>JAPKLY010000041.1:1728647-1821073 GCA_026898435.1 Prunella vulgaris
TTGCATACAGTTTACACTCAGTTCAATAAATAGTATTAACAATTCTTAAAACCATTACATCTTCATTCGAAAAGCTGTATTATCCACCAAAACCTCAAATTGCTGCTTGAACGTGATGTGATGTTCCTCCGCAGCCCGCCCATTGCCCCTACTTTATTGAAGCCATGCCAGCAACCATACACCATCCTGCTAAAAGCTGGAATATAAAATATCATACTGATGTAACTCTTAAAGGTGAAGAATTATAGACAGCATATTAGCTATATCCTAAACTGTTTAAATTAGAAAATCGCAATAGTTTAAAAAATAGATTTATAAGAGCCATTATAAGGATGAGCAAGTATGGATTCTGATTATATAATGTGAATTTAAAAGATTGAAAGATTCTTTTACGTCTCAGATTCGAGGAGGTCGGAACACAGATAATCTGCCCATTTGATGCGATTGTCTCCTTCAAGCGTCAATCATAATCTGAATAATATGACATATATAGAAGAATACTGTTAGAGTCAGAGAAGTGACAACGAATGAAAATAAAACACACACACCGAAACTCGGTTCCAATTCAGCCCTAGCTGCCCAAATCCAATAGTAAAAATCATGTGTCCTAATCACCAAAGTTTACTCTAATAAATAGTAATACTAAAAAGGAAATAAGTCCATAAACATAGTGGGCCCAAAACTAAACATAATTAAATAATTAAAATAAAACCAGTATTTGAAGAACTAAAATATCATAATAAATCAAGAACTACTTCACCCTCTTCTCACTCCCACGGCGCTCGTAAACTTGATCTATAACAAATACAATGTCAAGAACGTGAATAGAATTGACTCAAGATCAAATAATTTCCACACCCACCTTAAGAAATTAGCTGAATTTTCTCTTAATTTATTGATACATGTTAAAATTCTCATGAAATTTCTCATAGTCAAAAGGATCATTTCAATCCTATACGCTCTTTGAGTTCAAATTGGCCTTCTAGCAGCTTAGGAGTTGTCTCCTTCAAATGTTTGGAATCTGAATCAAGATCAAATAATATTTTCTCACCCACATTATGAAATAAAGTGAAATGACTACTCCTAATTCATGACAGACCACTCCTAATTCATGACATTAGAACAAAGAGGCAGAGATGTGATGCTAGTAAAGAGAAGACTTACGTACTCAGACCGGCATAATTTTGAGAAATTTTGCAATTCTGCAAACCTTAATATTAACTGGTTTATAAAACATAATATATGAAACACTTGATGGGGCACAAAGATTGAACATTAAAACTAAAACACATAGATTATCCAATTTAATACATAATACTGAGGCAATTTAATCTGAGAACTTTTGAGTTTCTCAAAGACAAATCAGTAAATACTGCGAATAGAAAGTGAAAACAAAATACTGCATTAGAATTAACTGGTTTTTGAAACAAAATTCATGAAACACTTGATGGGGCATAGAGATTAATTAACCAAACTAAAAACACACAGATTGTCCAATTTAATACCTGATACTGAGGCAATTTAATCTGAGAACTTTTGAGTTTCTTGAAGATAAATTTGAAAACGCTGCGAATGGAAAGTGAAAACAAAAGACTGTTAAGAGAGAGGCGAACTGCACGATTTATCCAATTTATCTGATTATGAGCAGCGATCTAACACGATTTTTGGAGATTCTACCAGGGAATTGGTAGCGGCTTGATTCTACGATAGTGGAAATTAATCCAATGGTTAAAAAATGAAAAAAAAAATCCTTGTCAAACATCTCCTTAGGACGACTTCTTTGACCTGCTTCTTGGTCTTCTTCATACTGTTGCTTTGCCTTCTAAATTGAGGAGGGGAAATTGAAAGAGCAGATAGTGATTCTTGCGTTTCTTTAATTAAAAGCATTTTTACTAAACTAATTAATTTTTTTCACTAAAGAAGTTAGAAAGAGCAACATTTTTCTTTATGCATGTTAATGTCAGGTTTCATAACATCAGTCCAAGTAGACATTTCTCTTCGATAACCAAGAACAAATTCAAAAGGTTGCATACATGTAAGTTTGTGGTTTACAGTTGCAAGAAAACAACAATATATTTCAGTAAAAGATAATAACAAAATCCATTCATGCAGGTGCTAGATGTATAGCAAAGATGGCTGGAAACAATGCATCTTTGGATTTTGCATTGAGCACTCATGATGATCTTCCAAATTTGAATTGAAAAGGTGGGGGAAGAAACTTAAAATGTAATTTTTGCAAGATATGAAATTTGAAGCTCAAGTTTAATCCACAATAATATTCCAACAAAAAATATGTCTAAACTCATCTTCCTAAAATCTCTTTTGTTTTTGTAAAATGATTCTATAAGCAAATGAATTAATGTAATATGAGTCTTGCATCAAACGCACATTGTGAACTTCGAACACATACATACCCAAAGTAGGCATAATATATCAAATTGTAAAATACAATTGAAGTTGGTTAAAAATCAATTAAATTCCTTGGCAAAAACCCATCAGAGGATTGGATATCACATATCCTTATAAACATAATTTTATAAGAAAGTTGCAATACTTTAGTTCTTTAAATAGCTTGATTTAACCTTTATACATCGCCAAATCTTGTAGAGGATAAGGTGATTTCCACATTTTTTTTTCATTTCTCTAGGATTTTAGGTAGGACACTCCTTAATATAGTTAACTGGTACAAGCTAGAGCAGCAATATTTAGTGCCAAAAAAAAAAAGCAAGCTCAGACACGGCATAGGAGTTAATCAATAGACCAATCAACATAAAGAATGTAGTTCAAAATCAAAAGTATGAGCAGATATGAAAAATCTTGAAATACCTGGAAAGACAGATGAAATCAGCTATTCCACAATATAGGAAACCACTAAAATTCAAAGCTGGCAGGGACTGAAGTGTGATTCCAAGAAGTGAGGGGTTGAGAGTAGAGCGCATTGGTATTGCAATGCATCTGCACCTGCCTACTCATTTTAGCAAAATATTTCCACCAAGATTTCTTCGGGACGGTTGGAAACTTGTGTAAGAGAATCTGTTACAACTTCTGAATGTTTTAGGCGATTCTCCAAGGCTGTACGGTTTTTAACAGAAGTGTATTGACGATTTAAATATTTTTTTTAGGATAAATGAAAATTTTCTTCCTTTATCTGTATCATCCGAAAATTTCAGTCACCATACCTTATAATATGTCTAATTTACCTGAGTTCAATTTGGCCACAACAGGTCGTCCAAGTATTGATTTAAGAAAATTAGCTAAAGTTTTCGTGGATGATTGAAACTGCTACCAAAAGAAGATACACACGCAGAGTGTCACAGTTACGACAGGAAAATTTGAAGAATGAGAGAATTTTCGAAATATATTCAGATTAATACAAAATGCATTCTCGTAAAAGAAAATTAGGAAACAAATATTTGCATTTACATATTCATCGCAGCAAACAATTTTCTACACCACATACACTGAAAATGATAAAGAAATTTACCTAAAAAAGTGAATTTCCTGCACAAAATGGCAGTCTGCTGAGGCAGCAGATGAAAGTCTGTGAGAGAAAGTGGGAAAAATACTGAGAGTTTGGCTTTGCTCATTTTGTTTCAGCTTGTTCCTGGAAATTTTTAATAAATTTTCGCCGAGAGCAAAAACAACAATCAATGCGATTCAGTTGGGATAGAGATCTCGGGAGCGAGATATCAGGGGTTGACCCCATGAATGATGAAAAAAACATATAAAAATATGGTACATGGTGACTTGAAATTGCAATGGTTGATGCAGTGATGGAGACGTAGAATTGGAGACACACTGCGCACAACGGGGGTATGGTGGATCTTGTATTAGAGAAGCCGAAGGCTGATACATTGACTGCACAAAACAATTAGTCACAAAACCACACAAACACACGTGTACAAGGTAATATTGATTACTGATTAAGATATAGGAAGGAGGGCTTTACCGGTGGTTTGAGAACTTTTTAGAGATTGGACGAAGAGGAATCATTCAGATCCAAATAGAACAAATACATGAGTGAAAATAATCCAGCGGATTTAAAAGAATCATTGGACAAACGTACTATGGAATTCGAAGAAACACCTTTTGGACGTGTTTCACAATCCCATATCTGCTGGAGTACATCTGCCCCATAAGCACTTTCATTCACTTTGTCATCTGATTTGTCATCTGCCGCAAGGATTGTCATCTGATTTGTCTTCTCCGATTGGCTCCAGTCTCTGAACCTACCACTTGTTTGAATCATGTCATTCCCAAAAAAAGTAGATAACAATTAAAAGGAACAACAGTTTAAAGAAAGATTGGAATATGTCCTCATCATCAGACTTAAATGCCACCCTATTACACATTTAAAAACAAATATTTGAAGTTTAATGAAAACCTCAAAATATAAGAAGCTGCGGAGTAGAGTTTAAAAATTAACCTTGTCAAATTTTATTGAAAGGCACATTTCCTTTCTATTCCTGCAGGATTTGGGTGAAAATCGTATATCGTAGCAACAGCATGAGGGAGACAAACTGTGTCCCAAATAAGTTAACAAAAAAAGTAAATAAATAAACATCAAAAAAGTTTGCGTCCTGCTTACATTCAAGAATATGAAAATTTATTGGTAAAGTAAAATAATAAAGATAATTGCCAATTTTTCTTCATATGAATCTTATATTCATCCTAGACTAAAGAAAGTTAAGGATCATGTTAGTGGCACACCTTCATAATGTATTCCACGAAAACAATTGTCTGCTGCTCCAAAATTACTGCTTAGGAAAATGCATTGACCAATAGACATCCATGTTAATCAATAACAGAGCTTGAGCCAGGAAGAAAATGTCTGGGTTCTTGATCCAGGTTTATTTCAATATTTTTTTCTCTTGTAAAAGTTCTATAAGCATTTCTACATGCAAATTAAGTTGATATTATTTAGTATAATTCAGGAACCTCCGTCACATTAATCTCTCAAATGTGCAATTCCTGCTAACTCGATTACGCAGAAGTCCGTTGAAGAGTAAATTTCTCCAGGTTATGTCAATTATATGTGTATATAGTATATATATATATAGAGAGAGAGAGAGATAGAGAGAGTGTGTGTATGTATACATCTGCCTTTAGTTATGTGTACTCCCCTCACCTTCGATCGCTCTTCTTCCAGATTTCTATAAGTCTCTCTCTCTCTCTGATTTTGTACAGAATACAGAACAAATAATATGTATGTATAGATTCAGTAGGTTTAGCAATAAAATCGATGCATGCAATTAAGTAGCTTGTTACCGGAAAACCAGAAATGGGGCCTAAGAAGTGGACCGCTGCTCCTCGATCCAGGGCATCCAAGCCGCCAGTCGGCGGCGGATGTCTCTCCTACCACCGGCGGTGCCTATCCGATACCAAAAATCCTACAAAACCAGAGGCGAGAAGTGGGGGAAAAAAAGCAGTAACAATGCAGCAGCAGATTTTGCCATGATAAAGCTCCAATGTGAGAGGGCGCTGACGGCGTTGCGGCGAGGGAACCACACCAAAGCCCTAAGATTGATGAAGGATTTGCGCTCAAAATGCGAGAATTCCCTACACTCGGCGTTGCGGTGAGGGAACCACACCAAATTAGCCCTAAGATTGATGAAGAATTTACGCTCGAAGCTCGAAACACGAGAATTCCCCACACTGGCGTTGATTCACCGCGTCCAGGGGACTGTGTGTATGAAGGTGGCTTCAATCATCCACGATTCAAATGCGAAATAGTCGGCATTTGAAGAATGCATCCGAGACGTTTGACGTCTCTTGATCCGACAAACCGTCTTCTCCGAAGAACTAAAAAAGTGTCAGAGAGGACTATCTATTATCTATGCGTTAGGAATGCAGAAAGGCAATGAGTTATCCGTTAGGAATGCAGAAAGATAATGAGTTATAGTCTTTGAAATATATGATCTGAGTTGGACGACACATGTCACTTAGAGAATGTATTAAAATTGACACGTGTCGGCTTGTGGTGAAGAAACTTCTCCTTTTATAATATAAGATTCAAGAAGCCTAAAATTTAATTATAAACCTTAGTTCCCAATTAAAAGAACCACGAAAATAAAATTAGAATTAAAAATCTTAGACTAAAATATAACACTTAAATTTAATTAAACCGGGTATTACAGCAGGCCCACCATATGCCAATTGGCGGATGGCCACTGTGCACTTTTGTATTGGAGAAAATCCTTTTTTTTCCAATTGCATTGACTCTCCACTGAAAATAGTAATCGTAGGACTCCAGTCCATCAACTATGCGTAAGAATAACTCTCTCGACATACGAAAATATCGACGAAATGTCTCGCTTTCATATATCGGATTTTCAGAGAAGTAGTCAACATAGAGCCTTCCGTGCGCGGCCTCACGATCTCGGTTCACATATGTTCTTCGCTTTCAGGCTCCACCAGCAGAAATCCCAGCACCGCCAAGAAACTCTTTTTGTTTTTCAAGCAATGATTGTATTTCTTTTTCAGTCGTATCATCAGATATAAACTGAAGAAGACTTTCACTTTCACTTTCATCGGATATAGAGTGAGAAGAGGAAGACATGTTTGAGAGGAGTGTAATATTTTGAGATGAGATATGTACTAACCGAATGGATCCTTAAATAGAGTATAGTTCTCCAACAGCTAGTTTTCCAACGGCTAGTTTTCCAACGGCTAGTTTTATAACGGCTAGTTTTCCAACGGCTAGTTTTATAACGGCTAGAAATACCATGACTAATATTACAATGGAAATAAATATGATTACAGTTACAATGGAATGAAATACAACAACTAATATTACAACGACTACAGTCGGTGACGGAAAGAAATACGATGACTAATTTTACATCGACTACTATTACAATGGAAAGAAATACGAATAGTCGCTCCTACAATCCCCATTTGGTCTTGATTTTTTCCACATACTGAAGGTGGATACGCAGTTGTTCATCTGACATATTTTATGTATCTTTCATGAGTATTTTATACTCTTTTGCAGTATTAAGGTGTTGTATTTCTTCGAGCTTTTGTTTGTTATGTTCTTCTAAGACTTGAAGCCTCTGATTAATATCATCGATATTTTCTCTTGCATTGGATGTGCCTGCTTTGCCTTTTCCTTTAGCCATTCGCCTTGCTGCGTTTCTCCCGATTGGACGAGTGCGTTCCGCCCTAGCTTCCTCTCCGGCGCTTGAGTCAGTGTTGGAAGATACCAAATACTCTCCACTGGCTGAGATTTTTATCTTTTTCGATCCGTGACAATTAGGGGTGGGAATAGGCCAGGCTACCCGACAGGGGCCTACGGCCTGGCCTACTAAAAGCCAATCTAGGCTCGGCCTACTTAACAAATAAGTTAGGCTCAGGCCTTTTTAAAAGCTTATTTAGTTAAATAGGCCAGGCCTAGGCTTTCTAGGAAGCCTTTTATACCTAATAGGCCGGCCTATTTAACATTATATAATATTATATATATATATATATATATATTTTAAATATAACTTCTTATTTTTATTTATTAAATAATAATATATTCAATTATAATGTCAATAATTTTCTTAATTTTTAAAAATAAATACACATAATTTATTTTAAATTGTTGTTATTTGTGATTTGGTAAAATACTTAGTATTATTATTGGTGTTATTGAGATATTTGATAATTTTATAGATGTGATTTTAAATTTTTTGTAATAAATAAAATTATTTTTATAAAATAATTATTAAGTAGGCCTAAAAAGGCTTTCAGGTCTGGCCTGTTTACTAAAAAGGCTCAGACCGAGCCTGCCAAAAAAGCCTACGACAGATAATAGGCCAGGCTTGGGCCTACAACTTATAAATCAGGCCTAGGCTTTTTCACAAGAGGTCTGGCCTGGCCTGGCCTATTCCCACCCCTAGTGACAATCATCTTCTGGGTCCGCAAACTTTGGATTGTCTTTCAATATACGCCAAGAACTCATGTGATGAAATTATGCTCCATGTTTTTCTTTATATTGAACTCTCGTCTTCTCTATTATATCAGCATCACTGCAACCACTACCCCAGGCCTTCTTCTCCTGATTAAAATAACAACTGAACAATTTTACCTGTTTTTGTAGTGTATAGTAATGTGATTTTAACACATTATGACTCCTAATGGTGTGCCGCTTGGACGGTTCCTGTTGTATGCATCAACAATCCGAATCCACATTTGCTCCAATTTTTTATCATTTCCAACCACAGAGTCTGTGCTAATATCGACCCAGCAACTTACAAGGTGAGCATTTTCTTCATGAGAATAATTCTTCTTTTGTAAAATAGGAGCCCTCGGTGGATCATTCACAGCCTCAAAGTCAGCAGTGAGATTTATGCGCTCAAGTCCGATTGGAGAGAATTGAGATGAGAAAGGAAACGAACGTTGGGAGTTCGGTGTTGAAGTGTCTCCGTCTGTTTCAGAACCATCTGCACTAGCCTTTTTAGAAGAATTTGATCCAATTGGAGGATGAAAACCATATTGAGAAACTGGTATATAAGAAAATTGAGTTGGATACATATAGGGAATTTGAGGTAAATTAATCGGGTTGATTTGAGTGCCATCAGGAAGAATTGGAAAATTTTGGGGTTGGAAATTAGGATTTTGAGGATGAAAGTTGATAATCGGTGGACGAAAATTGGTAGTTGGAGACGATGAATTTTCTCCAGATTTTGAAGAATTGTATCATTTCATCCACTCTTTATTTATTTTTTTTAGTAGAGAATTACAAGAAAAATATAATTGGTAGTAGTAGTAGTAAAAATTGTGAAATGAGTAGAGGTATTTATAATAAAATGTGCCGTTAACAAAAAAATAAAAAATGAAAGATGTTTGAAAAAGAAAAAAAGCCAACTGTTACTTATATATAATAAAGGTATACAACGGTTACTGAAAAAAAGTAAAAGCATAGTTTGAATAATAAAAAGCAAAATAATCAATTTTATTGACCAAGTAAAGAAAATCCAACTCCTCTGCATGAATTGAGGAAAACAAAACTTACAACGGTTAACAAAAAATAAAAGTGTAAAATAAATTTTTTTTTTTTTTTTTAAATCAAAGCTTCCAACTTCTGCAATAAACCCCAAATAATTTTTTAAAAAAATTGTTGCAGGCGCGGGGCCCACGGCGCAGCACTCCCACTCGCGCGTGTGTCTCACGCGCCCGCACATGCCTGCGTCGCTCCCACTTTCGTTTTCTCCCATTCTCTTCCTTCTCCTTCTATTCTACCCAGGTAAAGCAGGTTCTGCCTCTCCTTCTGCCCCACCCCTTCCCCAATGCAATAAACCTCAATCTCAGGTTTTTCTACATCTGTCAGGTCAACAAAAACCTCCCCATTGGGGAGGGCCTTATTAGCTTAAGAAATTATGACTTATTTAATTCTTAGAATCAAGCTTCCAATTTTAATATTTTAATTATGCATTTCTTCTAAAGCACATCTTTTAGGTATGGTTTCGTAACTAGCTCGAATGGACGTAGGACTTTGCGATCACGCTCCACACGAGTTTAGGATTTAACATTCGGATTTCACATCTCAAACTCAATCCACACATATTAAACATATTATTACTCTTTCCAACACAACACTCATAAAATACCTATTATACCTATAAAATCAATCATTATCACACTTTGATTTGACATAAAGTAATATCCTATCCTATTAAAATTCCAAAACAAACACACACTTTTACTATTCATCAAGGTTTGCACATCTCAGAATTTCAAAGTCATGATTTGCTACGACCCCTTAAATCTCAAAACAAACATACCCTAGTGTTCATGAGCTAGATTATAAAATAGAGGACCCAAAAAAATTCGGGTCTATCTGCCCGACTCATGTACCACCCAAGAGAATTTTAGTCACAATTTGTTGTTAAAATAGAAACTAAATTTTGATAAGTTGCATATCATAAATTAGTGACAAAATATTTCTTTTGTTAGGAAAATTAGTTGACAATACGTTAGTAGAATATTTGTATGGAAAAAGGTACAAATTGGATTCTGAATTTTTGTCTCATGTATAAATTGGACCCTAAATTATTTATTGAAACAAATATGTCCTTAAACTTCAATAAAATGTACAAATTGGACTCTGGACTTTTGTCTCAGATACAAATTGGACCCTAAACTATTTTTTAAAACAAATATACTCTTCCACTTTGGAAAAATGTACAAATATGATCCTAAACTTCTGTCTTACATATAAACTAAAATATTATTTTTAAAAAATAAAAAACTTCATAAATAATAAAAAATTAAATTATTTAAATTATAAATTAAAATTTAAAATTCAATAAAAATAAAAAAAAATCTGAAAATAAAAAGAGAAAATAAAATGAATCTTCAAAATATTAAATTACGTAGTATTTTAATAAAATCATTTAAACATAACAAAAATCTGAAAAGCTTAAATAAATCAAGTAAAATAAAAAAAATTAAAATTAAAAAATTATTTAAAAAAATAGGCTAAACTTGGAATTTTTTTAAAATCAACTATATTTCATAAACAATTAAATTAAAAATTAATTTTATTTATCTTGAATTAAAATTATAAATTTTTTTAAATTACTTTCTTAGTTTAAACTTTAAAGATTTAGTTGAATTTTATTTTACTACTTGTTAAAGATTTAATTGGATTATTTAAAGATTTAGTTTTTTTATTTTAATAAATTTTTTTTTATTCATTTTATGATTTTTTTTAATTTAATTATATAAATATTGATCTAATTTTTATAAAAAAAAATTATTTATTTAAATTATTTAAACATTTATCTAATTTTTAATTAAAATTTTTAGTTTTCAAATACTATTTTATTTGTAAAGTTTATTTTTATTTCAAAAAATGGTTTATGGTCAGATTTGTATTTGAGACAAAAGTCAAAGGTTCAATTTGTACATTTTCTCGAAGTTGAAGGGCATATTTGTTTTAAAAAATAGTTTAGGGTTCAATTTGTATTTGAGACAAAAATTTAATGTCCAATTCGTACATTTTTTCAAAGTTGAAGGGTATATTTATTCCAAAAAATAGTTTATGGTCCAATTTATACTTGAGACAAAAATTCATGGTCTAATCTGTATCTTTTCCCTGCTGGTATTTAATTTGATGTAGAACAATCTGCTGTAAATCTGTTGGTATTACCAATGGATTCTTATCTATTGCGAAATTCATTAGTAAAATGCGGATTTATTGACTTTTCATCATGTTTATTAGGATTGGGATTTGGATATTCTTGTCATAAAATATAGCCAATCTTTAATGTTCAATTTATATTTAAAGGTTTAATTTATAACTATACAGCATACGATTTTTTTTTTCAAAGTATGCTTCAATTAAATACAAATTATTGGTACAAAAATGCTACTCCCTTCGTCTCATTATAAGATGCTCATGTTATCATTTTTGTCCGTCCCACTATATGTTATTCATTTGTTTTTTTTATCTTTTTTTAAAACTACTATTCACTTTTTTATTATTATTTTCAATATTTTTTACACTATTTTCATTACTTTTTTACTTTTCTCTATCACATCATTTATATTTTTTTACTTTTTTCATCACATCACTTATACTTTTTCACTTTTATCTTAATTCGTATGCCCAAAAGCAACGAATAACTTATAGCGGGACGGAGGGAGTAGTAATTTATACACATATTCTTCTCTTATTTACGACTTTGGAAGCTTATAATATATTTTTATAATATTTAATATAATTGGTCTATTCTTTTTATTTCGACATTTGATGTGTTAGCGTTTTTATACTTAATCTTTATCTTACATATTTTTACTTAAATATATTAATATTTTAATGAAAAGAAATGGCGTTGGGCTGTCTCGATTGTAGCTAGTCTAATAAAACTAGACTGAAATTATAAAATTTTGTATAAAAATTATGACGCAGGTTATATGCAACCAAATAAGTACACACTTTTCTATTTTATTAAGTTAAAATTACATATAAAAATACCACAAATACCTTCATCACTTTTTGCTAAAAATAGGTACACCCACCTCTTATTTTTAAAAGAAAAAAACCAAAAAAGAAAAACATATAAACAGTTCTTAACAAATGATAACTCAATTAGTTAAAAAAAATTACTCCCTCCGTCCCCTTATAAGTCGTCCATACAGGAACGGATCCAGAACTTAGTAGTGGGATGGGTTGAACGTAATTACTTGATTCATTAAATTTCATCAAAAAGTATATTGAGAATTAATTCCATCATTTATATTATGTGTGTATTTTTAAACTAGTGCAAGAAAATAAAATTTTGCCTACAAAATTTCCTAAAAATAAACTTTTATGGTGGAATTGTCTAACTTGCCTAAAAAAAAATTCTAATTTTGTTATCATGTAAACTTTTTCATTCCTTAACCTACTAATAATTTTTTTTACAAAATCAATTCAATTTGCATATGAAATAAAAGTTCTATTAATTAATAACCTACAAATATAATGTCAATAAAAATTTACCTATAAATAATTTATCTACAAAAACTTTGTATGTAAATTATTTGTAGACAGTGTTCTAAAAGTCGCTAGTCGCTAGTCCGTCGGACACCTAGGGTCTAGCGACTAGTCGGGGACTAGTCGCAAACACCTAATCGGTAATAAAATAAATAATTTAATAAATTAGTAATATATTATGCATAGATTAATGTACTTTAATTGTTTATTTTGTAAGATTTCATGCAATTATTTATACAAAATTAAATTTATTGAGCTTAATTATGAAATTATTATTTGTATTGATATTTTATTAAAAAAATTAATTTGGGCTCATGAATTAAATTGATGAATTATTTGGGCTCAATTATAATTTTGTTACTCATTGAATTAATTAGAAGCAAAATTTTGGAGGCTCAAAATCAAATTGTTTTTAATTTAATGGTAATTGTATATCTTTGACTTGTTCAAAATAGAAAAGAATAAAAAAAATTAAAAAAAATTCAGTTCCTAGACCCGACTAGTCGGCGTCTAGACGCCGACTAAAGGCCCAGGCGTTTTTTGGCCGATTTGAGGTATAACGGGTCGGCCAAGGGCCGACTTTTAGAACACTGTTTGTAGATATGAAATAAAATACCTTTATCAGTAAAAAAATTGTAAAATATTTCATAGATAAAATCATAACATAGTTAATAACAAATAAATAAATGGTATTTGATTATAAAATTCTGCAAATCAACAAGATAATTTGATACAATAATATTAAATCTGCAAGCAATCATTTTTCAAAAAATATTTGGGGTGGCTTAGTATGTAAAATAACTTAATTAGGCCTACGTGTATATAAAATAACTTAATTAGGCCTATTAAGATACGTCCATGCGTCCATACCTTTTAGGAACGAGTATTAAGAAGTGTATAAAAATATTAATATAGTTCAGGTGATGTGATGGGAAAAAGTGAAAAAGTAATTAGAATAGTGTAAAAAGTATTGAAAATAATAATAAAGAAGTGAATAGTAATTTTCAAAAAAAAGTAAAAAAGCAAATGAACAACATATAGTGGGAAGGACGAAAATGACAAAATGAGCAACTTATAATAGGATGGAGGTATAATTTTTTGAAAAAAAAAAAATTATTTTCAATTATATTTTTGAAAAAATTAATTGAATAAGAGCACAAAGTTCATAAAAATAAATCTAAACATATTTTCGGTAATTGTTCTCCAAAAGTAGACAATAAATTTGACAAAAAAAATATCAAAATCTATTTATTTTTCATAAAAATAGAGTCGAAAAAAATTAACTTGAACGACGAATATAAAAGTTGAGATGGAAAAGAAGAAAGAAATACAGTGACTAAAGAGGATATAAATAAATTCATTGTTTTTCTTACCTTTCTATTTATATTTTTTCAAATTCAAATTTAATGAAAAAACGGTATCATGCATCACAAATAAAAGAGATGTGGTAGAGAGGAGTAGAAAAGAAATTGAGGGAGGGCTCTGAGAAGTTATTGGGAGAGGAAGAAATTAAATGAAAAATGAAAGAAAAATGCAAACATAGAAAAGAAATGGAGAAGGACGACAGAGCGAAGAAGAAATTAAAGCTCCATCTGGATGGGTAAAATTCGTTGATTTCATATACAAATAAGCACTTTCTCCAAATATGTTAAGATTTCTTTGGATGGATGGATTTGAAAATAAATGAATTTAAAAAAAAATACATATAAAAAGACATATATTTCAAATCACGAATTATAAAGAGATTGAAGAGAAGGAAAAAAGTAGAGGAAAGATAAAGATGGAAAGGTAGAGAGGATGGATTTCACAAATGACATAGTTAAATAATTTTGATGAGGATATAGAATTTCTCCATTTTGAACATAAACACAAATCTAAGTATTTATAAATTCACCTAACTTTCTTGGAAAAAGTGATTATTTGTGTGTGAAATCCACGAATTTTAAATCCAATTATGTTTGATAACACTCAACAAATTTAAAATGTGATTTATTGATCTAATCTTCATGAATGAAGTATATGATATATTTATACAAGGATTCATTCGTATGGATGAATCTAGAAGAAGTCTGTTAAATAAAACTAACTAACAAACCCTTACTGAAAAGATGCTAACTGACTATGCCAGCTAATGAGAAGAAATAGCTAAAGAAGGTTTGCATGTATGTGGTCGTGATAGAGGCTGCATGCATGGATGACTGTTTCATGCAATTTTCATGTAACTATAACATGCTCCCGTTGAAGATAAGCTACTCTGAAGAACATAGGCAAAGCTTAGTCATCAATGTATGAAAACGTGTAGGAGATAAGGGTTTAGTTAGCAAGTCGGCTGGTTGATCCTCAGTAGGAATGTATCGAATGTCAAGCTGCTTTGAAGAAACCTTTTCTCTCAAGAAATGAACGTCGATTTCGATATGTTTTGTGCGGGCATGAAAGGAAGGACTAAAGGCCAAGGTTATGGCCCCTTGATTATCACACCAAAGTAATGATGGAGTATGAAGAGTGTGATGAAGTTCCTGGAACAATGTTGAAAGCCACATAATATCAGTGGTAGCCAAGGCAAGAGAACGATATTCGGCTTCCGTTGAACTACGAGCAACAACGTTTTGTTTGCGAGAGCACCAAGAGATAATGTTCGAACCAAGAAAGATGCAATATCCACTTGTGCTTCGTCGATCATCAATACTAGCAGCAAAATCAGCATTGGCAAAACCTGTCAATTTAAATCAAGAACAGGAGAAAAGAATAAACCAAGTGTTAGAGTGCCTTTTAAGTATCTTAATACCCTTTTAAATGTCTTCCAGTGATTTTGTGTTAGGGATTGAAGGAATTGAGAGAGTTTGTTGACACTATATGCAATGTCGGGACGAGTGAGTGTTAAGTATTGAAGGGTGCCAACAACACTACGATAAAGAGATGGATTGGAGAAAAGAGGGCTATCATTATGAGATAGTTTGGTTCCTGGACAAGAAGGTGTAGGAACAACAGTAGAATGTTGAAGATGAGTTTTAAGGAGAAGATCTTTGGCATATTTTGATTGTGTGAGAATAATGGATTGAGGAGTGACATGAGCTTGCATTCCCAGAAAATAGTTAACAATTCCAAGATGTTTGAGAGAGAACTCTTTATGCAGAAGATGAATGATGTGAGAAAATTCAAGTGAGTCATCTCCAGTGATCAGTATATCGTCTACATAGACCAGAAGAAGGAGAGCCTTGCCATGTGATATTTTGTGAAAAAGACAATGATCAGCATTGCTATGCTTGAAGCCAAGGGAAACCAGAAAGTCATGCAGTTTATCATACCATGCCTTAGGGGCTTGTTTCAAGCCATAGAGAGATTTGTGAAGCTTACATACATGATTTGGATATAGTGGATTCTGAAAACCCTCAGGTTAGGATATATAAACCACCTCCTTCAAATCACCTTTCAAGAAGGCATTATTAATGTCAACTTGTTGAATAGTCCACCCTTTTGTAATTGCCAGGCTGAAAACAACTCTGATTGTGACATGTTTAATAACTGGACTGAAAGTTTGAAAGAAATCCACACCTGCTGTTTGCTGGAAACCACGAGCTACCAACTGTGCTTTATATCTATCTAAGGATCCATCCTTAGTGTATTTCACCCGAAAAACCCACTTGGTGGATATTAGGTTCATGTATCTTGAATATGGAACCAAGTCCCAAGTGTTGTTTGCTAAGAGAGCATCATATTCATATTTCATTGCTGACTTCCATTCTGGTAATGAGAGAGCTTGAGATACTGTGTCTGGCTCAGGCAATATGGAAGAGATGGAGGAAGTAAACAATTTAGGCTTGTGAATGCCAGCTTTGGATCTTGTAATCATGGAATGATTACTTTGAGGAAAGGAGATAATGGGATATGAAGGATCATTATCATGTGTCTGTGAGGAAATGAAATGATCACTGTCATGTGTAGAGGAGTGTGAGGGCCGAGAGGCAGTAGAATAGTCAGAGTCATGTAGAGGAGAGTAGGTTGAGGGAAAGCTGATTGATGGTGTGTTGGATGGAGAAGAATTAGAGGATGATGTATGGGGAAAATTAACATGACAAGTAGGAGAAGTGGACTGATGTCTGGAAAGAGAGGTAGGAATTTCTGCAGTGGATGGAGGATTTGAATCAGAAATCTGTGGAGAAGATTTGGTGATCATAAGCTCAGTAAAGGGGAACTCAGTTTCATTGAATTGGACAGTAGCTGAGATGTATACACGGCCTGAAGGATGAAGACACTTGTAACCTTTATGAGAGGAGTTGTAGCCAATGAATATACACTTTGATGACCTGTATTGAAGCTTTGAAGTGTTATATGGTCTGAGAAAAGGAAAACAAGAGCAACCAAATACTTTGAGAAAATTATAATCTGGATATTAAGGAATAGTTGACCGATTCTTATTGGAACTTATTTGTATTTATTTGTTGTATTTTTTCCTTAATTATCTTTCCTAGTATAGAGGGAAAGTTGTTGTAATTTGTATCATATCTTCTCTATTTAATGTAAATCACACCATCACCTAATTACGGTGATTTCTATCATTCTCTCATGTTATCAAGTCTTCGGTCCTAACCCTATTCTTTTCCGCTGCTTTCTCTGTCTCCTCTCTCCAGTCACAACCATGGCCGCCGTCATCCCTGATCCAATTCCGGTGAACTCCATGATAAGCATGACTCCGGTAAAGCTTTCTTCTTCTACTTATCTCGTCTGGCACCGCCAAATTCTGCATATGGCAGAATGTTTTGATCTCCATGGTTTCCTCGACAGGTCTGCCATCGCGCCGCCCATCTCTGTTACATCGGCTGATGGAGTTTCTTCTCCGAATCCTGAGTATCTTTCTTGGCGTATGAAAGATCGTAAGTTGCTTTCTGTTATTTGGACGTCATTATCTCCGGAAGCAATGTCCGAAGTTGTTGAGTGTTTGACGGCGCACACCACATGGACGACCTTGCAGGCTGTTTTCTCCGATTCATCAGCCTCCCGAACGCATCACTTGCTTGAGGAACTTCTCTCGCTTCGTCGTGGTGATCTCTCCGTCGAAGAATACGGACGTAAATTCAAGGGCCTCTGTGACGAACTCCACATGATCGGCCGTCCGGTCGATGATTCGGACAAAGGTCACTGGTTCTTACGTGGCCTGGGTGTTCAATTTACCTCCTTTGCTGATACACGGTTAGCCTTACCTTCTGTCCCTGATTTCCGTGAATTATTGAATCAAGCAAAGCAGTATGAATCCTTAATTTGTGCTATGGAGGGCCCTACTACTCCAACTGCTGCCTTCTCAGCCGTTCGTGATCAGTCTGGTGGCGGCCATTCCAATGGTGGTGGTGGTTCCGGTAATTCTCGTTCTGGTGGCCGAACCAATGGTAGTGGTAGTTCGGGTAATGGGGGTCGAGGAGGGTTTAATGGTGGTTCGAATAATGGTAACCGTCAACGACACCCTCATGGAAACACTAATTCGCATGGTGGCTCCTCATTTTCTGGAAGTCATGGTGGTCAAGGTCGGCGCATTCCCCGATGTCAAATTTGTCGTGGCGAACACTATGCAGACAAGTGTCCTCAATTTCTGAGTCTTCGTAATGCTGTTCCTGCTGCTCATTTGGCTCAGGCTTTTAATGCATCTTGTAATGTTTCGTCTCCAGCACCAGATTGGTACTTTGACTCTGGGGCCTCTGCCCACATGACTAATCAACATGCTGCTCTTAACTCCTACGAACCGTATTCTGGTAACGGGTCCGTTATTGTTAGTAACGGAAATTCTTTGTCTATTTCTCATATTGGTTCTCGTGATTTAACAGCTGATGTCAAGTTATTAGATGTTCTTGTTGCGCCACACATTACGAAGAACTTGCTTTCCATCAGTAAATTAACCTCTGATTATCTTGTTGATGTTATATTTTCTGATAAGTTTTTTGCCATTCAGAATCGGGTTACCAAGAAAATCCTAGCTCAGGGGCGGTATGAACAAGGATTATATTTGCTTGACCGTGGTGTTCCTGCTTTGGTTGCTGCTCTTCATAGTCAGGCTTTGAAGGCTAGTTTTTCTTTGTGGCACTTACGGCTAGGGCATGTTCCATTTCATGTTATTTCTCATTTGAATAAGTTAGGACATTTATCTGTTTCGTCCTTATTACCGGATCCTCGTGTTTGCTCCTCTTTCCAGTTGGCTAAGAGTAAGCGCTTACCTTTTGTGTTGAATGAAAAACGTGCTTCTGCTGTGCTTGATTTAATTCATTGTGATTTATGGGGCCCTGCGCCTGTTTCTTCAACTGATGGTTATAAGTATTATGTGGTGTTTGTTGATGACTACTAGAGATTTTCTTGGATTTATCCATTACGTGCTAAGTCAGATTTTTTTGACACATTGGTTCACTTTCATAAGTTTGTGTGCAACCAGTTTTCTCGTACCATTAAGGTTTTTCAAAGTGATGGTGGCACTGAGTTTGTTAACTCTCGTGTACGTGATTTTATGTCTGTTAGTGGTATTCATCATCGTCTGTCATGTCCCTATACTCCCCAGCAAAACGGGCGTGCAGAACGCAAGCACCGACATATTTCTGAAATAGGTCTTTCCATGATGTTTCATGCTCATGCTCCTGCTTTTTTCTGGTTTGATGCCTTTGCTACTGCTGTGTATCTTATTAATAGACTTCCATCCTCGGTCTTGGATGACAAGTCTCCTTTCGAGGTATTGTTTGGTTAAGTTCCTAATTATGCTCTTTTTCGGCCTTTCGGTTGTCGCGTGTTTCCTTTCCTTCGTGATTATGCAGCTAACAAACTATCACCACGCAGTCGGCCTTGCATTTTCTTAGGTTATAGCAATACTTATAAATGTTTTCGATGTTTTGATCCTTCTTATTCTCGGGTGTTCATCACGAGGCATGCTCAGTTTGATGAGACTTATTTTCCTTTCTCACAGGCACCTTCCTCTAATTCATCTGGCGACCTTGATATTGTTAGTTATTTGGATGAAGCCTCTACTCCAGTTCCATTTATCTGCACGCTGCCTTCTTTTGTACCATCTCCTTCATCTCGGTCTCCTCCTGTGCTTCCTGATGATGATCTAATCACTCAGCCTACATCTACTCCGACACCTGCACCATCTCTACCACCGGTTAACCCCGGTCTACCTGAACCGCCTGCTTCTTCCATTGTTGATCTTGTGGTACCGCCTCCACCACCACAACATCCCATGGTCACTCGTTCTCGTGCAGGTATATTTAAACCCTGTTATCCTGTTGATTTATCTTCTACTGCTCTTCTCTCGGCACTTGTTGCTTCTTCGGAGCCTCGGGGCTTCAAATCTGCTGCAAAATCCCCAGTCTGGATGTCTGCCATGCAAGAGGAAATGGATGCCCTTCGTGCTAATAACACTTGGGATCTCGTGCCACGCCCCCCGAGCACCAACATTGTCGGTTCTAAATGGGTTTTCAGAACCAAGTTTCATGCGGATGGTTCCATTGAGCGTCACAAGGCTCGTTTGGTTGCTCAAGGGTTCACTCAGATTCCCGGATGTGATTTCTATCATTCTCTCACTGGATCTTTGTGAAAGAGCATAAGATGAGGAGATTTGGAACCAAGGACAGGAGTAGGAAGGCAGTTTATCAGTATAGTAGCAGTGCTAAAAGCATCCCACCAAAATGTCATAGGCAAATTACTGTGAGCAAGCAAGGATAGGCCTAATTCAACAATATGTTGGTGCTTCCTTTCAACAAGACCGTTTTGCTGATGAGTATAAGGACAGGAGTGTCTTAATGTAATCCCAGATTGTGCACAAAAAGACATTAAGGCAATGAACTCACCCCCTAGGGGTAGGAATAGGTCAGGCCAGGCTAGGCCTCTTACAAAAAAGTCTGGGCCTGGTTCACTATTAATGGGCCTGAGCCTGGCCTGTTATCTATGAAAGGCTTTTTAGTAGGCTCGGCCTGGGCCTTTTTAGCAAATAGGCCAGGCCTGAAAGCCTTTTAAAGGCCTATCTAATAAAAAAAATTCATAATCTTTTATTCATTATGAAAATTTCAAAACTATATTTATAAAATTAACAAATGTCTCAATAACACCAATAATAGTATTAAACATTTTATCAAATCACAAATAACATCGTTAAAGCTTACATCAACTCACTAAAAAAACAATAACAAAACCATAAAGTAGTTCAAAAAATCAATACATAAATGATAAATGTTCCTTCCAATTTTCTTCAACTACTTATAAAGAAAAATAAAATCACAAAAAAAAATATATTTGTTCATATTTTCTTCAACTTACCACCTTCTGTGGCCATTGACCATGCTCTATTAGAGCATCTATATATAATTAATAATAAAAATGAAAAATTATATCTTATAAATTAATATCTTAAATATATATTTATATATTATATATATAATATTAAATAGGTCGGTCTGTTGGGCTTAAAAGGCCTTTAAAAAAGCTCGGGCCTGGCTTATTTAACTAAATAGGCTTTTGAAAAGGCATGAACCTGACCTATTTATTACATATGCCGAGCCTAACAAGACTTTTAGTAGGCCGGGCCGTAGGCCCCTGTCGGGTAGCCTGGCCAATTCCCACCCCTATCACCCCCATGTCACATTGAATGGATTTAACCAAGGAATTGAATTTCCTTTCAACCTGCCTTATGAATATAGATAGTATAGATGCAACCTTAGACTTGAGCTTCAAAGGAAAAATCCAGCTGTATCTAGTAAAATCATCCACCACAACTAGATAAAACCTGAAACCGTCATTGGATAGAACCTGAGCAGGTCCCCAAACATCAGTGTGTAACAATTCAAGAGGAGTTGTAGTAGTATGATTGACAGAATGAAAAGATTGTTGATGCATCTTGCCCATTTTACAACTATCACAGAACTGAAAATCATTTTTATTGATAGGAATATAAAGTTTATGAAGCACATGAGAAAGGGAATGCATACAAGGATGTCCCAAACGATTGTGCCACAACATTTGTTTACTTGAACCAGAAACTACATTACAATCCATTTTATATCCAACAGCAGACAATGGTTTATGCAATGAGACAACATCCAGTTGATAAAGCCCTTCTTTAAGAACTCCCTTCAGCAGGATTTGCCTTGTTGTCAGATCCTTGACAAGACAGTAAAAGGCATGAAATTCAATAAAGGCAGCATTATCCTTTAAGAATTGAGAAATGCTCAACAGGTTTTTAGTAATATCAGGCACATGCAGGACATTACAAAGCTTTAAAGATAGAGATGGATTCAGACTAGGAATTACTGATGAACCAGTATTGTGGAACGAGTGATAGCAGCGACTTAAATGACCGAGCATCGATTCAGATATTGAACTAAGCATCCAACTGAGAATGAATTGATCACGTCGATGCCAAGCTGGTCCAGAAGACGATGATTCAAGGCTTGGCACATGATCACAAAAGAGTATATCATCAAAACCATGAGCGCGAACTGTTGCCAGAACTTGCGATCGCCAAAACAAGTAGTTTGTACGATCAAGACGAATGGACAAAGTGAGAAATTTGGGAAGAGAATCCATGAATCAGAGTGAGTGAAGCGGAAGAACAGAGGAATCGGATCGAGAAATTGAATAGGAAAAATGAAGAAAATGAAAAAAATCTGAGAGGATCAACACTAGAAATCACTTGAATACACGAAGGTCTCAAGATACCATGTTTGATAACACTCAACAAATTTAAAATGTGATTTATTGATCTAATCTTCATGAATGAAGTATATGATATATTTATACAAGGATTCATTCGTATGGATGAATCTAGAAGAAGTCTGTTAAATAAAACTAACTAACAAACCCTTACTGAAAAGATGCTAACTAACTATGCCAGCTAACGAGAAGAAATAGCTAAAGAAGGTTTGCATGTATGTGGTCGTGATAGAGGTTGCATGCATGGATGACTGTTTCATGCAATTTTCATGTAACTATAACAAAATGGAGCCATAGATTTGAAATTCGTGGATTTCACACATAAACAATCACCTCTCCATGAATTTACAAATACTTAGATTCTATTTTATGTTTAAAATGGAAGAATTCTAAATCCTGTTCAAACTCATTTGAAATTCCTTCTCTCTACCCCTTTCCTTCTCTCATTTTTATTATTTTTTCCCTTCTCCCCCATCTCTTTATAATTCTTAACATAAAATGAATGCTTTCTTATATGTATTTTTGTTTAAATTCATTTATTTTCAAATCCACTCATTTAAATGGAGCCTAAAGAAATATTTACAAATACTTAGATTTAATTTATATTTAAAATGAAGGAATTTCATATCTCCTTCGAAACCATGTCATTTGAAATTCCTCCTATCTACCCATTTCCATCTCTATCTCTTCTTTATTTTTTCTCTTCTCTTCCATCTTTTTACAATTCATGATTTGAAATATATGTCATCTTAAATGCATTTTTCTTAAAATACATTCATTTTCAAATACATCCATCCATCCATCCAAATGGAGCCTATAAATTATTTTCATTCCATTCATTTTCACTTATTATTATTTGAATTCCATAAATTTACATTTTTATTAATTATTTTAATTATATGGCTCTCTTTTAAAATTGATAAAAAAATTATTCAAAAGAAATTTATTTTTAAAATCAGCTAAAGTGTCTATATAAAAGTAAAAAGTATATTTTAAAATGTCAATTAAAGTGTCACTTTCAATTTATGATAGAGCCAATTTATGTGACGGGTTGCCACTAAAAGTAGAGATTAGTCATGCTAGTTTGGCATGCATTAATAAAAAGATTCAATATTGGATACAAGCTCAAACATTTTCCAAAGACATTTATGAGCATTAAACACTTGTATTTACGATTGTCTCATAGATTACATAATTCCATCTACCAACTCATTCCTCCTTAATATATATCACAATTATTTCATTCATTTATATATAAATGATTAATATTCTTTTATCAAAAAATATTATTTTAACCATTTAGCTATTAAAAATCAACTCCATTAAAAAAATCTAAAAAATTAAATAGTGACAAAAAAAATAATATTTTTTTAATAATGAGACAATTAATATATATCTTACATACTTCTTCCGTTCTACAGAAATTTGCATACTAAAAAACAACATACTTTTACGTAAAATAATGACATATAAATAAATATATTTATTATTTTTCTAAGTGTGTCTGTAATCAATATTTATTTTATTTTATTCATATATAAATTTGTGTAGAATATTTAAATAAAAAAAATGTGCAAATCTATATTTATATATATATATATATATATATATATATACTTATAAACTTGCTTTATTTTGCAAGCACTAAATAGTGTGAATTACTTTTACTTTTATTTTATTTTCTTTTATAACTTTGCATCAATAATTTTAATTTTTTAAGTTTTAATCTAAAATTAATTTTTAACACTTTATATATCAAATTAATTATTTTTTAATTATTATTTTTAATTCAACATATATTGTGATAACAATTCTTGTGCAATAAAAAAAAATTTATTAACACTTGAAATTGATATACGATGATTTCTTCAATTTTGGGTTCTCTCTCTAGCTATGATCCTCTGATTCTCCTTCAACTTTGACTCGGCTCTTGTCTGACTTGAGTTTGATTGGGCATGACTTGTAACGTTTAATCCAAGGACGGAGTCGTCTTGTTTTGGATCGAGCGTTGGTCTTGGAAGATTTTATGAAGAACGCTTCAGATTTGATGAAGAACAATCTTCAAGTCTTGACTTGAGCTTGAACACTTGATCGGAGGAATTTGACCCCTTACTCCTGGATCGAAGTGCGTTTGCGGATGAACTTGACGAAGAACACTTGAAGGCGGTGATGAACACCTATTGTCTTCGAGTTGATCTTTAAGGTAGAAACATCTGATCAGAAGGATGAAGCTCCTTGATTCTGATCGAGGGATGTTTCTGACTGGATTTGGCGAAGAACAGTTGAAGTCGGCTAAGAACGCTTGATGATCTTCAATGTGTTCTTCAAGAAAAACGTCGGATCAGAGGGATTTGACCTCTTGTCTTGGATCAAACGGTGTTTCTGGAGGGTTTTGACGAAGAACGACTTGAATCTTCGAAGAACTTCTTCAGATTTGGTGAAGAAGGCTTGAATCTTCGAAGAGCTGGATCGATGGATCTTCTTAGCTCGCAGTTTTGCTCGTCGAGAGGATTGATGCTACTTGTTCGTCTTCGATGGGTGTGGACCGCTTGAGAATGAACAAGAAATACCCCTATTTATAGGGTGGAGAGGTGAAGACCTTCCTTTCTTGCGCTGACACGTGGCACACTCCGGTTGGCTGGTACCGATTTGATTGGCAAGATTAAGTAATCAACCAAATTTAGCTTGATTGATTTCCGCCGTCTTAATAAATAGTGTAAATCAGCCATTTATTGTCATTTACGAGTGCCGGGAGACTCGTAATTTAATAACGACTTGTATCGTGTACAATAAATATCATTTTACTATTTAATTAGAGAATTAATTTGATAAATCCTCTAAATTAAAATAGTAATATATGTTTATATTTATTTAATTTATACACGTGTCATTATTTAATTGGGTAAGCAAAATTTATTTGCTTACAAATACCCCCTCATGTTTTGTTCACGGTCATTTCTGGACTTGGAGTGAATTAAGCACGAAATTTGAATTCTCGCTTGTACTTGGACTTTGGAGGAATGAATATATGTGGGCAGCCCAAGATTTAATTTGAATGACATCAATAGGCTTATCATATTTTGTTAGCCCATTTTTAATTTGAACCCAATTAAAAGTCCCAACCCAAATTTAAATATTGGGAATTTGAGCCCAATATTTTGCAAATCTTGGCCCAAATCTTTTTAAGTGGCCCAAAATCTCCTTTAGCTGACCCGTGCCATTATCATCATGACCGCAAGAATTTAGGAAAAGATTTAGGAAATCAAGAAAATCAATTCTATTTTCCTTCTTCGTGGATTATCAATATAGGGCAATTTGGTCTCCCGTCTTTTCCATTTTCGCAGTGAGCAATAGAACAGAGCAATCGCGATTTTCAGCAACCACAAGATTTCTTCAAAGGTAAACTTTTGAGTTTTCTTTTATCCTTCTTTCTTTATGTGCTTGTTTTTTTTTTCTTTTTCTTTTTTGAAGGGAATGTGCAATGGTTGGACTTTCCCAAAGCTTTTTCCGGTGATGGAGTTTTGTGGTGAGAAGCAGCGTCAGCACCCTTTCCGATCGACAGCGATGGGCTCTTCAATTTCCAGATGTTGGAGCGCGCGACAATTTGGCGTGGATTCCCGGCAGCGGTCAGCGGCGAGATTTCTAATTCTTGCCGACTTGTTCTGGTTTCTGATGCGAAGATCGATGGCGTGAAGAGTGAATCAACTTCAGGCGATGTTGATTTTGAATGGAGATAGGCAGGGTGTGAACTTAACCGGCGGTGGGCATCGATCGAGGAGCGACGGCAATTTCCAGATAGCAACGGCTGGAAATGTCAACGGCTTGATGAGGCAGACCCGACGTAATTTTCCGGCACTTGGGCACGCGAGGAGCGGCGGTTGCAGGAGCAAGACCAGCGAGACTTGCGGTAAAGTAAACGGCTCCTTCTTCGGATCGGCTGGATTTCTGGTGCCGCTGATCTTGGAGGCTGAACCGGCAGCTGGAATTCGTGGCTCGCGGCGGCAGTTTTGGGGCGCGACGGTTCCGGGTACAATGGAAGGATTGACGGGTTTTCTGTTCCGGCAGACATGGCTTAGCGCAGCGTGGCTTTCGGTGAGATTTAGGCGTGCAGCGGCGTCTTGGTGTCTGGGTCGCGACCAGCGATTTCAAATGCAGATCCGGCAGGGATGCGCTTTTCCGGCAATTTTCGCTGATAGCAGAATCAAGTGTGGCTGCACAACTTGGCAACAGTGGAATCAACGGCGCAATTTCCGGCGAAGAGATGGCGGTGCTTAATCGGATGCGGCCAATTTTCAGGCGGCTTCAAGTGAGACTCAGCGACGGCAGGGGCGATGCGGCGTGACGAATTGACAAAGCTCATGGTCAATGCGACAGCAAACGGAAGTTCACAGAGGCAAAACCAGCGGATTTTTTTTTTTGCGGCAAAGATGGGCGTGATTTGCAGATTAGCGGCGCGATTTGGGCACGACAGCATATCTTATGGGCGCACGGCGAATTTTGTACTCGGCCGACAGGTGTAGAGCGATTTCTGGCTGTGATTAAAGAGGTGCACTGATCTCTGCGTGGAGAAGATGAAGGTCGAATGCATCCTTGGGCATTTTTGACAAAATAACAAATAAATTGGAAATTAAGGCCCAACTCTTATAACATAAACCCAAAGCTTGAATTTGGCCCAATACATAATCTTCACAAAAAGTCAGACTCTTGGACTGGATTTTAGCATTCAAATTAATAAATAAAAGAGATTAAGAAATTTGGATTCTAACTCTTTTAGTTTACTAATAATTTAGATTGGCCCAATGGATAGAATTAATCCACAGTTTTATTTAAATGATATGTGGCTTTTAAGAAATTACATTTTTAACCCACTAAATTATTTAAGTATAATTTGCCCCCAATTTTTTATTGGTCATCAAGTTAATCGTCGCTCCTTTTGTTTTGCAGCTCTTTTTGCTTCAAACTTCGTCATGATTCACTTTAAGACCACAAAACTATCCTCTGGAGTTCGCCACCTGACCATCCTAAAAAAAAGAGCATCCACTTGTAGATGAAGGAACTTATCTATGCGTTGAGAAGCCGATAATTGACAAATATGCAGACTCTGTGGCATCAACCCAGCAATGAGTTTTCATGGACGAGTGATCTCAAGAAGTTTCAACATTCAAAGCATCAAAGGTGTGGATCTTGAAGGCGGCCAACCATGAAAAGTCTAATCCAAGCAACGTTGAGCTTCTGCCTAGAGTGTGTCGACGCATTATCATGGAGAAGAGCGGATATGGCGGCACTCTAACATTTGCTGGCGAATTCCACTACTTCAAGACATCAGACTCTACGATGCTGCCTTCTCATCGCCATTCGCTTATGACTGTGGCTCGGAGTTGATCAAGACCTTCCATGAAGCATATCTCGAAGTGGATGACATAGCATTGAGGTCGACGATTTGGCAATGACAGTGATTTGCAGCAAGCAACAGCGCATACCCTCAACCCTGGATAAGGCCTTCAAGCGATCAAAGCATCAATGAGCAGTTGATATCATATCATCAAACTTGGCGTAATAGCTATGGACAATGAAGCGGTGCGATGGATGGCTTGTTTCCAGTGAAGAGCAACTCAACAAAGAAACGACTTGCTGGAGCTTTGAAGTAGAGTGCAACACATCGACCTTCATTGCTGATGATGGAGAAAAGAAGCGCGAGGCCCAAACGGTAGCATGCAAGCAGCTTGACTATGATGTGATGGCCATCCCACAGCCGCTTTGAGCGAAGACGAGCTTGATGGACTTGATGCAGGTCTGGTAGCTTAGGCAGAGTGTGCAGCTTCTTGGAGATTCCAAACAGTAAGGTGGGATTTGGCTCGTACTTTGGCGTGATCCATCAATGTGACCAGCGAAACAAAGAGTCAACACTTGTTGGGCCTAGGCGCCAGAGATATGAGCGTTAAACAGCTTGAAGTAGAAGGGTTCAACAACTTTGCAACAGAGAGACAACATGATGGCTCTATGCAACCATGTAAATTCTGACCACGAGAGTGGATGTTGGCGATGAAAAAAAATATGCAAGTGTTGGCGATAAAAGCGCTGCATTAAGGGTGCATGAAGTTGGGAACTGGGCAGGCATTGGACAGTTGATGGCAGCGAGAGAGCAACTCAATAAGCTAATAGGAAGAAGAAAATATTGTTTGTGAAGCTGGAGCAGCAACAACGATCTCTTCAGAGTGCCAAAAACAAGACTTAAGTTGCAGCAGAGAGCATCTTTGTCATCAAGAAGATCTTAGTTTTGGAGTACGCCATATAAGAAAGCTTGAAGAAGTCTCAGTTGAATCTAGATGCTGCTTTGAAAGACTTGAAGAACATCAATCCTTTTTCATAGCTTGTCCACTTTGTATAGCTTGATAGGCTGCCCTTGTACTTTGCTTTGCTTCATTGTAATCAACTCCATTTACTTTATCAATGAAACTTCAACAGTTGCTCGCACTTGATCTTCTATGCCGTCTTTTATTGTTTTCAACATCTCGTTAAACATACAAACTTAAACAAGATAATTGAAATATGACTGGACTTAGAGATTTCTAAGTTTCCTACGTACCCCTATAAGAGGTTCAAGCCATAACGTAGTTCAAAAGAAATCTCATTTGATTTGAGGGGTGCATAAACAATTTATACTCATGTGGGCTTGGAGTGACATACAGTTTAAACTCGTGAGTCAAGGAGATATGATTTGAAGATAGTTTATACTCGTATCAGGGAGTCTTCAACTTGTAAACAGTTTAGTCTCGTGTCAAGGAGATATGATTTGAAGGCAGTTTATACTCATATCAGGGAGTAGTCCAAACAGTTTAGGCTCGTGTCGAGGAGCATTCCAAACAGTTTAGGCTCGTGTTGAGTAGCATTGCCTTGGGCATTTTCAGATGGTGTCTTCAAGCACTATCTTTCCTTGTTGAGCCAGTTGCATGATCTTTTCTTTGAAGATGAAGCAATCTTCAATTGGATGGCCTACCAACCGATGGTACTTGCAGTACTTTGGGTCATTAGTTTGTCCAGCTTCTTTTGGCCTTTTCATCCTAGGCAACTCGATGAGCTCTGCATCAATCAAGTCATCAAATATCCCGGAGACGTCAGAGTCTAAGAATGGATATTCCTTTTGCCGCATCTCTTTTAAAGTCAAGCCGCTTTGCCCCCTGTCGCGAGGTAGATCTGTTATGTATTCCTTAGTTGAAGGCTTGACATAAGACTTGTCGCGATGCTTTTGAAGTGGTGGACCTTCGACTCCCCTTCCATCCATGCTTAGCTCCATGTCGTGAGCTCTTGTTGCCAAATCTTCAAAGGTCTTCGGTTGAATTCCTTGAAGAATGTAGCGGAGGCTCCACTGCATGCCTTGGATGCACATCTCGATCGAAGACATTTTAGAGAGTATATCCTTGCAGTTCAAGCTAAGATTCCTCCATCGATCGATGTAGTTGATGACAGGCTCTTCCTTTCGTTGGTGTGTGTTTGTCAGTTCGATCATGCTGATTGTCATCCTTGTGCTGTAGAAGCGGTTGAGAAATTCACGTTCCATCTGGTTCCAACTATCAATGGAGTTAGCCTCCAAGTCAGTGTACCAGTCGAAGGCATTGCCCTTGAGGGAGCGAACGAACTGCTTCACCAGGTGATTGCCATATGTCCCGGCATTGTTGCAAGTCTCGACAAAGTGAGCGACATGCTACTTCGGGTTGCCCTTGCCATCGAACTGCTGGAATTTTGGAGGCTGATAGCCGACTAGCATCCTCAAGTTGTTGATCCTTTCAGTGTAAGGCTTGGCATAGTTGTGGCTTGACTTGGAGTTGTCTTCAAACTTCCCCTTCATAGTCTCCAAGATGAGTTCTTTGATCTGGTCGACTTGTATCCCGCCATCAGCTGATATCAACAGCTCCCTCGCAGTTGGTTCGGTCTCAGCTGCTTGGTATTTGCTTGAAGTCTCCACTTCATCATGCTCTTCAACTTGTTTTCCATGAGCGTGACTTGACTCGACGCCGTCCACTTTGCTAATCAGCTTAGCAATTGTAGAGTCTCGTTCTTTGACATGACTGGTGAGGCTTTCAACAGCTCTGAGCAGACTTGAGAGTCTTTCTTCGATAGTTGAAGTGTCCGCCATCATCACTGGAGCTGCTCCTTAGGTTGATGAGGAGTCTGACTGGGAGCGTGGAGTTGAGCTTGCTGAATCAACTTCCTCTTCCTTCATAGCACGGGGTGATCGATTCCCAACTGAAGAATTGGTCTGTGAAGAGGCTACTTCAAACTGCAACCTCTTTGATATGCTTCGCGTGACCACGTTGGCTTCAACAGTCTTGGATGCAGCGACTCCGACAAAGATTTTGCGTGCTGAAGACATGTTGAAGATTGTGGATGTAGACTTGAAGCTTTGAAGTCTTGAAGATGAGAGATGAGAGTTAGAGTGAGGTCCCACCGGGCGTGCCAAATTTGTGATAACAATTCTTGTGTAATAAAAAAAATATTATTAACACTTGAAATTGATATACAATGATTTCTTCAATTTTTGGTTCTCTCTCTAGCTATGATCCTCTGATTCTCCTTCAACTTTGACTCGGCTCTGGTCTGACTTGAGTTTGACTGGGCTTGACTTGTAACGTTTAATCCAAGGACGGAGTCGTCTTGTTTTGGATCGAGCGTTGGTCTTAGAAGATTTTATGAAGAACGCTTCAGATTTGATGAAGAACAATCTTCAAATCTTCAAGTCTTGACTTGAGCTTGAACACTTGATCGGAGGGATCCCCATACTCCTGGATCGAAGTGCGTTTGCGGATGAACTTGACGAAGAACACTTGAAGGCGGTAATGAACACCTATTGTCTTCGAGTTGATCTTTAAGGTAGAAACGTCTGATCAAAAGGATGAAGCTCCTTGATTCTGATCGAGGGATGTTTCTGACTGGATTTGGCGAAGAACAATTGAAGTCGGCTAAGAACGCTTGATGATCTTCAAGGTGTTCTTCAAGAAAAACGTCGGATCAGAGGGATTTGACCTCTTGTCTTGGATCAAACGGTGTTTCTGGAGGGTTTTGACGAAGAACGACTTGAATCTTCGAAGAACTTCTTCAGATTTGGTGAAGAATGCTTGAATCTTCGAAGAGCTGGATCGATGGATCTTCTTAGCTCGCAGTTTTGCTCGTCGAGAGGATTGCTGCTACTCGTTCATCTTCGATGGGTGTGGACCGCTTGAGAATGAACAAGAAAGACCCCTATTTATAGGGTGGAGAGGTGAAGACCTTCCTTTCTTGCGCTGACACGTGGCACACTCCGGTTGGCTGGTGCCGATTTGATTGGCAAGATTAAGTAATCAACCAAATTTAGCTTGATTGATTTCCGCCGTCTTAATAAATAGGGCAAATCAGTCATTTATTGTCATTTACGAGTGCCGGAAGACTCGTAATTTAATAATGACTTGTATCGTGTACAATAAATATCATTTTACTATTTAATTAGAGAATTAATTTGATAAATCCTCAAAATTAAAATAGTAATATATGTTGATATTTATTTAATTTATACACGTGTCATTATTTAATTGGGTAAGCAAAATTTATTTGCTTACATATATATTGCACATTTTCAAATAAATTTTAAATTTAAAATATTTATTTTATTAATTTAAAGTGTTTGTTTATTTATTTTTAAAGTGTTAATTATATCAAATTAATTACTTTTTAATTATTATTTTGTTAAATTTTAAAATCATTTCATGAAATTTAGTACATAATTAAGAATTATATGAATAATTAAATATAGAGAAAAACAAAGAGGGCCACACATTCTCTTTAAATTGCAAAGAGGGGTAAGTGTAAAAATTATAAAAATTGCATACCAAAAAATACACTCAGAATGATGTACAAATATTCTAAAAATTACACACTTGTCCCTTTTTGTAATAAACCTAAAAAATGTCTCTCTTTGTAACTGCCCCTTAAATATATATAATACCCCCATGTATTTACAATATAGTATTTTTATATTAATAAAATTTATTAGTAAAATAAATTAAATAAATCAGTTACTAAATAGATTAAACAAATTTAATTTTTAAAATTTTATTGTAATTTATTAATTATTATAGGGAAAACTACAAAATGGTTCTCAAAATTGACAAAAATTACAAATTGGTTCTGTACAGAAAAAAAATATACTTCTGCGCAGAAATAAATTACACTTCTGTGCAGATATTGTGAATCAATTTGTAAATATAATTATTTTTTGAACCAATATGTAAGTCACCATTTATACTCCCTCAGTCCCAAGATTACTTATTATTTGCAACTCTATTTTCACACATTTAAAAATGAAACATTTTACACTCACAAAAATCAATAAAATATATTTTTTTATTTTATTATTTAATTTTACATTCACTTGTTGCTTACTTTTTTTGGTTCGAATGGGACAACGGATCGATGTTTCCAGTTGAGGCAGAAGGCGTGGCTTCCGTGGTGCTAGACGTGCGACAACGACGCCCTGTTTCTTGGCGGCGGAGACCTGGCGAGGTTTGCAGTGATGAGAGTCTTCACGACGGCTGTCGCGGCTCGGGAGGTGCGGCGTTTTGTCGTCGGAGAGATGTGGGGAAAAGACCTGCGGTGAGTTCCAGCGGAGGAAAATGCACGCTTCGGACCCGTGGCGGTGATCGAGAGGAACGTTTCCTGTTGCGTTCACGACGACTACAAGTGACGGAAGGCTGACCAATCTGAGAGGCGTTGTCACGGCGGTAGTTTGAGCGACGCGGCGGAGGGCGTCGTCGCGCCGGGAGGTGCGCTGGCGTTCGGCGACGAGGATGTTGGACACGACTTCAGCGGCTCGATTTGGGTCCGTGCAGCGGCGTAAAGCTCTGATTGCGGCGAGGAAGACAGAGGCGGAGGCGGTGTCTTACGGTGGTGCTCGGGGCAGTGTTGTGACGCTCGGCAACGGCGTGAATCAGCGGACTGGAGCCGGTGTTCTTCTTGTCCGGGCCGATGGCAGGGGAAATGGCGGCGCCTACACGGGACGATTTCCGGCGAATTTGGCGTCGGTCGAGAGGTGGTGATGCGCCGTCTGTTTCCGGCTAAGAGAGGGGGGTGCTGTCGGTTTCCAGCTGTGGCTTGACGGCAGTCCTTGGCGGTGGGAGTTGCAATTCCGATTTTCAACAGCAGTGGAGCCCATTCTTTTACGAAGAGTATAGGTATAAATATAATGAGGCAGATTTTGGGGATTTTCCTCTCAGCGTGAAGGAGATGAATCATGATGCTATGTATCCTTTTGATATGCAGAACATGGGCTTAGCAATTGGGCTTTAAAAATTAAATTCATCATTAAAACATTAATAGTGATCTACTCCCTCTATCCCAGAGGAACTTGCAAGTTTTCCTTTTCGGGACATCCCAAAGGAACTTGCAGACCTAAAAAAGGAAATTCTTTTATAAACTCCACCCTCACAATATCTACATATTTACACAAAATGTCATTACTTTTTCACTTTTTGGGCCCACATTACACTCAATCCAACAAACTTTTTCACTTTTTACATAAAATTTTACCAAATTAACCCTCAAAACACTACTTTTTTTACTTTATTCTACTTTCTTCTTAATTTGTGTACCCCTCCTCCCTTGCAAATTGCTCTGGGACGGAGGGAGTACTATTTTTGGGCTTAAATTAAATTTGACTTAATTTAAAATAAAATCAAATTTATGAATTTTAAAACGAGTAAAATTTCCATGTTATCAAATTTTCGAGTAAACTTCTTCTTCTTTTTTTTTTTTTTTACTTGTCTTGTAGATCACAACCATGTTTATTTCAATAATGCTATCATTATTTTCAGAGTTCGTTCCTTGATTTTCAACGATAAATATCAACCTTTGGAGAAAGGAGTTCACTTGCGGATTGAGGAGCATGTCGACGGTAATTATGGCGTTTTGGCCTCATTAAGAAAAGAGTTGTATTTAGAGTCTTGGTTGCAAGAGCTTTCCTTGAACCAATCAACAAAGGAGTGAATTTTGAAGGTAGCCCCATAGGCACGCTGAAGATGTGACACGTCTACCGATATTGGGATGCCGCATGATCATGAAGCTAAACCAAGCAGCTTGGAGAGGATCGATGGGGTTTTCGGTGAATTTCGCTTCATAAAAGGCTATAGGGAGCGGACGGAGGATGTATTGGATCGATGTCGACATGCCCTCAAGGAAGCTCGCATTTACGACTATGTATTTGAGTCTCTTTTCACGTATAATTGCAACTCCGAAGTTGTCAAGGCCTTTTGCGAAGCGTAAACATTCCCGATGGACTCGTACTTTCATCAATTTTACGAGATTTGAAAGAAAATGTGGGTTTCGGTCTGTGGGTTTTAACTCTTTCGAACTTGTTGATTTTGAATGAGAGGCACTCGACTCGAACTTCTCAATGGACTCGTACTTTCATCAATTTCATGAGTTTCGAAAGGAACTTGTTGATTTTGAATGAGAGGCACTCGACTCAGAAGGAACTTGGACTTCTCAAGGACTCGTACTTCCATCAATCTCATGAGTTTTCGAAAGGGATTTATTGATTTTTGAATGGGAGGCACTCGACTTAGGGAGAACTCGGACTTCTTCGGTGGACTCCTTTCATCAATTTCATGAGTTTTGAAAGGAATTCGTTGATTTTGAATGGGATGCACTCGAATTAGGGAGAACTTGGATGATGTCTTTGTAGCAGATTGACGATGTAGTGCGCTCGTCATCGTCGGTCGAGACATTGTTGGCTTTTGCAATTTTTGATTGGGTGACTTCATTCGAGAGACTTTGATAATATCCTTGTTAGCGGATCGGCGATGTGGTGCGCTCGTCGTCGTCAGCTAAGATATTGTCAATTTGAGCTTGAATTATCACTTAAGCGTCCCGCAAGATTTCATTCCAATGGCTTGGAATAAGGGTCCTCAAATTTCTTACCGTGCTTGCCCCCAGTAATCTTCGCGACTCGATGTCTGGATAAGATGATTAAATTATGACTGGACTTAGTGATATGCTAAGCTGCCTACGTACCTCTTAAGAGAGGATCAAGTCAAAACGTAGTTCAAAGGGGAACATGATTTGATTTTGGGGGGGCGCCGTACACAGTTTAACCTCATGCGGGCCAGGAGGGACGTATACTTTTTACTACCATAATCGCAGTAGGGTATAAATTATTTAACCACTTAAACACCTTTAGTGGGATATGTTAACAGTTTAACCACATATATTCATCTTTGGTGGTCGTCCTACACAGTTTATCCTCATGCGGACCAGGAGCAACATGCAGTTTAGGCTCGTGCGTCAAGGAGCATACTTTGATTTACGCGTAGCAGCGTTTGAAGATTTTCCCATTTATGGGACTAATGGTTGCACCATCTTCGGAGATCTTGTATGCGCCATTCGTGTAAATTTCTTTCACCATTTGAGCATCTTCATATGTGGTGATGTGATTTATTGTGGCAAACTTTTCATTGAATTCTCATGTAAAATCCATGCGTATTCTGACTTGACAATTTATTCCTCTAACTAGGATCGTTTGCATGTTGTTCACTTCGATGATGTTCATATTTATGATCATGAAAGCTATTCTTCTTTGTGGAATGTTTCCCTATCTCGGAGAGCTGGCTGTTGGACAACGCGAGTATTGATGAAGTTAGATGAGACCACGTCTTCTCCATCTCCATTGGTCTTGGTGTAGATTATTGTTTGTACCTTTGATGTCAAAGTTTCTCCACAAGATGCAATCAAGTGAGTTTGTCGCATTATACGGGATGGAACTAGACTTTGGAGCTTTGGGGAGTTTGAAGTTTCAATAACTCTTGTTTCTTTTTTATGCCTCACTTTGAGTGGCCCCAACCTCTCGAAAACAACTGCCGACTTTCGATGATTGAGTCTCTCTTGCGGTCCTAATCTTTCGAAGACTGTTCCCGATCTTTGGCGTTTATTTCCCAATCTTTCAAAAGCAGATGTTCGTTTCATTCTTCTCTTATCCTCATCAGATACATCTTCCATTGATGGGACTTCTTCATCTATGATTTAATTTGCATATGCTCTCTTGATGGCAATGCATACGGGACTTTGGGCGGTATACCCCAAGCCAAACCTCGTGCTCTTGATGGTGAAACCACCTCTTCTTGGTACTCTTGGAGTGACTTCCAACTTCTTAGATGCTTCATGATGTGACTCTTTTGACGATTTGTTCTCTTGCGGATCGTATCCGGCTTTGACAAGAAGGCTGAAGGCTTGAGGACCATTAGTCCCATAAATGGGAAAATCTTCGAAGATGCTATGCATAAATCAAAGGATGCTCCTGCACGAGCCTAAACTACACGATGCTCCTTGACGCATGAGCCTAAACTGCATGTTGCTCCTGGTCCGCATGAGGATAAACTGTGTACGACAACCACCAAAGATGATTACATGTGGTTAAACTATTAACTTATCCCACTAAAGGTGTTTAAGTGGTTAAATAACACCCTATTGCGACTATGGTAGTAAAAAGTATACGTCCCTCCTGGCCCGCATGAGGTTAAACTGTGTACGGTGCCCCCCCCCCCCTCCCAAAAAAAATCAAATCACATTCCCCTTGAACTACGTTCTGACTTGATCCTCTTTTAAAAGAGGTACGTAGGCAGCTTAGCATACCACTAAGTCCAATCATAATTTAGTCATCTTGTCGCGTCTTAGCCGGATATCGAGTTGCATAAATTACTGGGGGCAAGCACAATAAGAAACTTAGTAACGCTTCTTCCAAGGCATTGGAATGAAATCTTGCGGGATGGTTAAGTGACAATTCAAGAAAGAATGACAATATCTTAGCTGACGACGACGAGCGCACCACATCGCTGATCCGCTAATAAGGATATCATCAAAGTTCTTAAATGAAGTCACCAGATCGAAAGCCACAAAGAAAGAATGACAATATCTTAGCTGACGACGACGAGCGCACCACATTACCGATCCACAAATAAGGATATTATCAAAGTTCTTAAATGAAGTCACACGATCGAAAGCCACAAAGAAAGATTGACAGTATCATAGCCGACGACGACGAGCGCAACACATCTTCGATCTGCTAAGACAATGTCGGAGTCCACCGAAGAAGTTCAAGTCGAGTGCCTCTCATTCAAAATCAACGAGTTCCTTTCGAAACTCATGAAGTTGATGAAAACACGAGTCCACTGAAGAAGTTCAAGTCAAGTGCCTCTCATTCAAAATCAATGAGTCCCTTTCGAAACTCATGAAATTGATGAAAGTACGAGTCCCGTTGATAAGTCCGAGTCGAGTGCCTCTCATTCAAAATCAACAAGCTCAAAAGAATTGAAACCGACTGACCAAAACCCACATTTTCTTTTGAGTCTCGTGAAATTGATGAAAGTACGAGTCCGTTGAGAAGTCTGAGTTCTCTCTAAGTCGAGTGTCTCTCATTCAGAGACGTAGTCGTAAATGTGAGCTTCCTTGAGAACATGACAACATCGATCCAATACATCCTTCGTCCCCTCCCAATAGCTTTTGATGAAGCAAAATTCGCCGAAAAACTCCATCGATTCTCTTTAAGCAGCTTGGTCCGGGTCTATGATCATAAGACATCCCAATGAAGGTAGACGGGCCACATCTTCAACACACCTATGGGGCTAACTTCAAGATCCACGCCTTTGTTGACCGATCCAAGGAAAGCTCTTGCGATCAATGCTTTAAGTGCAACTCTTTACTCAACAACGGCCACGACTTTGCATAGTCACCAGTGAAAGGCTCCTCGATCCGTAAATGAGCTCCCCCTTTCAAAATTTCATGCTCGTCAGTGGATATTAATAAGGAATGAACTTCGAATGCACTAGCAATATTCTTGAAATAAATCATTATGACGATCTGCAAAGAAAAGAAAAAGGAAAATTATCTTAAAAGAAGAAGACTTATATTTTTGAATTTATTAAGTCTCAAATTAATTGGGCCTTAGTAAAAAAAATTAAAGGGGAGTAATTTGATAACATAATTTATGACATTAATTGCATTTTAAATTGTGTCGAAGTATAATTCTCTCCGAGTCCAATGAAACACCCCAATAATTCATTGTTTGGGCCATGATTTTGTTTAACATTAAAAGCCCAAAAGTGGCCCAAGCCTCCTTCATTGGAATTCAGCAGGAGTCAATATAGCAGCCTATCTTTATGGATTAGGCTTAACATTAAAGCCTAGGCCTAATATGCAGCCATCAGAATCATCTTCCTTGAACCAGTTTCCCCAAAATCAATTTCGTCGCTCCCCAAGAAAATCGGTGAGGACCACGCCAAGGAAACACCCGCCGTCTGCTTTCTTGCCGTCGCCGCGCAAATCACAACCGCCGATGAAGAACCGGGCCTCGTCGTCGCAAGAAATCCGGCGTGATTAAACTGCATTCCTTCTCGCCATCTCTCTCACCATCGCGCAGTCGCACGAAACTCGCAGCCTACAGCCATCTCTCGATCGACGTCAACCACACAAAGTCGCCGCACGGATCGAAGCCGTGAAGGAACTGCCTTCTCTGAGTCGAAGCAACTGTCGCTTCCGCTTGCAACCACCATGACCAGGGCATACCCTATTTCCGCTGTGACCAGAATCCAGAGTACGCAAATCACGCCGGAGCGAAGCTCTCTGTCGCCGGTTCTGCACATGCAATCGCCTCCGATTAGCCCAGAAATCCAGCGCCACCACACATTCGGTCGATGCCAACTGCAATAGCAGCCTCCCAAATCGATTGAAAATTCACTCCCCGTCGCACCGCCATAATCAGAAATCGCCGCAAGATCACTCTGCTGCTCCTAGCTACCTCTCCAAGTCGCCATAGCGCCGCCGCCATCACGAGTCGAACCAAAATTCGGCAGCAAACAATCCAATGAAGACCTCTGCTCGCGCCCAGATCCGAAACACGCTGCAAGTCGCTGCAATAAAAAACCACTCGTTGCCTCGCCACAAGAGCCCCTGCTCCAAATCAAGACACGCCGCTGCTCCTCGTGCTCAGGAAATTAGCATCCATTCCTTTGAGTGAAGACCGTCGCCGACACATGTGCGAGCCGAGGACATAGGTCTCCACCTCCCAATCGATCCATCCTCAACGTCCTCTTCGCCAGAATTTACAACCAAGGCCTCATATCAATTGGACCTCCACAACAGTGCACACATCCGTCTCTCCACACGTCGAACGGAAATCAAGAACGCACACCACCGATTGTTTGAATCATCACGCCCCTTCGCCGCATCAAGCCCATGATAGTAGCCACTCATATTTGTCGCCTCTCGTTGAATCGCCTTGGCCAGAAACAGAAATTGCCAAGATCACGCCTTCCCTCTGCCTCAATCGGAAACCACGCACACCTATGACAATAAAGACAATTACAAACAGAATGTGAAAAGAAATGAAAAAGAAGATAAGGAAAAGAAGTGAAATCTCTATCTTGTTGCTATCGTCAAATAGCTCTTTTCTCTTCGGTCCAATGATGAAAGATGGAACGAAGGGGCTCTATAAATAGGTGCATAAATTGGTTTCAATCCCCGGATAATTTAGGCATGAAAGATTTGATATGCTAAGATTACAAAAGATTTACACATATCATATATTCATTGTATCTACCATGGAGATTTTAAGTATGTTGAGTGGGTATATGACGAAATTTTCATATCCAGCCAAATATATGGATTGGGCCTATGAATATGATTGGAATCACATTTGGACCTCATTATTTTGGGTTTCACACAATTAAGTCCAAATGCAACTCAAGAAAATGAGAATTTGGATTCATCACAAATTCAAGAAATTCCTTCATCACAAATTCAAGGGAATTTCAAATCTCAAGTCAAGTGTGAGATCCAAAATAAAGTTTCGCAATTCGTCCACATCAAAGACGAAAACGCTCGCGAACGAAGTGCGAGGGGACAATTTGTAAGCAATTAAAATTAATTGCAAAAATTAAAAAATTACATGTAGAAATTACATGTTAAAATAATTTATTATTGGGAATTTGGATAATTTAATTCCTAATTAATAAATTAAATTGGGTCTTAAAAGCCTAATAAATCAAAGTGGGTCTCAAAAGCCTAATAAATTGAATTGGGCCTTAAAATCCTAATAAATTCAATCGGGCCTCAAAAGCCTAATAAATTCAATTGGGTCTCTAAAGTCCAATTAATTCTTCTGAATTTTTAAAGTCGTCAAGCCCGATCTTTAAAAAGTCCAAGAAATCAAATCTTCACAAATATCCTTGAAGATTATCAAATCTTCACAAATATCCTTGAAGAAATCAAATCTTCACAAATATCTTCAAGATTATCAAATCTGGTATGATTTGGGAATATTCCGCAAATCATACCTTCCGGCCCATCAAATCTGGCCTGAAAATCTAGAATCCTACACCTATAATTATGGTCTTATTCTAGTCATTTTCATTCACAACAAGGAGTTAAGAAGATCAGAGCTTAGAGAGAAGCATCAAGATCCAAGACTTCGGACAACTTTGAAGATTCAAAGGCGTTCTTCACGATCTTCAAGAGCGTTCTTCAAGTTCTTCACCAACAAGGCGTTTTGATCCGGGATTACGGTGCGGAGTCTCCGGTCGACGTTCTTCATCAACATCGGCGTTCGATTCGAGAAACACGTCGCAAAGCCCCTCCAATCAACGACCATCCACAAGTCTTCAACAACGACAACAAGGAGTCAAGAAGATCAGAGTTTAGAGAGAAGCATCAAGATCCAAGACTTCGGGCAACTTTGAAGATTCAAAGGCGTTCTTCACGATCTTCAAGAGCGTTCTTCGAGTTCTTCACCAACAAGGCGTTTTGATCCGGGATTACGGTGTGGAGCCTCCGGTCGACGTTCTTCATCAACATCGGCGTTCGATTCGAGAAACATGGTGCAAAGCCCCTCCAATCAACGACCATCCACAAGTCTAGAACATCTACAACAAGGAGTCAAGAATATCAGAGCTTAGAGAGAAGCATCAAGATCCAAGACTTCGTCATTCTTGAAGATTTAAAGGTGTTCTTCATGATCTTCAAGAGCGTTCTTCGAGTTCTTTATCAACAAGGCGTTTTGATCTGGGATCACGGTGCGAAGCCTCCGGTCGGCGTTCTTCATCAACAACGATATTTGATTCGAGAAACACAACGTGAAGCCCCTCCAGTCAACATTCAACTACAAATTCACAACATTCACGACTACAAGGAGTCAAGAAGATCAAGAGTTTGGAAGAAGTATCAAGATCCAAGACTTCAAGCATCCTTGAAGATTCAAAGACGTTCTTCGCGGCTTCAAGGGCGTTCTTCATCAACAATGTGTTTTGATCCGGGATCATGACGCGAAGCCTCCGGTCGACGTTATTCACCAACAACGACGTTTGATTCGAGAAACACGGCGCTAAGCCCCTCTAGTCAACATTCAACTACAACAACGACATCATCAACAACACAACATACACAACAAGGAGTCAAGAAGATCAGAGCTTAGAGAGAAGCATCAAGATCCAAGACTTCGGGCAACTTTGAAGATTCAAAGGCGTTCTTCACGATCTTCAAGAGCGTTCTTCGAGTTCTTCATCAACAAGGCGTTTTGATCCGGGATCACGGTGCGAAGCCTCTGGTCGACGTTCTTCATCAACATCGGCGTTCGATTAGAGAAATACGACGTGAAGCCTCTCCGATCAACGTTCAACAATAGTCCTCAACGACAATCAACACCGCTCATCTACAACGACACCAACATAGGGAGTCCAAAGGTGAACACTCAACAAAGTCCATGCATAAGACAATATTAAAATAAGGCTTAACACCCTCAAATTAATATCAACTTCAACATCAAAGCGGACTCAACTCCGGAAATCCAAGTTTTGGAAGTCATGAAACTCAAAGAACGTTCTTGAAGATCGTGAAGAACGCCTTTACATCTTCAAGGATGCTTGAAGTCTTGGATCTTGATGCTTCTCTCTAATCTCTGATCTTCTTGACTCCTTGTTGTTGTTCTTGTGAATCTTCTTTGTGAATGAAAATGACTAGAATGAGACCATATTTAATTAGTTGTAGAATTCTAGATCTGTAGGCCATATTTGATGGGCAGTAAGATATGATTTGAGAATATTCTCAAAATATCTCAGATTTGATAATCTTCAAAGATATTCATGAAGATCTGATTTCTTGAGCTTTTTAAAGATTGGGTTTCATGACTTTAAAAATCCAGAATAATTAATTGAATTTTAGAGGCTCAATTGAATTTATTAGGCTTTTGAAGCCCAATTGAACTTGTTAGGCTTTTGAGCCCACTTTGATTTATTAGGCTTTTAAGACCCAATTGAATTTATTAATTAGGAATTAAATTTATCCAAATTTTCAATAATAAATTATTTTAACATGTAATTTTAATATTTATTTTTTTATTTCGACAATTAATTTTAATTACGTACAGCATGTTCAAAACAATTATGAAAATAATCCTAAAATGAAGAGAATATTATGTTATATTTAAAGTCTATAATATTTAGGTGTGCAACAATCCAAAATAATCACTAGTTGTTATGAAATGGAAGTGGCAAGTGAGTATGTCGTACGCATTAGTTCCACTAGCGTGGAGTCCACTAGAGATGTTAAACGGGCTGGCCCTAACCCTATAGGGTCAGCCCTACAGGGCTCCGGGCTTAAACGGTCCCGGGCCTTAGCGGCTCATCCTTAACGGGCCGCTATATGCTCGGACCTAACCCTAACCCTAATGGTCCGCGGGCTAAACGGGCCACTAACGGGCTCGGGGAAATTTTTTTTACAAATTTAAAATTTAATATAAAATAAAACTAATGATTTAATAATTAAAGTTCACACATCCCTAAAAGTTTTGAATTAATTGAGATCTAACTTATTTACTTATTTTCTATTTTAATCTGTAGTTAAGTCATTAGTTAATAATGAATTAGTAATTAATAATTAATAAAAATATAATTAATAAAGTTTACAATTACGTAACACAAATGAGGAGAAATCAGGTCAACCCACAGCCACAGTACACAGGCTCACGGCCCACAATCACTTTCCAATTTAATTAACTTATATTATATATTAATTATTTAATTTAATTAAAAACTGGGCTATCGGGCCAGCCCGGTTAACCGGCGGGCTAGCCCGTTTAGCCCGCGGGCTAACCGGTCCGGGCCAAAAAGGTCCGGTTTTATACGGGCCGCCATATGCTCGGACCTAACCCTGTAAAAAACAGGGTTAAACGGGCCGGCCCGCCAGCCCGCGGCCCGTTTAACATCTCTAGAGTCCACTGCGAGGCAGACCTTCTTTGTTTGTTTTTAGAAACTTCCTCACGGCTGCCACAATTTGACGTTATTTTTGGAATTTTCCCATTATCTATTCATTAATATTCCAAATGCATGCATCCCGCCCACCGTTGCACCGGCTTCTATGAATATTCCTGCAATGGTGTTTCCCCTTTTTTTTTTTTTTTTTTTTTAAAGAGAAAAGTATAATATATTTCAATAAATTGATAAAATTTATATATTGGTCCCATGTAAAAAATAACACTTTTGTGAAGAAAAAAAATATATTACTGTGCAAATTTTTAAAACTAATTTATAAATATAGTGATTTTTTTGAACCAATATGTAAGTGACATTTTTTAAATTGGGTGTCCATAATTTCAAGAGTTTCTTTATTAATTATATAAATTTGTTGAAAATATTTGAGGATTTAATTCGTTTTATAATAATAATATAACAACAATTGTAGTTACTGTATTATTTACTCTCTTCGTCCCAAAAGATATTGATGTATTTTTTGGGTATGCAGTTTAAAAAAAGATACTCCCTCTGTCCCGTAGGAATTTGCACACTTTCCTTATTTGGACGTCCCACACAAATTTGCACACTACTAAAAAAGGAAGCATTGATTTACGTGCACACTCACAAACTATTACACATATTTACCCATATACCACTACTTTATATATAAAACTATTTTTTCTTAAAAAATGTGTCGTCCCGTAGGGTGCAAATTCCTACGGGACGGAGGGAGTATAATAAATATATTATTATAAATATTAGGAAAAATAGAGTTTTTTTATCCTTTATATTTTATTGACTTTAGTTTTAATTCTATTAACTTTTGATTTTTACTTTTACTCCTTTAACTTTAAAAAAAATAACTCTCTCGTCCAGCAATCGGCTACTCAAGGTAACTCAGCCGGTTGCACACATTTTTTTTTTTTTTTTTTTAACACAGAGTGGTGCACTGTGCGTATTTTTGGAGAGAAAATAGAATGAGCATGTCACAATTAGCGGGCAAGCTAATTAAAAACCCCCAACTAAGCATGTCACAACATAAATGGTATTGTATATAAACTGATGAAATTGGGAGTATGTTTGCAATGTTAATTGGAATGTGTAATTAGTATTACCTCTGTTTCATAGGAATTTGCACACTTTCTTTATTTGAATGTCCCACCCAAATTTGCATACTATCAAAAATGAAAACATTGATTTACGTGCACATTCACAAACATATATACATATTTACCTATATGTCATTACTTTATATATAAAACATATTTTCCTTAAAAAATGTGTCGTCCCATAGGGTGTAAATTCCTACGGGACGGAGGGAATAATTTCTTTGCCCTATAACCAAAATGTTATCTGATTGCATCTTTACTTTGTTAATATAAGTATTCGGGAGAATTTTTGGTACCTAAGAACAGAGAATGAATAAGTAAAGATTACTGTAAATATTACCCAAAAACAGGGCAACTTTCTTTAAGATTACAAAGCCCTATTAATTGAAATGTTAAATGATTGCATCTTTGCTTTGTTAGTATAAGTATTTGGGAGAATTTTTGGTACTTAAGAACAAAGAATGAATAAGTAAAGATTACTTTGTGTTAAAAAAAACCTGTGCAACCGGATGAGTTACCTTGAGTAGCTGGTTGCAGGACGAAAAAAATTATTTTTCTCAAAGTTAAAGGATTAAAAGTAAAAGACATAAATTAATAGGATTAAAACTAAAGTCAACAAAACATAAAGAGTAAAAAACTCTATTTTTTTTAAAATATTATTTGTCTATTGTGATAGTGGAGTTTAATAAATAATTTTTATTTTTAGACATGTAGATTTTTTGGGGGAGATACCAAAAAAAAAAAAAGTATGCAATATCTGAGACGGAGTGAGTATACGTAGATAAATGCTACAGTAAGAATGAATAACTTTAAAAAGTATATAATGTATCTATAAAAAATTGAATGACTTATTATTAAAAAATTACTTTTATTTACACTAAAAATTTAATTTAATATGAAATGATTTTCAGTATAATTAAAATATTTTTTTAAAAATATATACGAGTTGCAAAGTAAAATTAATATATATATATTTTGTCATGGTAAAATATAATGTGCATTAGTTTGACAGTAAAACTTATTTGCACTTTATGCATATATTTAAATAATATAATATTTAATAAATTATAAATGAATTAAGTTAGGAATACATTGAGTGCATAGTTCGTAAATCAAATAGTATTCAAACTTTGGATAGCAGTGGATATTTGAGTCGGAGAAATATATTAGTCCCATAATTTGTCCAATTTCTATTGTTAGGTCCCAAAAAATTTAATTTTTTAATTTTAATCTCATAATTTATTGAATGATCCAATTTTAATTTTATTTTCATAAAAAAATAAAAACTAATATCATTTTTAACAGTGCCTCGCTAACTAGCCTAAACAAATTGGGATTTACAATATGCAATATTTGCAAGTCATGCATTAATGCTGAATATGAAAATGAATTTAACTTTTATTATACTGAAGAAAAAAAAACAACGTGATGTTTGGTTATGTTTGACATTACTCTATTATGATTTTGATTATAAAAAACTAAGGAATCTATTATAGTTCAGCTATTTGAGAATTATGACTTTCATTTCATACTCTTTCCATTCATATACCCTTTCCATTTCTTACAATTATACAAAACATCCCCTAAAATATACAGGTTACAGTTCACCACTTCTACCACCGCTCAACTGTCTCATCCCGAACCCCGCCACCTCTACTTTAATATTAAAAAAAATATTTTATACTCTCTCAGTCCCAAATTATTTTTCTTAGGGGAATGATACATATTTTTCAAGAAAAAAGAGTATGTGAGTATGAAGTTCAATAATAAAATATAAAAAAGTTTTATTTTATTGACATTGTGGGTGTAATTATTTTCTTTTTTTAAGATGTAAAAAAAATTCGGAACATTTCAAAATAGAAAGTGTAAAAATTATCTTGAGATTAAGGAAGTATTAAAGATAAATTTAATAAAAGTTATAATAAATTGTTAAAAAAATTATAAGCTGTATTAGATAAATACTTTACAATTTATAAAGTATTTTAAAATAGCATCATATACACTTTTAAAACAACTTATAAAATATTTAAAATATGAATCGGTATTATATGTATAATACATATAAAAAATAGAATATGTGTTTAACAATTTGACATAATCTAAATTATTAATAATTGAATAGTTGTTATCAAATCACAAAAGTCAGAACTATTACACATCAATATTACTCACTCCGTCCCACATAAATTTGTACATTATTGAAAAGAAAATATTAATTTACATGTATACTTATAAATGGATATATATATATATATTTACTTATACGTTATTCCCTCCGTCCCACTATAAATTGCTAATTTTACCATTTTCGTCAGTCCCACTATATGCTATTCGTTTGTTTTTTTTTTTACTTTTTCAGGATACTACTATTCTTTTTTTTTTATTATTTTCAATATTTTTTACAATATTCTCATTACTTTTTCACTTTTCTCTATCACATCACATGTATTGTATTAATATTTTTATACTTTTTTAATATTAGTGCTAAAAAACTATGAGCAACTTATAAGAGGAAAGAAGGAGTATTATTTTATATATAAAATATATTTTTTAAAAGAGAAAGTCTCTCTTGCACTAAGTGCACCGTACAACTTAAGCATATTTTAAAAAAGTTACATCATTCATTTTTTAAAAATTATACAAATTATTATTAAAAGGTTACACCATTGAAAATATATTTTTTAATAATAACACGTGTAATTTTTTAATAATATTTTATATAATTTTTTAAAAATAAACTTAAATTACACACTGCATTTTATTAATACCAGACTAAGGTTTTTAAAAAATATATCTTTTCGTAAATATAGATTTCTATGGACGGAGAAAGTATTTTTTTTCTACTTAATTCTCTGCCTTAAAATACACGTCCATCAAATGATCGCACGCCACTCTCAAGTATAAAAAAACGAATCACAGATTAGTGCGTCTCCAAGTAAAACGACCAAAATCCCCAAAACCTTATCCCAAACCAAATCCAATTGATGGATTCATCCGATTGCGATGGCTGTGCCCCCTCCAATCGGCCCCTATTTACCCAAAATGTTGTTGTAATGCGCCACGGCGACAGGTTGGACAACGTCCTACCTCGCTGGGCGGCGTCCGCGCCCCGCCCCTGGGACCCACCCCTGGCGGAGGACGGCAGAATCCGGGCATTCGGCACCGGCGACAAGTTCAGAAAGCTGCTCGGTTTTCCGATCCACCGGGTGTTCGTTTCCCCCTTTCTAAGGTGCCTTGAGACCGCCGCGGAAGTCGTCACCGCCTTGTGCGCCGTTGATAAAAAATCCGGTGATCCGAATGACTTAACTTCCAACGGCGTCGTTATTGATCCTTCCAAAATCAAGGTCAGTTGTTATGCATGAAAATAGTTTTTTTTGGAGTGTGTGTGTGCTCTGTCTAGATGGCGATTTATGATTTTATTTTTTCTTCTCATTAATGTTGAAGGAGTGTGTTAAGTTTATCTAAATTTGAACCTGTCTTTACAGTTTTGCTCTACATAAGACTAGTTGCTAGATTCTGCCATATATATATATACAAATTTATGAAAATTACTGAATTTAAGCTTTCATTAGATCATGAAGATTCGGATTATATCCAGATTCTCTTGTTGTTAGCTATTTTGTTTGATGGGACTGTTTAAGGCCAGAGAAATGCTCTGCAATATATGTGATTCCAAATTGACTTTTCTTCTGTGTTGGTAAGTAAACAGAGACGTTTTGATGAGCAGTAGAAAAACTACTGTTGTAATTCAATGCCCAAAGAGTCAAATTTCTACTGTTATGACCTAGACCTGGTCAGTATCAGAACAAACATGATATTGACAAGAACAGTGGTGAGACAGTGATTAAGTGGAAAAATCTCCTCTGATAAGTGAATAAAAGACCATGGAAAAAGAAACTCAATTCACAACAAAATGAGTTAGGTCAACTGTGTGTCAAACCAAACACACACACATACACACACACACACACATATATATATATATATATATATATTCCTATGGCTCTGATCTTTAACATCATTTGAGACATCCTTATCTGTTCTTAAGATGCAAAAAGTGGAAGATGTTGGAGGAGGAGGAGAGTCTTATGTGCAATTATAAGTTGCAGCAACTAAATTATTGCTTGTTATTTTCAGGTGTCGATTGAATACGGGTTGTCCGAGATGATGAATTCTTTAGCTATCCGAGATAATGTAGCTCCTAAAAATGGGATCTTCAGTTTTGATATCTCAAAGTGTAAATCTGTATTACCTGCTGGAACTATCCATAATGCTGAGATGGTCTACAAGGAGGTAATGTGAATTTTAAAACCTGTAAAACATGTATATATATTTCAATTTAAGTTTTCCGGTGCTATAAGTTGTCTCACATGTGAATGTAGCTGCCAAGATGGCAAGAGACAGCTGAAGGTGCTAGGGCTAGATATCTTGAGGTGATACAATCTCTTGCCGACAGATATCCTTCAGAGAACTTGTTGCTAGTGACACACGGTAAGCGCGCTGGCTGCCAGCTGAAAATAAAGTGTTGGAAAACTTTGTAATGCTTAATTCTATTATTTATCATCAATATGAATTTCTCCATCATATTTGATTCCAGGGGAAGGAGTTGGATCTGCTGTTTCCAGAAGCTTAGAAAATGTTATCGTAGCTGAAGTCGAGTATTGTGCGTATGCGGTCTTGCAGAGATCCGTAGTTTTAGGTGAGAAACAGTCGTTTACTGCTGATGACTTAGTCGCATCAGTAAGAGGCCTAGTTGGTATCCAGTTAATCAAAGCAAATGATATGGATGCTTAAAATTCCTCCCACTTAATTTTTGGTATTCCTGGTCATTTCCCAATTCTGCATATTTTGTATTTTTGTCCACGGTTTGATCATCGAAACAATTATTATGAATAAGTTTCATATAATGCGATTTCATTTGAGGTTCAACAATGATATGAAATAAGGTTGCTTGTGCAAAGACAACTTTTCATACAGAGAAACACCAACAGTTAAAGTGCTAGTTCAGTACAGAAGATTTAGCAACTATTACAAAAGGCATGTCATAGTATAGAGTCAATTAGTTAGGTCTGAAGTAAAAAAAAGAAATCAACTACCAAATGGCTACAAGATTGATCCAGTCATAACCACCATTGGGATGGGCTAGGAGGTGGTTCGATATGATCGAATATATCGATTGGTGGTAGATCATACATCAAACTATCGATGTCGACTGAATCGTGTCTTTGATGGGTTCCTTCTTGAGGTCCAAATGATGATGCAGGTCCATTGCAATGCTCTAAGTGGTGGATAAAGCTTGGACCTCCATGTTCATGAATGAAGCCCTGGCTTTGTATCAGCAGAGGGATATCTAGTTTAAGCTGGGGAAAGGAGAGATGTGGTTGCTGCTCAGGGTACACCAAGTAGTCTGAGAAGGGCTCCCCCAGCTTGTCATCAATATGAGATGAAGGGGACAATTTGAGTGCCTGGGAATAAGTGAATAAAAAGTGATTAGTATAATTTGTGTAATGGGAAAGTGGATTGTTGATGTTTAGGTCAATTTGGGTGCCTGTGACCATAGTGAATAAAAAGTGATTTTGGAATGGGAAAGTGGATTGTTACCTGTAGAGAGGAGGGAGATGGAGTGGATGAGAAGTGGAGAATCCTGGCGAGTCTCTTCTGCCTGCTGCTCCAGAAATTCTTGACATCGTTATCTGTTCTTCCGGGCAAATACGTCGCTATTTTGGTCCATTTGTGCTTGCAGATCTATCACTGATCTCTCCTCTTCTGCTGAGAATTTCACCCCACTAATATATGTGAGGTGCACAACTTCTCAGAAATTAGTACTAAACAACGCATCATAATGAAGTCTCTTAGGATATGTTTGTTTTGGAACTAGCTCAGATGGATATAGGATTTTGCGATCACGCTCCACACAAGTTTGTTATTTAACATCCGGATTTCACATCTTAAACTCAATCCACACATAAAAATACCTATTAAACCTATTATTATTCTTTCCAACATAACACATAAAATACTTATTATACCTATAAAATCAATCATTGTCACACTTTGATTTGACATAATAACATCCTACCCTACTAAAATCCCAAAACAAACACACACTTTTACTCTTCATCATGATTTTCAAATGGATTTCAAAGTTATGATTTGCTACGATCCCTTAAATCCCAAAACAAACATACTCTTAGGTTTTATTTGGATAGAATCATTTAAAATTCATTGGATTCAAATTTTTAATGACATGATTTTTAAGCTTACCCTTGACACCACCACATGTATTAAGCATAAAATGGATTAAATCCTAGCTCAATAATCAGAATGTCAAAATCACGTGCAAGGGCTCAAACTCCACAACTTATTAAAAATCAAAGTCCATCATTAAAAATGCAAGATAGATAAACAAGGATCCACTGCCAGACACACACAAACACACAAAAGATTAAAGATTATCCTACTAGACTAGTGTTAAATTTGACTTAAGGGTCCACAATCATATCATATTCTCCCTCTATATATATGTAAAATCTACTAAAGAGGGCAAACAAGATCGCATTTTTATTATACCATTAAACACAAATTTTGGGTGAATTGTAAAGAAACAGGAACACCAGAAAAATCTCAAATGTTGTACACTAGAAGCAAATGAACACACCATTATTCCCAAAATAGACTTCCCTCATTTCATATGATACATTTCTCTCTCTCTCTCTCTAATATATATATATATATATATATATATACACGCAGAAATCACAATTTAAACAGAGAGGAAGAGAATTTTATGAAAGTGATGTGGAAATGGTACTTACGTCTTCAAGTCAGGGCGGAGTTTGTTAACCCAGCGGAGGCGGCAAGATTTTCCGGTGCGGCGTAAAAGGCCTTTGGATCGAATGGAGCTCCAGTCTCTTGCTCCATATTTCTTCACATGCTTTATCAGCACTTCATCTTCTTCTACTTTCCATGGACCTTTCCTCATCTCCCCCATCTCCATCTTTCCCTCTCTCTCTCTACACTTTTCTTCTACAAATCTCTCTCTCTCTCCAAATTTTGGCAGCGTGAAGAAGTCGAGTTCAACATGCACGAATTGCATACTTCATTTTCAGAATTTGTGCCTACTTCTTAATCGGATCTCTTAAATGGAATGATTTTGTCTTATTCTAAACTCACTTAAAACTCATAAATAAAATCTAATATCGAGAGAGAGGGAGAGAGAGAGAGAGAGAGAAAGAGACGGTTGAGACGCTTATTTTCACTATGCCCACGAATTATCCCACTTTCCCTAAATCTCTCTGGTTTGAATTTGGGCCCAAAACTCTGGACTGGCTAAAAAGCCCACTTCTCGTTCAGCCCATCAATCTGCCAGAGCGACATAAACATCACCCAAGCACCTAAGCCCAGGTTATGTGTACTAGCCTTTTTGGTAATACACTACCAGGATTAATATACTATCTTTTTGGGAAATACACTACCCTTTGTTCGGTAATTTTTTTCGACATTTTTTTTCGAACCTAGTGTAAAAATAAAAATTTGTTCAAATTTTTTTGCCAAAGTCTTTTAAAAATTTCAGAAAAAAATATCAAACATATTCAAGATAGTGTATTTCCCAAAATGACTAGTGTCAATAACATGGGTCAGCCCCTAATTAATATGCATGAAGTATACATGGGCTTGACTATATATCCCTCCATTTTTATTAGATACCCTCACTTACTTAATTCACCTATCTTATATTAAGTAATTATTTGATACACCCTCCCAAATATACCAATACTATCCTTATTACTTAAATGTATTTGATATATCCATTTATAAAGTACTTTATTTTCTTTATGAGTTTCTTTTCTCTCTACGGACAGACGCTCCATTCTAGAAACCAATGAAACATTTGTCGTCGCCGAACACAACGAGCAACCGCAAAATTTTAAAAGAAAAAAAAATTACAGAACAGTTCAACAAAAGTTGATCGGAAGTTAGTTCGCATTTCAGCAAGAAATGATAAAAAATTCGACAATTTATTTTTTAAAAACTCACTATTGTTCGACAAGTTTTTTTTCAAATTCCTAATAACTTTTTATAAATCAGTTTCGAAAATCAATATCACAATTTTTTTCTAAAAATAACGGGAAACAATTATTTTCGAATTTATATGCTAATAACTATGAATGTTTGGTGCACAATGCCAAACACATAAACAAATATTCAAAATAAAGACTTAGTTATACTTCATTAAATAAATGGTTAATTCTATATAAATACACAATATTTTACTCAACTTTCAATTTTATCCTGAACTTTACGATTATTATATAAAAACTCAACCTTTTAAAGAGTTTCAATTCGATACACATTAATTTTTCCGGCCAACAATTGACGACGTGTCTCACCGGAGCGCGTGAAATGTTGTCACACTGGTGTACACGTATGAAATTACTTTTTTATATTTTTTTTTCACATCATATATTATATAGTATATAAAAAAATAACAAAATTTTATATTAAAAAAATTACATTTTTAAAATAAACATTTTCATGGTATTTCTCATTCAAAAAATATTTTGTTTAGTATAAAATTTTGTTATTTTTATATATAAAATATAAAAAAGTAATTTCACACGTGTACGCCAGCGTGACAACATTTCACGTGCTCCGGCGAGACACGTCATCACTTGGATGAAAAAAAAATGTATCAAATTGAAACTATTTAAAAGGTTGAGATTTTTTATAATAATTGTGAAACTCATGATTAAATTGAAAGTTGTGTAAAAGGTGGTGTTGAGACAATTTTAAGTGTTTTGATTAGGTCCCAAAACCCCATGATGAATTTGTCTAAGTATAGTTTCATCAGGATGATAGTTTCAGGATAGTCAGGTTAGAATATATTTTTCTATTTACAGGTATTCAGTTCAGGGGGAACGTGCTGAAGATTGAAGACTGATGGTGACATCCCAAAAGTCTGAAGTCTGAAGTGTTTTCCAACCCTGAAGATCAAGATCGTCCTGAAGATGATCGACCTGAAGCTGAACCTGAGAAACCTGAAAAGACTCCTGAAGCTGTGTGGAAGCCATCCTGAAGACAACCACTGATGAGGTCCATACTGAGTACACTAAGCATGCTCAGGGCAGGACTCCATCAGTGAAGGGCAAGTGTAACCTTGATCAGGCTGAATGTCATTTCTGATGTTCATAAGTCCTAACTTGGGCTTAGTATCAGTTTATCTGATACTTGTAAGTCCTGACAAGGCAAGGTTACACGTGCAATGGAGTCTGAGGAACAAAGAGAATGTCAGCATCTCCGTAATAAAGACAAACATTTATTCTGAGTAAAGAACGAGGAACTCAGAGTTAAATGTATGAGGATTAATAAAGTCAAAGCCGATAAACTAGCCGTTGGACAAACGACCAGTAAGGAGGCGACACGTAAGTACGGAGACTACGCATCATTTAATGCTCCTCGGAACTGCAGACGGCGAATCAAAGAATTACCATACTTAGTATGGAAAATGTCAGTCAAGGACAACCAAAGTCTGCACCTACCTAATATAGGTAGATTTGAAAAGATCTCCTCCAACGGATCTTTTCAAATCTCTCTATAAATACAGATCACCTTGCACCCATTCAAGGTTACAGGAAATTTTCAAGTAAAAGCATTCTCAAGATTTCAAGCACTCAAAGTGCATTTGAAGCAACACTCTGAAGTTTTAAATTTCCTAAGTGTTGTAGTAGGAATCTGATCTGTATATTGCTTAGAGTGTTAATCCTATCCTTACTACTGTTTTGTTATAAGGATTAACACACCTTAGTTGGAAACCAGAATACCAAACCCCTCAGTTTATGAGAAGGTTGGTTAGAAGGACTGCAACTTGTAAAATGCACAGGGGTCGATTCCTAAGAGAGGAAGAAGGCTACTCGTGCACCTTGGCACGTTAAAAATAAGCACCTATCCTCAGTGGTAGAGGGTAGCTTCCTGTTAAATCAGGTCCTGGATGTAAGAGTTGGTTATCTCCGAACCACGTTAAAAAGTCTCATGTATGCTAATTTACATTATTGTTCAGGATCATATCTGTCATCATTATAAACTGAACATACTTGCATCAGTTTTGAAACTGTCAGGAGGAACCAATTCTCCTGATACTTAAACTTGTGCACCAGCCTTAATCACGGTTTCCAAAGCAATACTAATCGAAGTTTTCAGGAACTAAAAACGAGTAGAAAAACTTAAGGGCTCACTTTATGCACGTACTCTAGCTTACTGAGATAGCTATCCAACTGACTTGTTTGTCAAAGCGGTCAGTAGGTGGGTTATCTCTACTGAGCTTCTGAGAGCACACTCAGTTTTAGCCTATTTGGTTCCTTGTTGATCTGTCCCTACTGTCCCTCTGGACCATCAGTTTAAGTGAGCACATCAGGATCTTCCTGACTAAAACTGACAGAGCATTTTCCTGAGGATTTTCGGGAAAATCTGGCATCAGTGTATTCCCCCCATACACTAATTTACTCGTTTCGGGACCAACATGTGGTGTATTTATATAGAATTAATTCTAATTTTTATATTAATTGTTACAAAAGGAAAATTTTCATTTGCACAGTAAAAATAAACATTCACATATTTCATGAGATTTCGCTAATTGCTTAAAAGTCAGGTAAAATCTCCGCTTACATGTTGCATAATTCCAGGTGAGTTCCTCTCTAAGAAATAATAACAACAATTTTTTTTTTGCAAAAGTTTTTGTACGAATGAATGAAATATTTGGATGAATTTATTTATACTTAATATTTTGGGTGGCAATAAATGTCTAGTTACACCAATAGTGTAATATCATCTGTTATAACATATATATAAAGAGTAATTAAGTCTCTTGTGCACACTTGCATGTTCAATTCAAGTGCATTTTTAGAAAATTACACAAAGCACTATTGAAAAGACACACTTGATGCACGCACTTGCATGTGCAACTCAAGTGCATTTTTAGAAAATTACACAAAGCACTATTGAAAAGTCACACTTGATCCACGCAAGACTAATGCGTAGATAAATGACACATAGACATTGTGATTAACTAAAAACATGAGATGAATTTTGAAATTAATTCATCTATATTAATTCTCTAATAACCTCTTATATGTTGGTTGGATTATCTAGTACTCAATTCTCTGAGGAGAAGGTTCATTGAGTGAACAATTTAATAAGGTAGAGTTGCTTTCAGCTTGAGCCAAAGCTCTGGTACCAAGAAATAATTCAATCTCATCTAAAGTTCGAACTTATAGATAAAATTGAAAATAATTCATTCATATTAATTTGATAAATTTTGTTATTCCCATAACTTATTGAGTGTCTGGTTTTGGTCCCAAAAATTTTAACTTTTCAATTTTGGTCCTGTAACTCTTAGAGTTAATCCAATTTTGGTCCTAAAAATTTTAACCTTTCGATTTTGGTCCCGTAACTCTTAGAGTTTGTACAATTTTGCTCCCATTTTTACCAAAAAAATAAAAAGAATATTGTTTTTTGTCATGCACGGTGCACATGGTGGTTCAATTTGGAACTTTCCATCATCATTGTTGATATTTTATTATTTTTATTAGTGTTTCAGTAATATAGAAAAAATAAGTAAAAAAATACAAAATAAAAAAAAAATCATTTGGCACCCACGTCAGCAAGAGCGCCGAAAAATTCCAAATTCAATCACAACATGCGTTGTGCATGGCAAAAAATGATATTATTCACATTTTTCGGTAAAAATGAGACCAAAATTGGACAAACACAAAGAGTTACGGGACCAAAATTAAAAAGTTAAAATTTCTGGGACCAAAATCGGACACTCAATAAGTTATGGTATTAAAAAAAACTTTTTATCTCTATTTTTCTCTTATAATTGACTTTTAAGATCACTTATTTTATTTTGATGTTTTTATTGCATGTTTAATTAATTTTAAAACAATACACATTAATTTGAGAATATCATTTATTACACGTATTATATGTATTAAAAATACTAAATCATGTGGCACAATTTATTTTTCATGCCACACACTGTTCCCTTTATATTACACATATCTCTTTCTTCATATATCTTTAAATTTAATCTAATTCTACTAAAAATTACACATAAAAGTATATTTCAATAATTTAATTCATTTATATTAATAAATATTTTTTTATAAAAAATTATTTCATCATTTAAACATTATACGGAAAATAAAATTGGAACGGGAAGTATTAGTTAATTTATTATACAGTATTATCATTGAATAATATATTTTAATAAAATAATTATTATATCTAAAAATACATGTGTAAATACGAAATACAAAAATTTCAGTAAAATTAGTTCACAATTGCACTTTAATTTTACTCAGTTATTGAAAATTAATTTTATTCTATTGTGATGAACTAATTGTGTGGTGGTGAATTCAATTTCTTTAAACCTGTATAATCATTATAGTTTTCTCAACGATTTGTATTTATCCTTTCTAGTAATTGGATTGCATAAATGATTTCATACTCCATTTATCACATATATAGACTAAAAATGAGACACTCTTTTATGCAATATTGCATATGTAATATTAACACATAGGAAGGTGGTAAATTTTGATTCATATTATATTTTGCCTTTACTCAAATTTTGAATTTTTTTAATTTTATTATGTATTGATGAGATAATTGTGTGGTGGTGAATTAATTTATTTTTAATCTATATAATCAATATATTATTCTGTTGGTTGATTTTGTATTTATTCCTGTTAGTGATAACATTGCATTGATTATTTCTTACTCAAAATGTATGATAATAGATAAATTGAACTTGAGAAATGAAGCACTTGTCTATTCAATATTGCACATGTAATATTAATACACATAATAAAAGGGGCAGAACTTTATTCAAATTATATACTTTGCTTTTATTCAAATAATGATAATTGATTTTATTGTTGTGATAGAGTTAATTGTTGGTGGTGAATTAATTTTCTTTTAATCTATATATCGTTATAATTTTCACTTGGTTCATTTTGTATTTATCCCTTGTAGGGATAGGATAACATTAATTATGTCTTACTCCATATAGTTAATATAGATTAGTGTTACTTTAAAATAAAATAACTATCTTTTTAAATTGTAACATAATCTAAAAATTTTATTGGTTTAAATCAAATTACAATTTAAAATTTGTTAGTAATTCTAATCAAAAGATTAATTTTGATTTATCCAAAAATAATATTTAATTATGTGTTGTCATCTGAACCAATCTAAACATGTTAATATAATTACTTGTTCATTATCAGGTAGGTGAAATATCATTTTTGATAATTACATATTTATTTATTGGTACGAATTGCAACCAAATACTAAATTATTTATACTGAAATGTGAGAAACAATATCATTGAAAAGTGGCAGATGATTACACTGAAAAATTTACACTATTATCAGTTTTCAGTGTAAACTTTTCTGTGTAATCATCTGTCACTTTTTAGTGTAATATTTTCTCACTTTTTAGTGTTAAACATTCAACTGTTTAGTGAGTGCATCGTACACCTGTTGCATATGAGACATTTATTATATATATGTATATATATATATATAATATTAATTAATATAACATTTATGGAAGCACAAATATATACACTATTTGAATAGTTGACCAATGTGTAAATTTTTTTTAAGCATTTAACAAGATTGTTATAATAGATTGTGGGCATCATTAAATTCAAATTCTACAATAATTTTCATTTTCGTAAACCTTATCATGCATTAATAAAATAGAGCAAGTCTCATGTGCATCAGGTGTACGGTGCACTCATTCAATAGTTGAAACAATTTATACTAAAAAGTGAATGTTGATTACAATGAAAAGTTGCAGATTGATATATTGAAAAGTTTACACTAAAAATCAATAATAGTGTAAACTTTTCAATATATTAACAGGCAACTTTTCAGTATAAACAATTTTAATTGTTAAGTGAGTGCACCGTACAACAATTATATTTGAGACATTCCCAATAAAATATCTACAACAATATCCACAAAATACAAAAAAATCTACTTTAATATGGAACCTAATTAAATGTTCATGAAGGAAAAAAATTATATAAAAATGAGACAATTTTTTAATTAATATCATTATATATGTATGTATTGTCCTTAATCTTCTCCCTACAATACAACTTTGCCCACGTTCTCCATTCACTCATAAAAAGAAAAAGAAAAAAAAAACTTCTGCAGAAATGAGCGCAGATGGTGTTATGCAACAGGTATGCAGACATTCCACCTTTTATAAGCACTTATATATATGAACTTTTTTAAAAAAATATCTGTCTTATAAAAAAATAATGCATATTCTTATCATATATATGCAGATCTTAATAAATTTTTAGAAAAATATTTTTTTAGAAAATAATATAAATAAATTGATTTTACTATCTTTAATTACATTTTCGAACTTTTAGATGAGACATAATTCCTTCATGATCTTAGAATTTAGGCTCACCCAACATTTTCATATTAAGTTATCTACTCATTGTGTCTCCTCCCTAAAGGAAAAATTTGAGAAATTGAGCTGAATAGTGAGATGGGATGTTAGAAAAAATAATATATGTGAATTGATTTCATACCCCTGTATAAATTCAAATTTTAGATGAGGCGAATTCTTTCATCAACAGTAGGTATAGTTAATTTAATTCATTTTCCATGCCCTTAGATATCACATATATATATTTATCAATTTGCCTAAAGACATAAACTTCTTGATTCTTCATAGTTAAAATGAAATAAAAATTATTTTAGTTTGCTTGAAAACCAAAAAAATATCATCATCCTGAATATAATTAGGATATGAAAGTAGATTTACATTTTAATTCTTGCCAATTTTATCTTCATAGGAATCTATTTTATCATATATGTTCCTTATTGAGGTAATATTAATTTACGAAAATTCTTGAATGTATTTAATACATATAAATTTTTAATCATTATATTTCAATTATTTATACACATTAACACTGATGGATGCTTATTTATTTTTCTATCCTTTTTATAGGCTAATAGCCAAATCAGAAGAGGCAATTCTTCAGATTGGGTTGAATGCTTCTTGAAAATGGAATTTTTTCAAAAATGTTCATTTCATGATCAACAAAAGAATGAAGTGAACCGATATTGTATTACTTGTAATGCCTCAGCGTGCAGGTATTGTATAATATCAGGTGATCACGATGACCACCATCACATACTTACAATCTATCGCCATGTCTACCAAAATGTTGTCCCTCTTAGTGAGCTGGAGAGTCATATCGATTGTCGAAGAATTCAAGTAATTCCTTTCATTCAGTTTAATTTGTTCATAATTTATGTTAAGATGATTGAGTTCTTTTTAAAAATGCACAAAGAAAGAACGAAAAAAATGGTATAAAAATTAAGAATACATATTATTACATTTTAGTGAAAATTTATTCATTTTTTCTCATGTTCATTATGTGACAAAATAATAATATTTACAGCCTTACAAATGTAACAAAAAGTGGGTTGTATCTTTGACTCCCCTACCACATAATGGCTCTGGTTCACTAATTGAGGGTGATGGAGCTTGTTACGTTTGTAGAAGAAAGCTTATGGATTCTGATCGATTTCACTTTTGCTTTATTGCATGCAAGGTAATTTTAAATTTTATTTTTTCAGTAATAATTTGAATTTCATTACAGCCATTAATTAAACGCACATATTAATGTTATAAATATAATATCATATAATGTTATAGCACGAGTTTAATTTGTGTAACTACTTGTATTTTATTTTATAGGTGCAATCAAATTTAGGAATGAGTGTGACTGATTTTCCTACACCAGTAATTAGTACTTTAAAATTGATTGAAGAAGAACAAAATAATGAAAACAGCAACAAGCGGAGAAGGAAGGGAGTGCCCCATAGGTCACCACTTTTTTGATGCAAAACTGGGAAGTTTCATGACGTTGGTGTTTGTAATTTAATGGATTTAATTTTTTTTCTTTTTGAGTGAATTAATTATTTCTCCATTCTATTAACTCATTTATCATTAATTGATTAGGGATGCCATTATGTTTGTGTATGCTAACTCTAAATTCAGTTGGATCCATAATTATAGAATATATCATGCTAATTATATTTCTTTGAATGTAGATTTATGATTATACTTTTGAGGACCTAAAATGATAAGACTATTGGTTTTTTATAAAAAAAAAAATTGTGTTTTGACGATCAAAATTAGAGACCGTTTTCAAATTGGTCTCTAATTAAATGAATTATTGACCGTTTTGTGATTGCCAAGAACCGATAGTTAAAAATTGGTGGTGGCCTACAATATCGGTTGTTAAACAGACAATTAAAATGACCGCCTTGATGGACAGATTAAAAAATGACGGACTAAGCGACCGCCTAGGTGGTCTCAGAATATTCTAAAGCTATATCAGCAATCGCCTAGGCCGTCACTGAATCTGAACTACTAATGTGGAATTTTTAAATAACGATTATGGACTACCCTAAATGGTCGCTAATGATCACTTTTACCTAGTTGAAGTATTTGTGCATTATGAATCTGAGTTTGTTTTACAATGAATAATTGTATATATACAAGTGAGAAGCTCATAACTGACACCTCTCTTAACTAACTAATTGACATTTAATTAATTACCTAACCATCTAATTGAAAGCTGTTAATATGTAACTAACTTGACATGTGTGCATGTTGTGAGTCGCATGCAATATGTTGCATGACAGAAGACATTTTCATGCATAACTCTAACAAACCTACATCTCATAAACGGTTATGGGTATTAAATTGACTGACAGTTTAGCAACCACTAAGGTGGTCGTTAAGCTTAAAACTAAAAATTAAGACTGATGTTTTGATGTCTATGGTGGTAGCTAAACACCGCATTGGACCCACATATAGAAAATGGATCTGGCATTAATGATCGACTGATTTGTGACCACCAAGCATGTATTTAGCGACCGTCACACCTTTCTATAAATAGGATACCATCAGAATAGCCCGCACACACACAAACAAAAAAATTACCTCTAGCCGCCACTGTTGCCACCATCACAATAAGGTTGTTCGGCAATTTTACGGACCACGTCCTTCTCTTTGATTGGTTCTAACCCCTCCGAGGTGGAGCGCCATCTTTCAGAGGTGCGGAAGTAGATGGGGGCCATATAGAGGACAAACCAAGACTTATGGAGTTGGGTGTCATCCGTTGTCCAGTAAATAGGTGTTTCTCCTCCTGCTGCTGCTAGAGTCAAAGGCCCCAGCGGTGTCAGTGGTCGGGTAGTTAGGGTGGGGATGATGATGACGATCTGTGGTGAGGATGAGGGATTTAGGTCCTATTAGGACTAGACTTATTCAACTTTTAATTTGTTGAATGCTGTATTACTATTTACTAATACGAGTACTATATACACGTTTCATGATTATTTTAATTAAAATATATTTGATAAATTCTGTTGGGATATTAACTGAGTTTGTTTTTATTTAGATCCTAAAACCAAAAATATGAATTTGCCTAAGTATAGAATTCAGGATTGCATAGATTCAGGAATAGTTCAGGATAGATTAGACTTGTTTCATTCACAGGTACTCAGTTTATGGGGAACCAATCTAAAGACTGAAGTTAAAGGGAGATGCCCTGAAGATTGAAGTCAGGAAGAAGTTAATCCTGAGGACAGTGTGTTTGTTGAAGATCAAGCTCGTGTAGACTGTCCTGAAGCTGAGATCCTGAGAAGATCGATCCTGAGCCTGAGAAGAGGACAATCCTGAGGAGTTCCACTGATAGTGTTTCCACTGAGTATACTAAGCGTACTCAGGACAGAACCTATTAAGTGAAGGTGGAAGTAACCTAAGTAATCGAGCTGGGTGTCTTCCCTACTGACACTTGTAAGTCCTGATAGAAAAGGTTACTGACGTATTGGGACTTAACATTTATGCTAAACGACTAAGGACAAGAATAATGTCAGAGCTCCAATGAAGACAAACATTTATACTTGAGTTTAAGTACAACTTACTCGGAGTATTAAATGGTACGATGAAGCATAAAGTCATGTCAACAACTAGCCGTTTAAAAAGCAGCCAGTGAGGCAGTGACACGTGTGTATGGAGCTGACCTTCATTAAATGTCCACAGTCCTACAAGCGGTGCCAGAAATACTTTCACCAAACCAAGTATGGTGAAAAGTAAAACGTACATCATAGGCTGCCACCTACCTAAAAATAGGAAGATTTATTTTGATCTCCTCCAACGGATCTATTACAAATCTCCCTATAAATACAGAAGACCTTGCACCCAAACAAGGTTACGGGAAAATTCAATTTCGCGATTAACCAAGGTTTCAAGTGCTCAAAGTATTCAAGCTCTCAACACTCTGCAAGATAAATTTCCCTAGTGTTAATAGGAAACTTTTTGTATTTAGCTTAGAAGTGATAATTCATCCTTAGATCTATTTTTCTTGTAAGGATTATCACATGAGTTCGAAACTAAAAGCTAAATCACTCAAAAGTTATGAGTTGGTTAGTGGGAAGGACTGAGACTTGTAAAACCACCCAGGGGTTGAATTCCTTAGAGAGAGAGAGGAAACTGCTCGTGCACCTTGGCAAGTATAAAAACAAGATCCAATCCAAGAGTGGGTTGCTCCTATTAAATCAGGTAGTGGACGTAGGATCTTGAGTCTCTGAACCACGTAAAAACCCTTGTGTGTTACTTTACTTTGCTCTGCATTCTTAACTAGTCATCATTTAGATTCAGGATATCATTTCAGCAATGTCATGAAACTTAAGAAGAATCAATCTTCCTGATCACGAAACTGGCATAGTCCCTTAACCACCTTTTAGTAACTAAGTTAAAATAATTTCAGAAAAACACTAAAACGAGTATAATTTAGGGCTCACTATTCCACACTAAAAAGCTTGTTTAGATAGCTATCCAACTTACCAGCTCTTGAGCAGTCAGTAGGTGTGTTATCTTTACTGAGCTCACTCTGAGCACTGTTTCAGGATTCAACATTCTTTGGTTCCTGAGTATCTCAGTCCTAAGGACTAATTCTCAGTGAGCAACTTCAGTTTCTAACTGATTGAATTCATGAGGGAAATTTCCTGAAAAATGGAAAAGTTTTTATCAGTGTGTTCCCCACATACACTGACCCTCACTCGTTTCGGGACCAACAAGTGGTATCAGAGCGGTGGTTCGCAAGGTCACTGACTTTGATTACCAATAGTTTCTGAGGAGAAACTTTTGGCAGTCTACTGAACCAGATCTAGGAGTTTTCCAAAAATGCATTATATGGCATCCTCCAAGCGAATCGAGAGCAGCCTCCCTGAGTTCTCCGTATCCAACTATGACTACTGAAAGTTTAGGGTACTTGCACATTTATACTCTATTCATGATCACATATATCTGGTCATAGAGAAAGGTCAGATTAAGTTCATGACTGACAGCGCGACCACTTTTCTAGTAATGGGTGATGTCCCAGTTCCTTCCCCATCTGGTCTTGAGCCCGTGGAAATGGAGAAACTGACCTTGGATCAGATCAAGCAGATTTGGCTTGATAATATTGCCAAGAATATCATTCTCCATACTGTTTCCTATGAGGATTCAGGATGCACCTTAAAATGGCAAAGGAAATATGCGACACACTCGTTGAGATGTGCGAGGGATCTGAAAAGATCAAGAAGAATAGCAGGGACATGTCGATTCAGAAGTTCGAAGCATTCAAGCTGATGAATGAGTTGGTAACCCTTGGGAAGCAAATTCCTAGGAGGGGGTATCTTCCAAGGTCCTGAATTGTCTCCCTGAAAGATGGGACACATGAGTGATAATGCTGAAAAACACTTAGGATCTCACCAGTATCACTACTACTCACATCTTCTCAGAGCTAAAGACTCTGGAATTTGACCTCAACAAGAGGAAGAGGAAGGTTAAGGCCAGTGGGGATAGTAGTGAAAGGAGGACTCCTAAAAAGGAGAAGAGCATTGCTCTTAAAGCCACTTCGGAATTTGAGGTCTCTACCCGTTCCCTGAAGGAGTTGAACAAAGATGAGCTTGCTGAGGAATACAGTGATGGCCAGGTGGTTTGAAAAGCTTAGCTCCTGGTTTGAAAGGTAAAAGAAGTTTTATAATGACAGCAGGGAAAGGAGGAGGTACGAGAGCCCCAGGAGATCAAGCCCCAGGAAAGAAGAAATTATGGGTTTAGATTCTAGGTGTGATCGCGAGGAGCCTGAGCGGTGGAGAGATGATCGGGATCTTAGGAGATCCAGCTCCAAATCTGAGAGGAGCTCAGGGAGCAGAAGGAAGCCTGAGACCAAGAGGTACACTGACTCTAAGCCTTATGTTGGTGATGCAGATCAATGTTACCACTGTAAGAAGATTGGGCATTATCAGTATGATTGTCCAGAGCTCAACGCCCGAGAGAGGGAGGATAGAAGAGCCAAGAAGGATCTGAAAGCATAAGATCGCAAGACAATGATTGCTGAGGAGAGCTCAGAATTTGTTTTCTCTCCTGATCACGCATCTGAGCCTAGCTCGGATTCAGCAAGAGAGCTCGACCTTCAGCTCTCCTTAGAGCAATTGATGATTAACTTCTCAAGGCTACAGGAGACTCATGCCCACATTGTGGAGGAGAATACAACAGTGGCTCTACGGGACACTGATGATGCTCTTATCTCAGTAAGATTGACTCAGGAACTCGAAAGAGTCAGGACTAAGTCAGCTGAATAAGAGAAAGCGACTCAAAGCTCTGTTACTGAGTCATTGGCTAAGTAGGACAATGAATTGGTCGCAATTAGGGCCAAGTATGATGATCTCTTCACTCAGCATGAGCACCTGAAAGTACGAGAGAAGACCCTTACCAAAAAGCTTGATAAGATGAACTGGTCAGCCTAAGCGATTGAAAGGATCAATATCTATTAAAACACTGATGGGTCTAAACAAGGGATATGTTTCAATCCCTTGAGCACCTCTCAGGGTTAAACTGGAACTGCTTCAGGAAGTAGTTCTAAGGTAGTGTTTGTCAAGACCCAATCTGGTGACAAAGGCAACTGTATTGCTCACCAGATAAGTGGCTCAGGGAAGGAAAGAAGCCCATGAACCTGTCAGGCAATTGGCTGGGACATCTAGGCCAAGACCTCAAGGAAAGACTCAGTTTATTTTTCATGCCACAATCATTTATTGCACGTATTATATGTATTAAAAATAATAAATCACGTTTTAAAATATTAAAGTGGGCACAATTTATTTTTCATGCCACTATTCTCTTTCTGCATATATCTATAATTTAATCTTATTCTATTAAAAATTACACATAAAAGTATATTTCAACAGTTTCATTCATTTATATTAATTAATATTTTTTATAAAAAAATATTTTATCATTTAAACACTGTAAATCAACTCCACTAAAAATAGGTTGAAAAATTATATGGAAAATAAAACTGGAACCGAGGGAGTATTAGTTAATTGATTATATAGTATTATCATTAAATAATATATTTTAATAAAATAATTATTATAACAAAAAATACATGTGTAAATACAAAATGAAGTTTCACTAAAACTAGTTTATAATTGCACTTTGATTTTACTCAGTTACTGAAAATTAATTTTATTCTATTGTGATGAACTAATTGTGTGGTGGTGAATTAAATTTCTTTAAACCTGTATAATCATTATAGTTTTCTCAACGATTTTGTATTTATCCTTTATAGTAATTGGATTGCATAAATGATGTCATACTCCATTTATCATAAATATATAGATTAAAAATGAGTCACTTTTTTATGCAATATTGCATATGTAATATTAATGTATATAAAATGGAAAATTTTGTTTACCTTTACTCAAAATTTGGAATTTTTATTTTATTTTATTATGTGATGAGCTAATTGTGTTGTGGTGAATTAATTTATTTTTAATCTATATAATCAATATATTTTTTCATTTGGTTGCTTTTGTATTTATCCCTGTTAGTGATAATATTGCATTGATTATTTCTTACTCCAAATGTCTGATAATAGATAAATTGAATTTTAGATAGGGATTGAGAAATGAAGCACTAGTCTATGCAATATCACACATGTAATATTAATAAACGTAATAAAAGGGGCAGAACTTTATCGAAAATACATACTTTTGCTTTTATTCAAATAATGATAATTACTTTTATTGTTGTGATAGAATTTATTGTTGGTGGTGAATTAATTTTCTTTCAATCTATATATTGTTATAATTTTCAATTGGTTGATTTTGTATTTATACCTTCTAGGGGATAGGGTAGCATTAATTATTTCTTACTCTATATACTTTATATAGATTAGGGTTACTTTAAAATAAAATTACTATCATTTTTTTTAATTGTAGCATAATCAAAAAATTTGAATGGTTTAAATCAAATTACAATTTAAAATTTGTTAGTAATTCTAATCAAAAGATTAATTTTGATTTATTCAAAAATAATATTTAATTATGTGTTAGTCATCTGAACCAATCTAAACTTGTTCATTATCACGTAGGTGAAATATCATTTTCATATAATTAAATATTTATTTATTAGTATGAATTAAAACCAAGCATTAAATTAAAATTTTGTTTGCAAAGATTAAAGAGTGTAGATTAAATTATAATTTGTGAAAAAAATTGTGATTTTATGTGAAATCAAATCTATAGACTGATTGAACTTTACAAGAGATTGAAAAATAAGGCATTCTCTTATGCAAAATTGCACAAAATATATACACACATTTATATAAGAAAAGGGATAGTATAAGGATAGTATGCGTTTATAACAAATACTGGCACTATTATTTATAACAACAAATACCAACATAGATGACCACTCATAATTTCACATATTTTGATTAGATTTACATATTGTAAGAGAATTTAGGTAATTCATTCCATTCAATTATAATGAGAAATAAGATTTCTTTTTTCTATTAAAAGAACATAATATTATTATTTAGTCAAAATATATTTTTCTTTTTTACATCTCGTAAAATACATTTTAAGAGAAATTTCATATGCACATTTGGATAACAAAATGGTATATTTATAGCAATACAAATCTAATAAGAAATGAGTGTGACAATAAATTTTCACAAAATTAAAATTTATTATTAATAACACGAAAAGAAAATTACAATTTCATTTTTTTCGAATCTAACAAAATTTTGGGATTCTACAATCTCTAATTTTCTCCGCTGATTCTTCTCTTAAATCTTGACTTTGGAACTTCATGAATTTTCGGACTTTGATCTTGACTTTGGAACTTCGTGGATTTTCGGACTTTGATCTTGAAAGACCTTCAATTTTCGGACTTATAACGTTAACCTGAGGGTGACGAGTTTTATTTCGGATCAAACGTTATTTTTAGGGGCTTTTCGGGACTTTGATATTAAAAGATTTTTTATTTGCGGACTTATCAGACTTTACTTCTCAGACTTGCTCTCATACTTGCTCTCTGATTTTTTTTTGTTTGTGATGATTAGAATGACGCCCCTATTTATTGGTGGAAAGTTCTTCATTCGCAGTCCAGATTTGATGGGTCGGAAGATTTGATTTGGGGAATATTCCCAGAATATGCCAGATCTGATAAATCTTAAGGATATCTTGAAAGATTTGTTGGGATTCTAAGATTTGGTTTATTATACTGGACTTAATTTAATTTGTTGGGCTTTTAAAGGGCAATTTAATTTATTAGGCCTTTAAAGGCCCAATTCAATTTATTAGACCTTTTAAGTCCCAATTTAATTTATTTGACTTTTAGGGATCCAATTTAATTTATCGGATTTTAGAGGCCCAATTTGATTTATCGGACTTTAGAGGTCCAAATTAATTAATTGGGCTTTAGAGGTCCAATTTAACTTACTGGGCTTTAGAGGCCCAATTTAATTTATTGGATTTAGAGGGCCGATTTAATTTATTGGACTTTAAGAGCCCAATTTAATTTATTGGACTTAGATGTCCAAATTTGATTTATTGGACTTTAAAGGTCCGATTTAATTTATTATTTTAGGAATCAAATTAATCTAAATTCCCAATAATAAATTTCTTCAACATTTTAACACGTAACTTTTCACGTGTTATTTTATTCGGCAATAAATTTTATTTGCCTACAATGAGTTGTATCTTTGTCTCTCCTACCGCATAATGGCTCTGGTTTCACTAATTGAAGGTGATGGAGCTTGCCATGTATGCAGAAGAAACTTTACTGATCCAGATGGATTCTATTTTTGCTCTATTGCATGTAAGATAGTTTTGACTTTCATTATCTATAGTCATTATAAAAATTACAACAGTCTATGTTTAGCACGTCACTAGATTTTAAATGAATATCATGCAGGGGGAAAGGTTATTTTCCTCTGACATTTTTACTTTTTCTTTTTTATCTTTTTTATCTTTTTTGCTTTGGACTTGTGACTTTTAAATTCTGAATTTTTTCATTAATTTTTCCACTTCAACTTTTTTGGTCAACCTTGTTGATAGAATTTACTAATTATGTTCGTTTATGTGGCTTTACGACGGATTAATTCTACCAAACAATAATCTTATGATTTTATGTTCTTGGGGAGGGAGAGTAGAGAGTTTAGAGAGAGAAATATTGCAATGAGGATTGTATTGATTGCGTGAAAAATATGAGAGTTTTTGAATAGTACAAGAGAGGTCTTATTTATAGGTGTGTGAGTGTGAGACGGCACCTTACGAGCCTATGTGGCTTCCGGTGTTGACGAGGGTTCCTTACCCTCGTCTTGGTCTCTCACACTGCTTCCCCTATCACACCTCGTCCTACTACTATGCCTTAGACTAGATGGGCCTCATTAAAAACCTCACCGTAAACCACCCTTGTGGATAAACCGGACGGAGGGAAAAAGAATGCGCCATCAGGGTCCTATAGACTAAGGGCGAGCTCCCAAGCCTTGCCGGATTCCAGAGTACTGCAAAGTGACGGACTTCGGTGAGGTGAGCTCTGGGCGAGCTCTCCCACAAGCGGGCGAAGCGAGCTCGGGCGAGCTCTCCAACAGGCGGGCGAGCTCTGGACCTTCCCCGGCTCGGATGGGCCCTGGAGACCTGGCAAGCCTTAGGGATTATTTCTGAAACCGACGTATTAGTTCGCCATGTCAACATTTGCCCCCCAGCTCGCGCGCATCATGACTTTGTCCAATGTGTGGGCGAGCTGGAGAACTTAAGGTCTGGAGAACTATTTCCGGGGGGGTGCCGAGCTAGTAGGCGAGCTGCGCCTCGGAGGTCGCCTCGGCCGACACGGTGCGGGATCCCAAGCGTCACGCAAGTCTCTTGGTATCTCGATTCCCGCCCATAATAATGATAACTTTTCAAATTCTTTGCAAAAAGGTCCCTGATCTCTCAGGAATTTCGAGCTCGCGCCCAGCGTCTATAAATAGGCGGAAATGAGGAATTTCCTCACTTTTTCTTTCTCACTTCTCAGAGCACATTTCTGGCGATCATTCCTCTGCTTCAGACGCGTCCCCGAACATCTCCCAAGGTATAAACCCAGATTTCCCTTCTTTCTTCTTTCTTCTTTCTTGTTTCTTGTTTCCGGACGCCTACATTATGTCTGAGAACTCTTCAAGTCGTACCCCTCCGAATCGCGATTTGGGGAAAGAACAAATAATCGATGACCTTCCACACCCCCGAGCAGCACATGTGGTCCTCTCCTCGAGCTCTAGGGCGAGCTCAGAAACCTTCCCGGATAGTAACGAGCTCTTGGGGTCAGTTCGTTCAGACTCCAGCGAGCAAGCTACTAGCTCCGGGGAGGAATCGCCCCTCCGCGAACTCTGGGATTACTCAGAGCGAGCTCACGGAGGAGTTGCGACCCCCGTTGAAGAGGAGGTCGTCGAGACTGAGACCCGGGGGGAGGTCGCCGAGGTTGGGCCTGGCGACCTTGCTGGCGAGCTGGCCCGCGAGGTCGACGAAGAGGTCGGCGAGGATACGGGGACGGAAGTCACTTATGAATACCTCTGTTTCATCGACTTTCCCTTTCCCAAGCTCCCTGAACATCAAGTCTCTGCCGAGGTCGTGAACGAGTTCGACTGGGGCGAATATGTGAGAACTCACGGGGCGAGCTTCCCCCTACCCCGGCGAGCTCCGATTCGAAAAGCCGCTGGCAAGTCTGACCTTAAGGCCAACGGGGTGGAGAGCATCATGAGCGAGTTCGCCCTTCCGAATATTCGGAGGCTGTTCCGTATCTTACTGGACATTTTAATGTATCCCTCTGAGGAGAAAGAGATAGCCGACCTGCCCCCTGCCGGGCTCACAGCTATGAACTATCACACTTTGAAGGCTGGGCTCACCCTTCCCCTCCACCCTATTATCGGGCAGTTCTTGGCGGACACGGGCCTCGCCATTACCCAACTCACTCCGAACGTATGGAGCAATTTGTTAGCTGCCCTGACCGTCTTTGGCCTCGAGGGCTATGAAAATCGGCTGAGCACGGCGGAGATTAACGAGCTCTTCATCGTGATCAGACAAGTGAGGGAGGGGAAGGGGTATTATTCTTTCCAAGCTCACCCGGGGGGCAAATTTTTAGGCGACCTCCCCAACAAAATCCAGGATTGGAAGGAGCAGTTCTTTTTTATCGGGGGGGATTGGCGAGCTTCTAACAGTCGTGGAGGGCGCATTCCTACCCCCGAAACCTACTGGGAGGCGAGCTATAGGTGGCGTACCTTAGTGTGTGTGCGTCGGATTAGATTACTGATCTAATCTATCTTTTTGCAGGTTTGAAGCGCCACAAGTCGAGTTGTGGGAAATCGGAAGTCTCGATTGGTTTCGAGTTTGTGCAGACGGTGTGTTGCTTGCGGGAGAAAAAGGATCGTGAGATCGAACATTTGTGTCAACACCACTGCCGCCGGCTCGCCGGTCTCATCACCTCGCCACACCACCTCGCTGCTCAAGGTTTTGAGCCTTCCCATTATGAAGTTTCCACAGCTCGCTGTCTCATATGTCAAGGTCGCCGAACTTACTTGATTATTTGTTGTGTAGGTGCAGGTCCAGTTGCCGAGCTTCCGCCGGTCGAAGTTCCCGAAGCCTATCATTTTTTAGCTCGGCAGCTAAGAATGGGTAAGCCTCGCCCAGGGAGGGAAGGTATCCCTTCGAGGGACGGTCCTGGATGCCACAAAAAAGCTCGAGCTCGCCAAGGCCGCTGATAAGGCCGGGGGCTCGGGTTCACAAAGGACCTCGGCGCCTCCCCAAACAAAGGAGAAGGTCGCCGCCACCAAGAAGGGAGCGGGCCGAGGCTCAGACCCTGAACGGGGTACCCAACCCCCCCACCCCACCAGACGAGGCGAGCTCTCCACCGAGGGGATGGCTCGCGGGTGAGCGAGGAAGAGACCCGCCCCGCCAAACGGGTTAGGGCCGAGGGTGGCTCCGGATCAACCCCAGCAAGGTCAGGGCGAGCTCTTGCTATCCAATCTTCTCATGCGCCCCCAACTCCTCAGAGTGCGCCCTCGCCGCCTCCCTACTGGGTCCCTATTCGGGATGATACCCTGCTCGGGCTCAATCCCGATAGGTTTGGGTAAGTGGGCGACCTCTTTTGAAGTTGGAAGCCTTTGCAATTTCTATAATTTTTGCTAACTGATTTGAGTATTGTGTAGGTATACTCCCGCCGAGTTCCCGCAGCAACCTGAATCTCTCCATATTGCCAAGCGGTGTAAGGCCCTGAGCTCGTCGAGGGACCTTCCTGATGGGGCGGCTCACCGGGTTTTTACTGATGCCCCCAAGTACCTCTCCGCCTCGGAGCTCGGCATGATCGAGAGGCAGAAGCCAGCCGACAAGGCGAGGTTGTCGATGCACTACGCCTGTGCAGCGATGGCGGTGGCCCAGCTTGTCAGCGATGATGTCGCCGCCACTGATAGAGCTCGCCATGATGCGAAGAAGGTGCTGACCAAGGTGGGCGACGAGCGAAAGAAGGCCCTCGAGGAGCTCGCGAGGGCAGAGACCCAGGCAAAGGCCTCACTGGAGGCGGAGCGGCTTGCTATCAGAAAAGCAGAAAAACTTCAGGTCGACCTCCGCCAACAACAGGCCGAACTGGAGGAAGCTCGCCGGACACTTGCTGCTCGGGAAGAGGAGCTCGCCCTGACTCAGGTTGAGGTAGGGCTCCTCCGTGATCAGAGCCGAGGGAACTCAGAGGAGTGCCGGAAGCTGCGGGAAGAGGTCGCCGCTAAGGCTCTGGAGATCGCTGAGCTCAGGAGCCGTTCTGACACCGCCATCACACCCGAGGCACTTGAGCTCGCCGAGGTGGTCACCACCGATAAGGGCTTCGTGCTCTGCTTTGCTGAGGTTATCCGCTCCTTCCAATGGGCGCGGATTAACAATGACAGTGAGTGGGAAGCCCTTGTCAGCGATTTTGAGGATTGCTTGGAGAAGTCCTCGATCCCCCCCGGCACGGAGCTAAACATTGGAGACCTCGCGGGCTACGGGATCAATCTTGACACTGCTCGTCAAAAGTTCAATATTATCCAGACGAAGCAGGTCTTGACTGCCGACCTCGCCCAAGAGACTGAAGGTGCCGAGGGGGATGCTGGAGGCGAGGCCCCGCCGACAAAGGAGCAGATGCAAGAGGTCTGCGGGGATGCGATGATAAACATCAGCGAGCTCGAAGCCAGCGGGCTCTCCGGGAACATCACTGCTGATGTTGAGCTTGCCATACCCATCCGCCAGGTCGCCCCTACTCCAGAGGTCGCCGACCCCGAGCCCTAGGCCTTCTTTACTATTGCTTTATTAGTTTAGTTTTTATTTTCCAAGTTACGATAGGTCGCCGGGTTGCGGAGCTCGCCCAGAAGGAGCTCCATTTTTGTTGCCTTTGCTTTTTGTTCAAGTAGACTTAGCTCACCGGGCACGTGCAGCTCGCCCAGAAGAAGCTTTTTGTAGTTCAAAGATGGCCAGCTGGTCGGCCTTTGTGGCCAGCACAGCTACTTATACTTAGGATTTTTTCAAGCATATTTTTGGCTTGAAAATCTCTTAAGTATCTTTTGAATATAAGCCAAGCATTTTTGTCCAACTCTTTTCCTTTATGTATTTGCGCCTTTACGTTATAATTTCCTAAATAGCTCGTTTTTGTTTATTTTTCTGGTACATAATTGTTCCGTCTTATTCTACTTTGAGAAGCGAATCGTTCGTTTTATGTCACTTACGACTACGAATTGTACCTCTGTTTTGAGAGTGCGTATTCTTCGTCTTACGCCACTTAGGGCCGCGAATCGTTCGTCTTAGACCACTTAGGGCGGCGAACTGCACTTCGATTGATTCACGTTGGGCCATTGGGTTTCATGAACCTTGCCTTAGACGTTTTTTCGTCTTTTTCGTGAATTTTTCTAACTTGTGGCAGTCGGTGCTTAGCAACCCTTTAAGGAGGGTACTTTCGCGACCTTGGGCACTTTGGCCTTTGCCTTCGAGCTATTTAATTACAACGTTTGGGACCTTGGTCCTTGCGCATTGCGGATTTTTGAGCATGTGGGCGAGCTGGGTTTGGTGAGCTCCCTGGAGCAGTGGGCGACCTGGTGCAGCTCGTCTGGTTAGAGAGCTGCACAGGTCCAAACACTTGGGGAATTTTTCTAAAAATTTTTCTGACTTTTCATAGCGGTGTAATTTACATCGGTTGCCATCGACATTTCTGATGCAAACCTTCGACTAGTCTATTACAGGATTCTAGTCTATTGGTAGAACTTTTTTAGATGTGCCGAGCTCCAGGTGTATGACGAAGCTTTGCCTTCTGTGTCTTCTAGATCATAGGTACCGTTTGGCCAGGCTGCGGTGACCCGGAATGGTCCTTCCCAGTTTGAACCGAATACACCTGGTGGGGCCATCAATTTCTTTTTTAACACCAGGTCTCCGACCTTGAATTTTCGGTCTCGGACCTGAGAGTTGTAATATTTTTCCGCTCTACGTTTATAGGTGGCGTTTTTCATTTCTGACGAAGCTCTAGTCTCCTCGATCAGATCCTTCTCTACTGCCAGGGCTTCATCATTCTTTTTCTCATCATATCCCACCACCTTCCAAGTCTTGTTCTGGACTTCAACCGGGACTATGGCTTCAGTCCCGAAGGCTAGGGCAAACGGGGTCTCCCCGGTACTGGCCCTATAGGAAGTTCTATAAGACCATAGGACCTCTGGGAGTTCGTCTGCCCAGTTCCCTTCTTTCCTTCGAGGTGGAGCTTCAATATGTGTTTCAGGATTTTGTTCACCGCCTCGACCTGGCCGTTCGACTGGGGATGATATGGAGTTGAGTAGTGCTTCTTGATGTTCCATGAACTGCAGAAGTCCCTCAACTTCTGTCCGTCGAACTGCCTTCCATTATCAGTGATGACCGACTGCGGGAGTCCAAATCTGCAGATCAGGTTTTTCCAAATAAAGCCGATCATCCTTTCTTGGGTTATGGTTGTGAGAGCTTCAGCCTCAGCCCACTTAGTGTAGTAGTCTACTGCTACAACAACAAACTTTACACCGCCTCTACCAGGTGGAAATGGGCCGATCAAGTCGATTCCCCATTTCGCGAAAGGCCATGGGCTGAATACCGACTTCTGCTGGTTGGCTGGGGAGTGGATGTTAGGTGCAAAAAGTTGGCACTTTCGGCACCTTCGAGCGAAGCTGATGGCATCTTTGCGAAGAGTGGGTCAGTAGTAGCCCTGCCTGATAGTCTTGTATGCCAATGCTTGCCCCCCAGCGTGACTCCCACAAATCCCTTCGTGAATTTCTTCTAACACTTCGGACCCCTGCTTCCTAGTTAGGCATTTGAGCAGGGGTAGAGAGAATCCACGTTTATAGAGTTGGCCATCCAGCAGCGTATATCTGGCAGCTTGCTTTACTAGCCGGCTAGCTTTCCAGGTGTCCACGGGGGTTGTTCCGTCTGTTAGGTATTTTTGGATTGGAGTGCACCAATCTTCACCACCTTCACTGTCCTCCTGCCCCCCACTCGAGGTTTGATTTATCTTGTAATCAGACGTTGAGGGGTTTTTTAGTGTGGTGATCACAACCTCCGTGAATTTGGCTTCGCCGTTGCTAGTAGCTAGCCGGGCTAGAGCATCTGCTTGTTTTGGAAGCTCGGTTCATTAAGATGATGAACGAGCTAGCAACCCTTGGGAAGGAGTTTCCCAAGAGGGAGGTGTCTTCTAAAATCCTAAACTGTCTCCCTGAAAGATGGGACACAGGAGTAGTTTTGTTGAAAAACACTCAGGACCTTACAAACATCACTCACTCTCACCTATTCTCAGAGTTAAAAGCTCTGGAATTTGACCTCGATAAGAGGAAGAAGATGGGTGTTGTCAGTGAGGAAGTTAGTGAGGAGAAGACATCTGAAAAGGAAAAGAGCGTGGCTCTTAAAGCTACTTCTGAGCCTGAGGCTGGATCTGGCTCCAAGTCTCTGAAAGACATGAACAAAGATGAGCTAGCCTTGGAGTACAGCCTGATGGCACGGCGATTCGAGAAACTGAACTCTCATTTCGGCAGGTATAAGAAATTTTATACTGACACCCGTGATCGCAGGTACTCCAGCCCCGGGAGATCTAGCCCCCGGAGAGAAGAAAGAAGAGGTTCAGATTCCAGGATGGATCGCAATGAGCCTGAGCGACGCAAAGATGAAAAGAGGAGAGAGGATTAGCCCAGAAGATCCAGCTTCAAACCTGAAAGATCATCAGGGAGCAAGAGGGAATCATCTGATAAAAGGTACACTGACAAGAAGCTTTCTTCTGATGTAGATCAGTGCTACCACTGCAAAAAGACCGGACATTATCAGTATGATTTTCCGGAGCTCAGTGCTCGTGAGCGAGAAGATCGGAGAGCCAAAAGAGAGCTCAGGGCTTCAGACCGGAGAGCGTTGCTTGCTGAGGACTCCTCAGATTCAGATGGCCCTGGACGCCGGTCTCCTGAACTCTTTTCAGATGAGGAGTATGATGACCTCTGCCTGATGGCAGATGATGAGGTATGTTCTTCTGCCTCTTCTCCTGCTCACGCACCTGAGTTTAGCTCAGATTCAGCAGGAGAACTCGACCTTCAGCTCGCCCTAGAGCAATTGATGGTTGATTTCTCAAGGCTGCAGGAGACTCATACTCACACAGTGGATGTGAACGCACAACTGAGTGAGAAGAACGATCGGTTAACTGAGTCTCTCAGAGTAAGAGATACTGAGGAAGCCCTCAGATTAGTACATCTTCAGGAGGAGCTACTTCATGCTAGGAATAAGCATGATGAAGCTCCACTGGAGGTAGAAAGACTGAAGGGTGTAATCAGCTCACTGATTGAGACTCGTGATACTGACTTGTTCCTTGCTCAGGAACAACTGATAATTGAGCGAACTGCTCTAAGAATGATGCTCGAAACTGAGTGGCAAGCTCGCCTTTGTGCTGAGCAAACTGCTTGGGATCTTTCAGAACTGGTGCTTCAATACACCATTGAAATAGAGGCCCTGAAAGAAACCAATGGGCATCTTGAAGTCAAGCTGAAGAAGTTATACACGTCTACCCAAGTGGTTGATGAGTTGACAAATTTCTCTCAGCTGACTGATGGTGCTAAAGCTGGGTTAGGCTATGATGCCACAAAAGACCCAAAGGGCAAGAAGAAGAGAGGTGCTTCAGGGAGCAACTCTCAGAAAAGGTTTGTCCCTGCCCTAACTGATGATAAGAGCTTAAGTGTTGCTCATTAGAATAAAGGCAAAGGGAAGGAGAAAATGCCTGCTGAACCTATCAGGCAAAGGACTGAGAAACCAAGACAAAAACCTAAAGAAAAGGTCAAAGTTTCTCATCCTGAGTCTAGGAAGACAGACCAAGGGAACTCCAAGGCCCAGCCTAGGAATCCTCAAACTGGGAAGAATTTTGTTCCTAGCACTTCTCAGGCCCAGCCTAGAAATGTTCAGAACAGAAGGAACTCAGGACGAAGGAGACCTCAGGCAGGACCTAGGACTACTGAGGTTCTGACTCCTCAGACAGGGCACAGAGCCCATCAGGAGCGTCCCAATTCTCTAAGAAGAAGGACAAACCAGGTGGCTTCTGAAAGGCAACGGAGACCTGACTCCGATAACACTCAGACCAGACCTCATGTGCCAAGAGGTCAGGCCCGAGCTGCTCCTGCTCAGGACAGACTTCAGCCCAATGCACCCAGGCCAAGGAGGAACATGAGGCCCACCCCCAGAAAACAATATAGGGCTCCTGTATCTCAGGCTGACACCCATACACCCTCAACTTCCCAGGCACAAAGGAAGAAGAGAACTGTGTATGTTAACATTTCAGGGAAACAGGTCTACACTTCTGATGCTGTCAGAATTGTCAGACAAATCTGGATCCCGAAGGGTATGGCTGACTCAGTAGGACCCAATACTAGATGGGTACCTGAGGCCTGATTCTTTTCATGTCGCTGCGGGCTACAAGAAGAAGAAGAAGGAGGATCTGATGAAGGACTGGTACTTGGACTCAGGATGTTCCAGGCACATGACCGGATTTCGTGATCTCCTTCAGGATTATGTAGCTCAAGAAGGCCCGCAGGTAACCTTTGGTGATAACTCTAAGGGTTTCACCAGAGGATTCGGAACCCTTGTTATTAACTCTGTCCGTGTAATGAATGTATCATATGTTGAAGAACTGAGACATAACTTGCTCTCGGTTAGTCAGTTTTGTGACCGAGGATACAGTGTAGAATTTACATCTAATATGTGTCTTGTAAAGGACAAATCTACACTGCAGGTTCTGATTACAGGTGTCAGGAGGGGCAATGTATATTTTGCTGACTTCAAGAGCAGCCCTCCAGAAACCTGTCTGGTCGCTAAGAGCTCCTCTGAGCTCAGTTGGCTTTGGCATAAACGTCTGAGTCACTTAAACTTCAAGATTATTAACAAAATCTCTAGACTTTCTCTTGTAGATGGTCTGCCTAATGAAGTTTTTAGCAAAGACCACGTGTGCGGAGCATGTCAGGAAGGCAAGCAAACCAAGGCCTCATTCAAGGTGAAGGAAGTCTTCTCTACTGACAGAGTGCTTCAGCTCCTGCACATGGATCTCTTTGGTCCAGTAACTCCTGTCAGCATAAATGGTAGGAAATATACCCTTGTTGTTGTTGATGACTATTCCAGGTACACATGGGTTATTTTCTTGCTTAACAAAAAGGAGACACAGGTCAAGCTTCCAGAGTTACTCAAGCAATTGAGTACTGAACAGGGTCAGAGCATTGTCAGGATTCGATCAGATCGAGGAACCGAGTTTATAAACTCTATTATAACTGACTTTTGTACTAACCATGGTATAGCTCATGAGACTTCTGCAGCTAGGACCCCTCAGCAGAATGGGGTAGCTGAAAGAAGGAATCGAACCCTGAAGGAAGCTGCCAGGACCATGTTGGCTGAATCAGGACTGCCCAAGAAGTACTGGGCTGAAGCAATCAACACTGCTTGCTACACTCAGAACCGATCTATGCTGAACAAACAACATGCTCAGACACCCTATGAAACTTGGAACAAGAGGAAACCTCGCATTTCTTATTTCCATATTTTTGGGTGTAAGTGTTTCATCCTGAACAATGGGAAAGACCAGCTGAAAGCCTTTGATAGCAAATCTGATGAGGGGGTTTTCTTAGGATACTCCTCAGTCAGTAAAGCTTTCAGGGTGTATAACTGTCGGACCCTTTGTGTGGAGGAAACACCTCATGTTGTGTTTGATGAGACTGCATCAGTGCATAGGAAACAGGTTCCAAGTCCTGATACTGAGGGAATTACCAAAAGGGTAACAAGGCTGAGTCTGAAGAATCCTGAATTCAAGATCAAACTTGTCAGTGCTCCCAAGGGATGGGATGATGATGATGAAGATCAGGATGGACTTCAGGCCAACCCTCAGCAAGCCCCTGCCTCAGAAAATGTTGAGTCTCAGACGGAAGGACAGACTCAACCTGAGGTACGTACTGTCGGTGATGATGCTTCTGCACCTGAGACAGTTACTGAGTCCAACACTGTAGGGGGAAACAATTTCTCTGATATTGGTCAACCCTCAGGAAATGACTCAGTATCCCCTGTTCTTGCTCGTTCCGCTTCTTTGCCTATTATTGTTGAGACTAATGTTTCAGGATCAGGCAATGGAACGTCAGTAGCTCCCAGTGCTCCAGTCAGCAGGAGGCAATGGCTAGATGATCACTCATTGGCTGATATCATTGGGGATATCAATGAGGGGGTCAGGACAAGGTTGTCCTTTGGTGAAAGCGCTATGTTTTGTTGCTTCCTGAGTGATCAGGAACCTACAAGCATAGAAGAAGCTCTAGCTGATCCCAACTGGATCCTAGCCATGCAGGATGAGCTCAATCAGTTTGAGCGGAATCAGGTTTGGGAGTTAGTGGAAAGACCTAGGCGTCAACATGTTATTGGCACCAAGTGGGTTTTTAAGAACAAGTGGGATGAGAAGAATGTTGTTGTCAGAAATAAGGCCAGACTAGTAGCAAAAGGTTACTCTCAAGCCGAGGGTGTCGACTATGCTGAGACCTTTGCTCCAGTCGCAAGATTAGAAGCAATCAGGTTGTTTCTGGCTTATGCAACATTCAAGAAATTCAAAGTGTATCAGATGGATGTAAAGAGTGCTTTTCTGAATGGTGTACTGAATGAAGAGGTGTATGTTGAGCAACCTCCTGGATTCGAAGTTGGTAATAAAGTATACCACCTGAAGAAAGCTCTTTATGGCCTGAAGCAAGCTCCGAGAGCTTGGTATGATACACTATCCCAATTCCTGATAGACCACGGGTTCGTGAAAGGAACAGTGGACAGGACCCTCTTCCGGATCACCGAAGGGGAAGGCATTCTCTTGGTTCAGATTTATGTGGATGACATAATATTTGGATCTCCTAATCTGAAGCTTTGTGAGAAATTTTCCAAGCTGATGACTGGGAAATTTGAGATGTCAATGATGGGAGAAATGAATTTCTTTCTGGGTCTCCAAGTCAGGCAAACTGACTCCGAAATTTTCATTAATCAGTCCAAGTATGCGAGGGACTTGATTAAGAAATTTGGAGTTCAGTCCAGCAGAGTCTCACGCATTCCCATGAACACAAATGAGAAGCTGGATCCTGACAAAGAAGGAGTCTCAGTAAATCAGACTGAATATAGGGCACTAATAGGATCTTTATTATATCTGACTGCTAGTCGTCCTGACATCACTTATGCAGTTGGAGTTTGTGCAAGGTATCAGTCTGATCCAAAGAAGAGTCATCTAGAGAGTGCCAAAAAGATTCTGAAATACCTGAGAGGTACAGTCAACTTAGGACTTTGGTATCCCTCTGATGACAACCTAGAACTGACTGGCTATTCAGATGCTGATTATGGAGGCTGTAGACTTGATAGAAAATCAACTACAGGCACATGTCAGTTTCTAGGGAGTAAACTCATCTCTTGGTTTTCTAAAAAGCAAACCAGTGTTGCAACGTCTACTACTGAGGCTGAGTATATGGCGGCAGGCAGTTGTTGTTCTCAGATTCTTTGGCTGAAACAACAACTGAGAGACTACCAAATAGAGGCCACTGAAGTCCCAATTTATTGTGACAATAATAGTGTCATTGCCATATCCCAAAACCCAGTCTTACACACAAGGTGTAAGCATGTAGACATCAGGCATCACTTTATCAGAGATCATGTTGAGAAGAAGGACATCAGGATGGAGAGAGTCCCTACTGAAAAACAGAGAGCTGACATCCTGACTAAGGCTTTGCCTGAAACCAGGTTTGTTGAGTTATCAGTAGAGTTAGGACTCCTTGACCCAGGCTTAGGTGATTCAGTCTGAATCTCTAATAAGAATGCACAAGGTCAGGGGGAATAACTCATATGGACTCAGGGTGAAGGAATCCCAGAAAGAATGAATGGTTGTAGGGAGAACATTCAGTATAAAATGGATGATCAGTATAGACTGACTAAGATTCAGGACACTGAACTCAGGGCTTGTCACCCTGATAGTGCAATAAGTGGTATCAGTCAGAATACATATCTGACTGACTGGTATGTTTCCTGATTTTTGTCTAGTCATCTGATATTGCGTGCATTATCCTTTTTTTACTGTTTGTTGTATTGTCAAATCAATTTAATTTGCCAAATGATCCCAGCCATTCGTTTTAATATTCGGTTATTATTTAATTCAATTTATTTGAATTAAATAAGGACATGCTCTAATGTGCATTTAATGCACTGTGGGCGGGAACAGTTTTCGATAAAATTTGACCAATTACTTTTGAAAAACCGAAAAGGCAAATGCTTTTTACTGCTCAATCTTGTCCATTGAATCTCATAGGTCACTTTTTTCTAAATCGTCTGATTAAAACCGAATTTTTTCTTTCTATAAATAATAGAAGATCGTGTTGTTAAAACTTTTATGCACCCAATATTTTCTTATCTTACTTTCCCTAAAAACCCGATTCTCTTCAATTCTCTTAAAATCTTCCATGGCTTCACCTTCTGCCGATACCTTCTTTGGAAATCTTTTCCATTTAAGGAACGAAATATATTATGAGCCCTATGGGGATTTTTCTTCTAATAACCCAGACATTTTGCCTGTACGAGAGCTTTTTGATAATGCAGGTCTTCTGCAGTTCATCACTGCAAAGCCACAGAGGCTCCACCCCCGACTCATTGCTGCCTTCTACCTGAAGATGGCGCAAAACAAGGACTCCCAGGAGTGGAAAACTTGTATTCCCTTGACCACCTGTGAGAAGGGAAAGGATGGTGAGGAGGAGATGATCAGGCGATGGGTCACTCTCAACATCCGGGAGAAGATTAAGGAGGTTTTTAATCTTCCCAGTACAGGACGAAGCCCAGTGGATTATGGGTTTGGGAATGAGAAGGATTTTCTCCAGTCCCTGTGCGATGGGGATATCGTCCTGAAATCTGGCCTGAATAAATCTGTCTTGAGGACTGAAAACCGTCACTTCTTCGACCTGACAAGTCAGGGAGTGATGGGGATTGCTGGAGGATTGGAGCAGATCTCCAGACCGAAGCTGTACACAATGATGGCTATCTCTGACGCCTCTCTGCACAATTTTGACTGGGAGGGTTACTTCCTCCAAATGCTGGTGGCTGAGACCAGCAAAATCAAGTACTCGCCAGAGGGGCAGGCGACTTTTGAGGCCAAGATGCACTTCGACACCAAGATCTCTATGCTCTTGGAGACCCTGGATCTCGGTGATGTGGATCAGGCCCAATCACTTGAGATTCCAGCGAAAATTCATCTCTTCAGAGCTTATTCCGATGATGCTGGCACAAGGAGAAGGCCTCGGACTCAGAAGAAGAAGGCCCAGGCGAGCATGACTGGAAAAGTCCAGGCTCAGGCAGGCAAGTCTTCCGAGTCTGATACAGCAAAGCCAGCGGAGGATAAACCTAAGCCTTTCAGACCCAAGCAACAAAAGCTGAAATTTCTCTACTCAGGGTCAGCAGAGCGAGAGAAGAAACTCGTGGAAGAGCGAGAGAAGAAGCTTATGGAAGAGAGAGCTGCTGAAGCTGTTCAGCATGCAACTCCGGAGAAGGAACCAACTCAGGCGCAGGCTGTTCTTGAAATTGCTCCGATTACATCTGTTCCAGAGGTTGCATCCCCTGATCCCAACCAACTGATTCTTAACATTGCTGAAACCTATCAGAGTTTGGGTCGGGAAAAGCCTGCTCAGGAAGGAGGAGTTGAGCAAAAGGCTGCTGAACCAGTTCAGATTGAAGCACCATGGCCTTTCCCTGCGCCCGATGTGAACATTCTCTCAGATTTTGAGATAGTTGCAAGGGGAGAGGCAGCTGAGATGGTGGAGAGGAGATTCCCTGATCTCACTGAGGCTCAGAAGGAGGCAGTTGTGCAACTCCGCACTTTTGCCATGATCAGAAATGCTACTTGGTCTGAGCTCAGCCAGCTAGGAGAGTCCAGAGGATGGGACTGCATTGCAGATCTAGAAGCCGCCCTCTTTGATCATTTTGATGTAAACTCTCTACATCATCTGATCAAGATGGTGGATTTTATCAGAACAGTCCGCAGAACGTATCCTGAGCCTGAGACTCAGAAAGCTGAAGAGAGGGGAGAAGAGAAGGAAGCTGAAAGGGAAGTGGTGATAATTGCTGATGACGATCAGCAAGGTGGCACTGAGGGAGTCAGTGCACCGGCCGATGAAGCAATCCAGGGACTCGGGATTGCGGAGGCTTCAGGAGAGGGTCCACCAGGCATGGTCCGAGTCAGAGGAAAATGGACTACACCCGAAGAAATTTATCTTAGCAATTCCTCACGAGCTCTTGGCAATCTGCACAGGAGAGTCATCCTCGTTGAGCGAAAATCTAGTAGGGCTAATTCAAATTCTGAACTGCTGAATAAGAAACTGAACAGACTGGACCGTGACCTGAATGATATGGCCACTGATATGCATGCAGCAATTGATCTCCTTGGGGAAGCTCGGACTGGAATCAATGTAGAACTCACTGTCATTTCAGAGCAAGCCAAGGATGTTATTCAGAACTGCAATCAGATGGTTTTAGATGTGCAGACTCAGTAGGAGACTAAGCTTGCCAATTTTCTGGATCAACAACTCTCTGAAAAGGTTGATCAACTGGTTGATGAGAAGTTGGTCAAGCTAAAAACTGAACTGAAGGAGGACCTGCTGAGGGAGTTGTCTGCACAAGAGAAGGAGAAAATTGCATCTGCCCTAGACACAAGGATGGAAAACTTCGAGGGTCGACTGAAGGCTGCACACAATTCAGCTATTGATCAGCTCAGTATCGGCCTGAGAGGAATGGCAGGGCAGATTGGGCAATTGCAGGTAAAGCAGACTGAGATGGACAGTCAGTTCAATCTTTTGGCGGAGTCAGTGGATGAAGTTGTCAAACGTATTAATGACGATGATGCCAAAAAGGGGAAAGAAGGGAAGAAGCAAATTGCCACTACTGGTAAAGCTAAGAAGAAGAACTTTCCCCTTGAACTGAAGACTGCGGATAGAAAGAGGACTAGATCCATAGCCGCCATCGAAACTGCTGAAGGTTCAGATCCGAAGAAGTTGAGACCCTCTGAAGATCCGACTCTCGAGCCGTTATATAAGGAGATGGAGGAATAAATAATGCCATCTGGGCTGACCACTCAGAAGAGATTGGTGATGACTGAAGCTGAAAAGATAGCAAAAATGAAAGAAATTTCGATGCTCAGTCAGATCCAGCGCCTAAAAGAGTCCAATGAGTATCTGACTTCTCAGGTCCAGAAGAAGAAATCTGTATCATCTGGATCTCGGATAAAGACTCAGAGGAAGATTGTGGTCAGACCAGATCAAAGTCATCCTCCATCGAAGTTTGTTGAAGACTTCATTCCAATTGAGATGCTGGAGGTATGGATTCCGATCCGGAATAGGTGGGCATACCTATTCTACGTGGTGGGGTTATGGGACGATCTGACTGAAGAAAAAGACGTCATACTCCATCACTGGATGGCACAGGAGCATCCTGATCTATGGGCTGAAATCATCAGACATGCTGACACTGAAGGTGTAGAGATCGCTCCTCCGGAATTCATCAAGTACCCTCCTCCACTCTTTAGGAATTCTAAGCAGCCGGACCGGAAAGCAATTTCTGAAGAAGTCGTCAGAGTAGGACGAGCTGCCGGGGCCGTTGCTGATCGGAACAGGATGAAGCAGGTCCTGAACCGAGTACTGGAAATGTACGAGATTCCACTGTCTGCTTGGAATAAGGATGAAGATTAGATCAGGAGCTAGTTGTTCAGGAATTTTGTAATAGCTTCAGGATACTTGTATTTTTCTTATCAATCAATGAAGTTATTTATTTTTCCTGAGTACAACTTCTTGTTGACTCCTGAATTTACTTTTCTGAATCCTTATCAAGAAATGTACTAACCCATTCCTTGTTTTCATCTTATAGACTAAGTACCTAGTTTGTCAGGTGGTACTGAGTTATTTTCACTGACTAAGTCAGTTGATTGTATAGATGAATAGGAATTTGCTTAAGGGTTTTGGCATCATCAAAAAGGGGGAAATTGTTGGGACAATCTGAGTATTTTGATTAGATCCCAAAACCCCTGATGAATTTGCCTAAGTATAGTGTTCAGGATAGTTAGGTTAGAGATTCAGTACAGGAGGACCATGCTGAAGACTGAAGAATATTGGAGTCGACCCAATTTACTGAAGTCTGAAGCGTAAACCATCCTGAAGGAGTCAGTCAGTCTCGCTGAAGATTGTCTGTTCTGAAGCTGAAGATCGAAGCCTGCTGATTCATCCTGAAGTCAATCCTGAAGTACCATTGGCTGATGTTTCTACTGAGTACACTAAGCATACTCAGGACAGAAGTCAGTCAGTGAAGAGTAAGTGTCACCTATCAGGCTGTGCTGAATGCACATAGGACCTGACTTAGGCCTTGGTTTAGTTCACCTGAATCCTGTAAGTCCGAAGCAAAAAGGTAACACATACTGAGCTGAATAACCTATCAGGCTGTGCTGAATGCACATAGGTCCTGACTCAGGCTGTGGTTCAGATCACCTGAATCATGTAAGTCCAAAGCAAAGGTTATTTATGCTATGGGACAAGAGACAAAAAGAATGTCAGTAAGACTCCATTAAGACACGTTCAGACTGAGTTATTAACAAGAGACTCTGAGCATTGAATGTACGAGGAAGGACAAATGTCTGAAGGTCAACTAGCCGTTATAGCGGAGAGCCAATGATCTTTCGACACGCATGGACGGAGTCTGCGCAGCATTTAATGCGGCATTTAATGCGTCTCAAAAAGTTGCAGGTGATGTGACAACTTGCCAGAATAAGCATGGCGGGTAGGTCGAACAGTATTTCTAGCCTGCAATCTACCTAAAATAGGAAAGATTTGATTTGATCTCCTCCAACCGATCTATTTTGAATCTTGCCTATAAATATGGAGAACCTTGCACCCATTCAAGGTTAACGGGAAATTTCCAAGAGAAAACTCTCAAGAATCCAAGAACACAAAGCATATCATAAACAACACTCTGCAATTAAATTTCCCTAGTGTTGTAGTAGGATTCACTCTGTATTTGCTTAGATCGATAGCTCTATTATTTAGCATTGTTTTGTATTGCTAGAGCTATCTTAGTTGGAAACCAGAATACCAAACCACTCAAGGTGTGAGATCGGTTGGTTAGAAGGACTGAGACTTGTAAAACGCCCAGGGGTCAGTTCCTAAGAGAGGAAGTTGGCTACTCGTGTCCCTTGGCACGTAAAACCCAAGTACCTATCCTCAGGGTTTTGAGGATAGCTTCCTGTTAAATCAGGTCGTGGACGTAGGAGTTGGTTATCTCCGAACCACGTTAAAAAGTCCCATGTGTGCTGATTTACTGTTCTGTTCAGGATCATAAATGTCATCATATTAAACTGAACATACTGCATTGGTTTTAACTTCAGGACTGAATCAATCATCCTGAATCTGAATACTGTGCACTCAGCCTTAACCACCAATTTACTAAGCAACTCAGAGAAAACGTTTTCAGAAACTAAAACGAGTAGAATCTAAGGGCTCACTTTCCGCACGTACTCTGACTCACTGAGATAGTAGTCCAACTGACTCGCTTCCGAGCAGTCAGTAGGTTTGTTATCTCTACTGAGCTTCCGAGCACTTTACTCACACTCAGTTTATCTGACTCGTTATTGAACCGTCCCTGCTGCCCCTGTGGACCTTCAGCGTACTGAGTACTTCAGGGAATCCTGACTGAGTGTGTTAGAGCATTTTTCTGAGTCTTTCAGAAAAATCTGACATCAGTGTATTCCCCCCCATACACTGATTTAACTCGTTTCGGGACCAACATGTAGTACTTGGCTTACATAGTACACTGGTAGGTGTGTTTTTGCCTCCTCTCTGACCAGGACGGAGCTGATGGCCACCTCCGATGCAGCCAGGTAGAGGTATAACTTTTCTCCAGGTATCGGCTTTGACAGGACCTGTGTATCCGCCAGGTATGTTTTGATGTCCTCAAAAGCTTGTTGGCATTCACTTGTCCAAACGAAGTGGTTTTTGAGGTAGAGCTTGTTGGCTTTGGCCGCCTCTTTGTATCTCCGTATGTTTGCCTTAATTGCCTCAAAAAAAGGATGATTTCGGTCGCCAGACCTGGAGATGAATCTGTTCAGGGCCGCCATGCACCCAGTCAGTCTTTGAATTTTTTTGACGGAATCGGGTATACCCATCTCGATTATGCATTGGACCTGTGTTGGGTTGACCTCAATTCCACGCTGGCTAACTAGGTGCCCCAGGAACTTTCCGGAGTGTACGCCGAAGCTGGTCTTTTTGGGGTTCAACTTCATGTTGTAGTGGCGCAGTATGTCGAAGGTCTATTTTAGGTGGTCCATGTGGTCCTCCTTTCTCAAACTCTTGACAACTATGTCATCCACGTACACCTCCATGGATTCGCCAATGTGTTGGTCAAACATTTTGTTCACCAATCTTTGGTAGGTAGCTCCGGCGTTGATGAGTCCGAACGGCATCCTTTCCCAGCAATACATGTTTTTGTTGGTGTAGAACGCCGTGTGTTCCTGGTCATCTGGGTGTAGAGCTATCTGGTGATAGCCCGCAAAAGCATCCATGAATGTCATCATCTCATGGCCTGCGGTGCTGTCCACCAGTTGGTCAATATGAGATAGCGGGAAGTTGTCCTTCGGGCATACTTTGTTCAGGTCCGTGAAGTCAATGCAGAGTCTCCACGTCCCATTGTGTTTCCTCACCAGGACGGGATTCGCGACCCACTGTGGACACAAAGCTTCCTTGATGAGCTTGTTGTCTAACAACTTCTCCACCTCAACCGTTAGAGCTGCGTACTTGTCTGGTCCATACATCCTCCGCTTTTGGCGTACGGGTCTCCTCGTCGGATCTATGTTGAGTCTGTGGCAAACATGTTCCAACGGGATCCCTGTCATGTCTTTGTGGGACCAGGCAAACACGTCCAGGTTGGTCATTAAGAACAGCTCCATACTCGACCGGTACGGTTCAGGTAACTCAGAACCGATGAAAAGTTCTAAGTCCCTTTCCGGGTCTACCGGGAGTACCGTCAACTCCTCCATGGGGGTGGCTTTTCTCTTTTGACTTTTCCACCTCGGGTCGCTGATGAACTCGTTCCACTCCTCTTATGACATCTGTGCAGGCTCGTGGCCTATGCGCTGTTCGAGGTCATCAGGTTGGCTTTCAGTTTGGGCGAGCTCGTCAGCTGTGAGCGCCTCCGGTGGTTTGTCAACTTGGGATGGTGCGGTGACTTGGGAAGTTGAGTCAACGTCCATTGGTGTTGGTTCTTGACCTCCCGTAGGTCCCCCGTCTTGGGCTTCATCAACCACCTCCATGGGAGTAGGTTGCTGCTCCTGCGCAGGTGCTGATCCCTGCGCAGGTCTCAACACTTGGGTTTCTTCCCAGTCCTCCATTGGTGTCGGTTGTGTGTCTTTCACAGGTCCAGTGCCTTGGTTGATTTCTGAAAGATCGCCTACCTCCATCATCTCAGTTTCAACAGAGATGACGTCTAGGATGTTTGGCTCGTCTGTAGGAATATGTACGTCCTCCTCAAGGACTTGGACTCGCATCACCACTTTTTTGACCCGGCCGTCTTTGACCTGGAGTAAACACTCTCGGGCCTTTTTCTGGTCACCTTTTATAGTTCCGGCACCTTTTGGAGTTGGGAATTTCAAACAGTAGTAGTAGGTCGAACACGCCACTTTGAATTCATTAATAAATGGGCGGCCAAGGAACCCATTGTAGGAGGACTGCTGGTCGACAACAAGGAAATCTATGAGCCTAGTCAGTCTCCTTTCGGGGTCCTCAGCCGATACAAGCTGGACACTCAACCTAACACTACCTAGGGGGACGGTTACAGATTCTCCGAACCCCACTATCCTAGCATTGCTAGGTTCCAGATACGACTCAAAATCACCTAAGGCATCCAAGGTGGATTTGAAGAGAATGTTGGTGAATGTGCCGGTGTCCACAAGTAGCCTGTGAACTCGGACGTTCATGATGTTGGCGGTTATCACCAATGAGTCGTTGTGGGGCATCAGTACCCCCTCCAGGTCTGCTGAGAAAAATGTCAGCTCGTCAGTAAGCTGTGAGATGGTCCTGGGGCCGGAACTGCCTTCCTGGACTTGGTTTATGGCCCGGACTTCGGCCTTCCTTTTTCTCCTGGATATGGAGGATCTCCCGTCCTGGAGACCTCCGGCAGCTCCGATCTCCTCCTCGATAACTAGGAGCTCTCGGGTGGGCTCCAGGTTTTGCTGAGGCTGGGGAGGTGCCCTCCGCCTATTGTGGGGACCAGGTTGGTCTGCTTTCTCTTCCTCGTCATCGGAGGTAGCCCTCCTCTCGAACCTCGGTCTCTTAGCTGGGGCCTTCTTCACGAACTCGGCCAATTTCCCCTCCTCGTAAAATTTCCAGAGTTGCTTGAGGAGGTCTCGGCACTCGCTGGTGAAGTGGCCGATAGCCTGATGGTAGGCGCATAATTTGTTGGGGTTGAGCTTCGTGCGGTCCTGACGGATTCGCCTTGGCTCTTCCAGCATGGCCTTGCCTTTGACGGCAGTGAAGACGTGGTCAACGGAGACAGTGAGGACCTGGTTGAGCCTTTCTTTGAGCTCGTCTCCCTCGCCAAAGGCTTTTAAGTTCCGGGGAGCTTTGTAGGTGCCCCCGAACTTCTTCCCGTAGGGTTTCCTCTCTTCGTGGGCACCAACTTCTTTCAGTAGTGCCTCCTGCATAGCCACAAACACCCCCGCCTTGTGGCGGAATTCGCTGTAAGTGTTGGGACATGCGAGGTGCATCTCCTTCCAGAGGTCGGTGCCCCTCCTGAGTCCGGCCATCGCTGCGACGACCTTGGTATCCTCGCTTACCGGCTCGCCTTCCAGCAGAATTTTGTCAAACCTTTCCAGGTACTGCTGGTCGGTCTCGCTCTCGCCTTGATGGATGTTGGCGAGTCGATGCTTCTGGGTAAGGTAGGATCCGAACCCGGAGAAGTGGGCCAGGAACTCCGCGAGAGTTGGCCAAATGAGCAGGTTGACCCCGGGGCGAGTGAAGAGAACCAGCGGTGAGCTCGATCCCCTAAGGTCAGCGGGAAGTTCCTGCACTGGGTGGAGTCGGTGGCGCCGACCGAAATCATGAAGTCCGCGTACTTGGCCAGGTGGACTTTCGGGTCTGATTCGCCTTCGTATGCGGACATCACCGGGAACTGAATTTTCTTCTGGACCGGTGCGCGGAGGATGGTGGGCGCCAATGGAGATGTGGGGAGAGTCGTGGCATCAGGTCCACCAGACTTGGCTGCTACTGGTGCTTGTAGCATTTCAACGGCCTTTTTCAGTGAGGCCAGCTCGTCATCTCGGGTCACCTCCGGCGGAGGCTGCTCAAAGGTCGTGCATCTCGCGGATGCACGCCCCCGAGGTGCCTCACTCTGAGGTGACCTCTCAGTGGCGGGCTGGAATTGGCGTCCGCCGTGGGGGCCTAGTCGGTCAGTGGCGGGCCTCCTCAGCCTCTCATGGGCTGATCTGCGTGGCTGCTGGTCGGAGTCCCCATGGGACACAGCTGGGGCCACCGTCTGCTCGTTCTCCCCGTATCTCGGGCCCAGACGGCCTTGGAGGACCTCCCTCCTTTGAGATTGGTGGGTGCCAGACGCCCCGGTGTAGGCCGACTCCCTTCTAGTGTAAGGAGCGGGACCCTTCTCCACCATTTTGGCCTTACCGGTCCTCTCCCTACGCTGGCGGGCTTGTGTCGAGCTAGCCTCCTGCTCGGTGGGGAGTACGCTGTAGTCCCCTCTGGTCTGGGTGCCCTGAGTGGGCCTGGTCTGCTCTCTGGCTTCGGCAGCTGGAACTCGCCTGGGTACCAGGGCTAGTTCGTCCTGCTGTCGCTGTTGCAACCTCTGTAGGGTCGCGATTGTGCGTTGGAGCTCGTCAGGATTGCTGACCAGGTCCCTCAGAGTGGGGGCCAAGTCTTCCTGGGTCACCGCAACTCGCGGAGGTCGCGGAGCTGCGGTGCTCTTCTGGGGAGGTGGTTGTGATGTCTCCACCACCTGGCGTGAGGTCTCCACCTCGGCCTGGTTTTGATCACCCCCTTTAGACCTTCCCGCAGCTGCGGAGACCTGTCCCTTGGCGGCTCAAGTGTTAGCCATTTTTGGGTTTCGGAGGGGGTAGCTTGCTGAAGGTCTTCGGAGTGGAGGGAGGTCGCCGGAGTGGTGGAGGTCGCCCGTGTGGTGGTCGTCCAGCTTAGGTGGAGCTGTGCAAGTTTTCGTCTAGCCGCGCGTGTGATGAATTATCCGAAATTCAGTTTATTCGTGTGCGCACGCGCGTTTGAAAACTTGCTCCGGGCAAATTTCGTAAAATCCGAAGGCTCGGGTGTTTGTCCGGAAATCTGGGTTCTTCGTTCAAGGGATGAAGATGTATGTGTATCTTCAAGTGTTCTTGAGTTTTATCAAGAACATCTTCGAATCTTCAAATCTTCAAGCAAACTCTAATGTTTTGTTCTTGAGAATTTTCTAATTTTCAGGTTCGTCGGGCCCTCCTTCTAGCGCCAAATTGTTGATAGAATTTACTAATTGTGTTCGTTTATGTGGCTTTACGACAGATTAATTCTACCAAACAATAATCTTATGATTTTATGTTCTTGGGGAGGGAGAGTAGAGAGTTTAGAGAGAGAAATATTGCAATGAGGATTGTATTGATTGTGTGAAAAATATGAGAGTTTTGAATAGTACAAGAGAGGTCTTATTTATAGTTGTGTGAGTGTGAGACGACACCTTACGAGCCTATGTGGCTTCCGGTGTTGACGAGGGTTCCTTACCCTCGTCTTGGTCTCTCACACTGCTTCCCCTATCACGCCTCGTCCTACTACTATGCCTTAGACTAGATGGGCCTCATTAAAAACCTCGCCGTAAATCACCCTTGTGGATAAACCGGACGGAGGGAAAAAGAGCGCGCCATCGG
>JAPKLY010000041.1:1821473-1831675 GCA_026898435.1 Prunella vulgaris
CCTCTAAGTGAGATGGAGAATCATATCGATTGTCGGAGAATTCAAGTTCATTTCATTCGGTTTAATTTGGTCATATTAATGTATGTTGAGATGATTGAGTACTTCTTTTTTTAAAATGCACAAAGAAAAAAATAAAAAGATTGGTATAAAAATTAAGAGTACATATAATTACATTTTAGTGAAAATTTGTTCTCTTTTCTCATGAAAAATCCATTCTGTGACAAAATAATAATATTTGCAGCCATACAAATGTAACAAGAAGTGGGTTGTATCTTTGACCCCCCTACCGCATAATGGCTCTGGTTCACTTATTGAGGGTGATGGAGCTTGCTACGTTTGTAGAAGTAAGCTTACAGATCCTGATCGATTTCACTTTTGCTCTATTGCATGCAAGGTAATTTTAAATTTTATTTTTTCAGTAATAATTTGAATTTCATTAATTATATCAAATTGCAACCATTCATTAAACGCACAAATTAGTAATGTTATAAATAAAATATCATATAATGTGCACTAATATGTAGCACGAGTTTAATATGTGTAACTAGTTGTGTTTCATTTTATAGGTGCAATCAAATATAGGAATGAGTTTGACTGATTTTCCTACACCGATAATTAGTACTTTAAAAATGATGGAAGAAGAACAAAATAATGAAAAGAGCAACAAGCGGAGAAGGAAGGGAGTTCCCCATAGGTCACCATTTTTTTTATCACATCAATTTGAAGCAAAATTGTGAAGTTTCATGACGTTGTTGTTTGTAATTTAATGGATTTAATTTTCTTCTTTTTGAGTGGATTTATTAATTCTCCATTTTATTAACTCATTTGTCATTAATTCATTGGGAATGTCATTATGTTTGTGTATGCTAACTTTAAATTCAGTTGGATCCATAATTATTGAATATATCGTGTTAGTTATACTAGTGTTGTGTCTGCCCGTGCGTTGCACGGAAGCTAATTATACATATTTTTTAATTTAAATAATAGTTGATAATTAAGAAATATATTTTATTTTAGGGAATTTTTTTGTACTATAACTTTACATAATTTTAATTTTTTTCATACTAACTTTCAAATTTTGATCTTATTCATGTAACTTTACCTCTTTTTTTATTTTTTTCCTGCGGACTTTCAAATATTGATTTTAATTCTATAGCTTACATATTTTTTTTTATTTTGGTCTTATAGTCCACTAACTATTATAGGACTAAAAAAAAGGTAAAGTTATAGGACTAAAATGAAAAAGTGATAAACTTATAGGACTAAAACTAAAATTTAAAAGTCCGCTAGAACAAAGAGAATATGTAATTTATATGATTAAAATCAAATTTTAAAAGTTAGCAGAACGAAAATAAAAAAGAGATACAGTTACCGGACGAAAAAAATAATTTTCCACCTAACCTTTCATTCACTTTAACAATTTTAACTTCATCAATAAACACAATAATTCAATTATATCTTCTAAATAAAATTAAATAAATTGACTCAAACATGAAATAAATAAATAAATAACCAAATAAGAAAATTAAATAATATTTAACTAATATATCAAACCTCGAAGGATCTTATCTTCTTCTTCTTCTTCTTCTTCTTCTTCTTCTTCTTCTTCTTCTTCTTCTTCTTCTTCTTCTTTTGTCTGAACTTTTATTTCATCGAAAGAAATAATTTGGTGAAGTCAAATGGAGGACAACTCTAAATATTAGTATGAAAAAAGATGTTAAGCTTATAAAGGTGCAATGTGGTATGGGTTTTTCACATATTTTAACCTATACCAATATTTGATGTTATATAAGTTTGTATCTCTTTAATCATATTCTTAAACTTTTTGATAAGGTTCTCGGAACAGTAGTCTTGATTTTGCTATCCTACAAATATTGCATTAATGAAAATGTTAGTTCAAACATGTATTTTACATTTAACAACAACATAATCAATGAATAGATATTTACTAAAATAAAATTGACTACATTCTCATCAATTAGAATAAACTCGTAGTAATTTTACTCTTTTGATTCTTTAGTACACCATCCAAGAACGTATGATCTTAATTTGTAAAGTTCAAGTATTTTTTATTGGATTAATACTATTGATAGAGACAATTTTTGACTCCATTCTCTACAACATATATATATATATATATATTGAATATAAAATATAAATGAGTATGTAATTAATTAATCTATAAATTTTGAAAAGAAATATAGATTTTGTGTGTAAATAGAAATCTTTAATTTCTACACAAACTCAAAGTGAAGATTTTTTTTAACAAATTGAGTATCATATGCATTAAAAGAATTATTTACAAAAATATAATAACTACCCAAACAAATAAATATAACATGACAATATGAAAGAAAAAGATATATTGGAAGGCTTAGAGAATGATATTGAGATCTTAGGCTTAAATTTATAACTAGAATATTTTAAAATTAGGGAAGTAATAAATTATTACTCTAATTGATACTGTTTTTTATTCTTTAAAAAGCGTAGCCATTCCATTGCATACTGAGTCTCGCTCTGCGATTCATGGTGGAAAGGGATTTTGGGCGATTCAGGAAGACAAACACCATGGCTATATATGGATTTACGTGTTTAAGTTTGTTTATATTCTTGAGGATTTTAGGGTTCGTGTGCAATCAGGCTCCAGTGATTTTTTTTATGAATTGAAAGCCATAAAAAACCTCGCTATGAAATCATTGGCGGCCAATTGTTGGAGTTGTTCAAGGGTTTATTTTGGAATCCTTTCTTTCACTTATTTTGTGATCATGTCGGATACTTTGCATCCGAATTTCATAAAGGATAGGTTATCTGAATTTTTGCACGCATCTCATGCTGGCAAGGGTTTTGTGGGTGATGACTCTGGTGACTCCTCATCTGCGACTTCTCAGGCACGGCCAAATCCCGATCGTGACGTTATTAAGGCTACGGATACTTTCTATCTGGGTTTTTACCATTACGTACGCTGTTTCTCTAAGCGCGATTCCACGGTGGCAAATCCAGGGACTATTGAATGTGAGGACGCCTCAGGCGACCCGGGGCTTCTTTCACGGGACGCCAGGAATCCTTTGATGGTTCCCGGCAAATCCGGTAATACTGCTCCTCCCAACTCTGCCCTTAGGTCTGGACAGGCACAAATTGATTTTCTTAGAACACATATTCCTTCTTTGCAGGGCAACGAGGTTGTGCAGGAGCAGGTTGATTCTGGGGCTCTCCCTACGATGCCAGATTGTACCTCAGCCTCCTTGATGGATATTGATTCGGGTTCCTTCGCACTTCGCCAAAACTTACCAGACCCTCCTCACAGGTCTACGGGTGACCTGGATGCGGACTTCGGGCCTCGTCCATTTGTACAGCCTGGGTTGAGACAAAAGCCTGTTTCTGATGCACAGACGGGTGAGAGAAGGTCATTCGCATAGGTAGCTACCGGGGGTACTACAACGACTCCTGGTAAAGATCATCCCTCATGCCCAAATCCAATTTCTAAACCAGTTAGGCAGGGTGAGTTTTACATTGTAGAGGTGGATGAATTGGCGTATCAACAAAGTGTAAGGGACTTTGGTACTGCTCTTATTGGTCGCATGTTTACTCAACCGGGGAAATCGTCGTTGACTCGTCTGGCTCTTCTGGAGGCACTCAAGGGCACTTGGCGATTATCTTCGGATTTAAAGGTAATTCCTATGGGGAAAGGCTACTTCACTGTGCTTTTTGGTTCGGAAGCCGATAAGGACAGGGTAGGTAAACGTCGAAGTTGGCAACTGGAGTCGGGACATTTTCGGCTGCAAAATTATTGGGTCCCAAATTTCAACCCTAACAAGATCAATACTTCTTTGGTCCAAGTCTGGGTTCGTTTCATGGACCTACCAATTGAATACTCGCATCCGAAGATTTTGGAATCACTTGCTGCTATTGTAGGGAATTTTATCCGGGTTGATAGAAATATTGTGGAACGCACGATGGGACATTACGCACGTATGCTTATTGAGGTGAATTTGAAAAATAATTTGGAGCAATGAATTATGTACAAGAGGGCAAACCAATTTGCTTTCACTACGTTACACTATGAAAATCTTTCGGAGTTTTGTAGGGAGTGTAATGTAGTGGGGCACTCAACTAGCAAATGCTCCAAGTCTGGGCAAGTTAAACCGAGCCCAGAAAAGAGAGGAAGGAGTCGAAGTAGGCAAAAGAGACTAGGGATGACAAAATGACCCACTCCAATGTTGATCCAATCCCCCCCGCTCTGTTTGGATCGATCTCGATCTGCCCCGTTTTGAGAATGGAGCAGATCAGCCCCGCCCCGCTTGCGGGGCAGATCAGGCATGGATCTACATATTTTTTGCCCTGATCCACCCCGCCCCACTCCATATAATATTAAATATATATATATATATAATATATAATTATATATATATTTTTTAAAATAATCAAATTTTGGATATGATTTGGTGATTTGGATGGATTATTGTTGATTAAATTGTGAATTTTTAATATTTTGCATTTAGTTTTTTTTAATATATTGATTTTGTAAAATTATGAGAATTTAATAGATGGAGCGGGGCAGATCAGATCCGCCCCGCACGGGGCAGGCATGGATCTCAAAATGCTGCCCCGCAGTGGAGCATGGAGCAGGGCGGATCAGCGGGGCACAAGCGCGGAGCAGACATGGATATTGAGGTATCCGCCCCGATCCGCTCCATTTATCATCCCTAAAAAAGACGGAGCACTCTGATGCAAGAAGTGGGTCTTGACGTCGGGCAAGCTGCTACCGTGGATTCTGAGTTGGATAATGAGGTGGCAGGTCTTGCTGGAGGTGAAGGTATTTCGTTGAATTCTCCTCAGCGGGAGGAGGACTTAAGTCGGGCTTTGGTCCCTCTTAACTCTGACTCATGTGCACCTGCTGCTACGGATGCGGATATAGGCTGGGAGGAAGTCCGGCCCTCTCGGTCCCGAACGAAATTTCAGTTCCAGGATGTTTCTATACCAACAGGCGTCTCTATAAAAATAGGCCCTTCGCGAGGTAGAGCACGCCCCACCTCACAGGTTTCCGCACAAGATTTCGGGAGAACACCCGAGGCTGCTACAAGGCCACGTCCTGAGACCCCTGGACATGCTGATGGACAGCAGGGGTGCAGTGAGTTTCGTTATTCACTTGCACAGTGCAACTGTGCTCTCTCCGCAGCTGGTGTGATATGTTTTCACAGCCGCCAAAGCACGGCTCGAATCTGGATCGATGATTGTATTGTCTTGAAATACTCAAGGGTTAGGGAATGATCAAACAAGGAATGCATTTTTGGCCCTTTGTTAGTTACATAAACCGGATGTGGAGGCAATTTTGGAATCCAAAGTTCTGTTTTCGAGCATCCCGGTTGGATTTTGGAGATTAATTAATCTCACGTGTGTTGCGCAAAATGAGAGGTTGCGGTTGCGTCCTAACATCTGGGTTCTTTGCCGCCCCTATCTAGTTTCGGATTTCTTTATGAGGATATGAATAAGGAATATTTTAGGGCTCAACTGTTTTTTGGTCTGCCCTTCGGTTTATTTTTTGGAATGTCTCTGGCTTTGTATTCTGAGCCTGTTCCTTGGAAGTGTGGTTGGATAGTTGCACTATTTTTCCCTCTGTCCGGTTTGTCCACAAGAGTGGTTTACTGTGAGGTTTTTAATGAGGCCCATCCGATCATTTTTTACACTTCCGTGAGTTTGGTTAACCTTTTTTCTTTTCTTTTTAATAAAATGATCTTATTTTTCTAATTGATACTGTTTTGAAATTAATAGTTACCTAGATAACAACCAATACTATAAATATGAGAAATAAAATATGAAAAATCGCCTAATCAAAAGGAGAATAATCTCCTTATATTGACTTACAGATATATCCAATTTATTACTCGTAATTTTGAAAAATCTTTCTATAAATTCTGCAATGAATGTTTGGATAAAAATAAAACAAATAAAATTGAAGTCCAAGCGCACATGTCCATTATTTTTTAACAAACAATATTACTAAATTTTGCAACATCAACTTGAAAAATCACGCTAACAATAAAATTCTAAAATTTGGCAACTCATTTAGGCCCCCGAATTAAATTTTTAAAATTTTTTTTTAGCATGATCTTAGCTCTTAATATTTTAAAAAAAAAATCTCATCCCACTCTCTTTGAAATTATTAGCAGATTTAAATTTATTAGAGAGGCAGTGGTGGAGAGATGGATTGTCTGTTATTAAGTTTGAATAATTGTCAAAATGAGAAATATCTCCTAAATTGAATGACACAAAATTTTAATTTTTGGGAGATTATCTAGGAGCGAAAAAGTAAAATTATATATAGAATGTTAATTAAAAATATATATAATCATATATATATATAATACTTATTTTTTCGAATCAAAAGTTTGAAGTGTGCACTAAATTTTATGTAGTAATTTAGGATATTATATATATATATATTTAATATAATTACTTTAAACAAATAAAAAATATTAGCATAAAATTAAATAATAACAAATAATTATTTTGCAATTTTTTTAAATATTAATTCTTAACGCTTTACATTTCAAAATAATTATAAATTTCATTTTAAAAAATAAAATGTAATGAAATAATTATATACACATATAATGACCAAAAAAAATTTATAACGTTAATAGAGTATATAAAAAAATAAATGTCACACAGTAACATAATATTAAGGTCATCTCCAATTTTTTTACATCCATCAGACTGAAAAAATAACATAATCATTCTAAGAGGATATCATATAATAATTAAATTTTTAACAGATTACTAAAAGACAAAAGTTTCAGATTGAACAATCTCCATCTCAAAAAGATACCCAACATGAAGATCCATATCAGTAACAATTTTCTTGTAACCAGCTAACAACAAAAATTGTCGACCTTCATCTTTGAAAGAAACAATTAAACAAATTTTTTTCTTTCGTTTTTAACTTCAACATCATTATAAAATCTATAGCATTTCTAGATATATGCCTTCCAAAATCTAGCAGGTATAGACTGCGATTTTTTAAATAGCTAAATAAATAAAAATATAAATTTTCTATTACTATAATTAATATAAATATCTTGAAAAAGTATTTTAGATTCTAACTTCCCAATCTTCTTTTCTTTATGTCAGACGCAGTAAGAGTTCATACAAACTTTGGTATCTTATTGTTAGACGCAACATCCTTCATTACACAAATAAAACAGTACACTTACAAAAAAAAAATATTATGTAAAAAATATAAAATAAATATTTATAACAATTATACATATATAATATGTCTCAATAACCATGATATTTTAACATAATAATTTTAAAGTGAAATAATAGTTATCTTAATAATTCAATTATGAAACTTGAAATTAAATAAATAAACTTATATTACACACAAAAAAACACTAAATTTTCTTAACAACCTAGGAAGCGGATGATAAAAAGTGCAAAGACAGTACTTCAAATCCTTAAAAAATTATAATCATAACAATTTAATTATTACAGTAATAATAAGGTAAATTATTTCTTTTATCACAAATAAATATGAAATATAAACTTTAAGATTCAAGAAAAAATATACCATGAAACTAACTCTAGGAGACCGCCTAATCTTTGGAGTTCCATTAGGACCAACGACTACTAATGTAATTTCATCGTCAATGATCTTTTGAAGAGAATTTTAAAATATTAAATACTTAATCTTCGAACTTTTACTCCAACATAAGTATTTTTCGGCGATCCTTTACAGAAAAACAATGAATATTAGAAACATTTAAATGATTCTCATCTCCATCCTCATCGCTGGAATACTATTCCTAAGAGGATAATTTGGAAAAAGTAATCTTTCATTTTCAGGGTTAGCCTACAAAATAGTTTCAGCAACTGTTACTAAAAAAAAAATATCTAAAGAAAATACACAAACACTCGAACACATAATCAAAGATAACTTGTCATAACATAAATTACTCATTAATCACAATATTAAAATAAAAATAAAAATTACCAAAATCAAATAACAAAGTCGATTTACCATAATCCTCAACCGCAATAGACGAACCAAATTCACATTTGGAATTCATATAAATATTTACGAAAAATATTTCAATCCCGTCAAATAATAAAGTTAAATATTTAACTTCACACAGGTTCTCCAATGCACAAAATCATCTTTTTCTAATATTAAAATGCAAACAATAGATTCGAGAAGTGTGAAAATAAATATGTTGCTTTCTACTCGAGTCCTAATAAAGAACTGCTCCGGCAATGTATGTTCAAATAATGCCACATCAGATTTGGAATGATCTGAAATATAAATTAATAAATTAAAACTGTCTAACAATAAAATAAAAGGATTAATAAAATTGAACGCTTAGTGGACCAAAAGAAAATAGATATACGTACAATGTGATCAGAAAATTGAACAACAAACTCCGGAAGAATGCTATGAAACGTTTCTAAGCCTGAAATATTTTTAAAAATCTAATTTTATTACACAAAAGATTAAAATAAAAATATCTTAAAAAATAAAGGATATGAATTAATAACATTAAAATATATTAAAAAATGTTACCCAAAATGTTAACTGGAAAGTTGAGCAAACGTTCACCAAAAATCTCATTAATACAACCATCAAAACCATTGAACAATACAAAAGAGAATTCAACATCTTTCTCTTCCTCCAAAAAGATCGGTTCTTCGGATTTCACATCAAAATAATTATTAAAATGAACACCAAAATTTTAAAACCATGATACTTCATTAAATATCAACTCAACTTCATGTTTAAAAACGGAAAAATCACACATTGAACGGTGAATGAAATTCACTTTCTAGTTGGGAATTGTGATATATATTGATAAAATGTTTGCGAAAATGCAGCGGTAAAAATTTAATAGATTTTAAAAATAAATAATGAAAAAAATGAACGCAAAAAGAAAAAGTAAAAAAAAAGAATGAAAAAAGTTAGTAAATAAAAAGAAAAGTAAATAAAAGCTCAGAATATTCTCAAGCTTCTTAGACTCCTTGAATTTCAAATAAAACTGGAACTTTAACAGCATGTGGATATTTGCAATATATTTATGAAGATCTTCCTTTGTAACTAACACGACATATCCTTAAAAGTAAAATAAAATGAATTTAGAGACAAAAAGCATAAAGATAAATAAAAAGAATTACAAATGTAAAATATACGTCTATCTTTTGGTCAATACAGACTTTCCATTCCTAATACAAAAATTATTCAGAGAAGATCTACCCATAAATAAACAAAAAATATTTTAGAATTAATCATCTCTATCTTATATTCAATCAAATTAATCCAAACTCTTGATCACGAAGTAAACACACGCTCACCTGATTAGTTGATTAGAGAATTAATCAATTGCGATATATATTATGCTTGGAAGAAAATTTGTACAAACTTGTTAATCTTGTGGTCTATACTCTATAGAAAGATATAATATATAAAAAAAATTACATCACTAATATAATGAAATATATATTTGAATTTCAAACAAATATTTAAACATAAGATAAATTATGATTGAATGAAATGAAAGTGAGAATTTTGAATGATATAAAAATGATCATCTTCATAATTGATATTGACTTGAAATGTAATTTTGTTTAATTTTATTTTAAATTAATTATGTAGTGTTGAAATTTTATTTAATAATATATTTATTATCAATTATTGTTATTATGTATATTATTAAACATTTAATAATAATGATTATTGATGGAAGAGTTATTTTATGAATAGATATTTGTAATATTATTAATTATATTTTATTAGTTACAATGCAAATATATATTTTAAATAAGAATGCAATTTTAATTTTAAAATAAGAATAATAAAACTGAATAATTGTGGTAATGCAATTCAAACTAAAATAAAATTTTCTAAATCCATCATTTAAAAAAAAGCATAATGTCAAAAGTGGATAGAACAGTTAATCGGGTAGATCACTCTAAAAAAAATATCAATCTGTAACAATGTATTTATACATGTATATCATCTTGAGATTGTTTAGAAACTCCTGAAGCAGGTTTAATGAAAAAGGCACAATATTCATATCATCATTGACCTTCTCAAAAATTCAAAAATACTTTAATAAAACTATTTTTCCTGCAAAAAGAAAAAAAAATAAAGCAATTATATAGTTGAAAAATGGAAGCTAATTGTGTATATATATATATATATATATATATAT
>JAPKLY010000041.1:1855062-1931745 GCA_026898435.1 Prunella vulgaris
GAATCGCCACAACCTCACAGCAAACCGCTCCATTCATCATCACAAACACTGATTCAACATTCACGCCCAACAGCCTGAAATCCACACAATCGCACCGGAAACCGCTGCAATTACTTCACCAGATTCACAAAGCGCCGTTCTCGCCGCCTGTGAAGACGCCCCTTGAAACCTCAGCCATGGAAATCCACCGCCGCGACTCCATCTCGCACAGCCCTGCGACGCCACACAGCTCCTCACTCTGCTATTTCTGTCCGCCATTGAGCGCCTTGGAACCGGAGCCATTCCATGCCCACAGTCGCACTGCCGCGACTCCACCGCCCTGATGTGTAAGTCGCCGACTTGGCGCCTAGACCCGACTAGTCGGCGTCTAGGCGCCGACTAAAGACCCGAACGTTTTTCCTTGCCGATTTGGGGTTTATCGGGTCGACGTCGGCCGACCAGCGACTAGTCGCCGACTAGTCGGCCGACCAGGCCGTTTTTTAGAACATTGGAAATAGGTAAATATATATATATATTCATAAAAGAGGAACATTTGTGTAGAAATTTATACGGTAGAAATATTCATATTTTAAAAATTCGCGGGTCTAAACCAGGTCGGATCCAATTTGGGTATTTTTTTCCCCAAAATTTGCGCAACTTGTAGTTCCAGGTTTTTTCGCTCCCAAACATGTTACAATTTGGACAAATGCGTATTACTATTAGATAAAATCTGTGTTACTAATTCTTAAAAAATTAATTTTTTGTACTTTTCAAGTAACTATAAAAAAAATATGTATGTGTTCTAAAATAAATATGTGTTATTTAATTTTTTTTATTTTCTTTGTTGATTTATGTTGATAATATGTTGTTCATGTATTAATACATCTTTTAACACCTTATATATGCTATATAAAGTATAATATATATTTTTCTAAGGACAAATAAATGTATGTATGTACAGTAACACACATTTGATTTTGCAGTAACACATATTTACTCTAAATTGTAACACACTTTTGCAGTAACATACATTTACTTTAATTGTAACACATATTTACTCCTTAGTTTGTGTTACCATATGAGCGAACATGTGTTATTGTCAGATAAAATGTATTTTTGGTAAGAACAAATATATGTTACACATACAATGTAACACATGTATGAAAAATATTTATTTCTACAAAAATAAATGAATATGTGTAAAACACAATATTTAGTATGATTGAAACACACATTTTGCCTTCAAAGTGACATGCATTTGCCCAAATCATAACACACCTAAGATCGAAAAAAATTCGCAAATTTTAAAACCAGTGAATTTTTAAAAAATGAATATTTCTACAGTAGAAATTTGTATATAAGTTTTTGTATTCATAAAAAGAGGAGTTAAAAATTGTTCAAAATGATTTACATTTGCTTGATTGTTTGCTTCCCACTTTGGGGGTATTATAGATTACCTCAAGTGAAGTTACTTTATGACCCCTGTTATTGCCATCTGAAATTAGGTAGCTTGTCCTTGGTTTTATATCCTCCTAAAATTGACCAACAAATGCTTTACTTTGATTGTTAAAATAGCACTACAAGAAAATTAGTTTTTAGTCGCAAAAATAATAGTGAGGAGATTTAATATCCTCACTAAATGTGCATTTTTAGCTTTGTTTAGTGAGAGTATAAAATTACTCTAATTAATAATCAATTTTATTTCTATAAAAAAAATATACTGTCATTAAAAGTTCAAATCATTTAAATATATAAATAAGTTATATAATTAAACATAATATATATATAGAATATATTATTATGTTGGAGAAAATATTAGAAAATTTGTGAAACCCTTCATCAAATTGGGAAGAAATGGCGTGACAGAGAAAGAAGCTTCACATTTCAATCCGAGATTACGATTCCAGAGCAAGAGAACTCAGTGAATTAGGAGCAATAGCGACGCGATGAGGATGAGCTTTTTCGTAGAAAGGAGCAGGCGTTGAGGTGGATTTTATGTAGGAAGGGGCGATTCGACCAAGGCGCTAAGGAGGAATTCTGCGTAGAGGAGCAATTCGATTGAGGCATTAGGGAAGATTAAAGGAGCAACTGATTGAGGTAGGTATGCTTCGCATTCAACTCTAGATTATTCTATGTTTCTGCGCAGGGATAAACTAGTCTACGTTTCAGCCTATGCTTGTATAGAATCATATTTGTTAAGCTATGTCAATTGATATCTAGAAAGCACGAAGATCAGTTAAATTCCTAAGTCTAATTACAGATTGATCCTCACACACAAGCATTTCTAGAAGAATTTGATATTTTAGCTACTTACTCGCTGAAAACATTCATATACTTTAGTGGCTTATTCTTAAGTGAATTTAAATTATATTGGATTCATGATTAGTCATTCTCAATAATGATATAGATTTTAGCAACTGATAAGATATTGATAGTGTACAACCATGTTTGAATGCAATACAATTTGAGTTGTGCTTGGATACATAGAGTGTTATTGTTGGTGAGAGAAAATATGTGAGTGTATATGTTAAATAAGAGTTGCATATGCCCATGTTTTCTATGCATGACACTGTTGGTGGAGATGGCCCTGTTTTCTGTGAGTGTTATTGTACAGGGGATTCACTTTTTTTAGGTACTCGGGTTCCAGTTCGGTGAGAGAAAATATGTAGTGTTGCAATGTTTCTCAACTTGAATTTAGCAATGTCTTTTATACATGTGGATAATCCTCTGATAAATATCACATGATCATTACCAACTAGAGCAATTGAGCAATAAGTATGGAGTGTCTAAGAATTCATGTACTTCTGGCAGAGCCATCGTTGGCTTGTTATTAAAGCTTTTGATATCTCCAACTTACGTATTAGCATAATATAGTGATCAATATTCATCTTGACTTGTCCATTGGTAGAAACAGTAATATATCACTACTTTATTTTGTCAATTTTCAATTTAGGAACTTATAAAGATCTAGAAATAATAACTTAGTTGAGATGTAATTTAGTTGGCATAATTCAGAAACTCAAAACAACCACCTACTGCACCAGTACATTCTATTAAACAGACCAAGTAAGAATCTTTTCCTATGAAGGTTAACCAGTAAACCGAGCAGTTTGATTGGACTAACAAATATAAAAGAAGGAATGTTTCTCATGTGCATCCAGCTACCAAGATCTGTCTCCCTCTCTCTCTCTCTGGAATTTAAAGATTATATAATACTTGCAAACATAATCATCAATAATTAAAATATTGAAAGTAAGTGTAAAGAATTGAAACAAAGTGGATCCCCACCTATACCGTCGCATCTGAGTTGCTCATAGGTAGTTTGCTGACAAATGAATAAGCATTATTAATTTAGTTTGAAATGAATAGGTTGCTGACAGCTCACTTCTTCATTAGTTTGAAATGAACAGGTTGTGTGGTGTATAGTGTGTGCTTGTGCTGCTTCTCTTCCGGGTTATTTATCACTTTATATTTCATTTTTTCTTAACAAGTTTGTACACACCTCTCCCCTGTTGCTCTTTTTAGAGTTAGTTGTGGATGAATATAATTTGGTTAATTGTGAAAGTGACATAATATTGGGTTTTATAAGCTCATATTACTTGTGCATGAATTTGTAGATTAACAACTCTTTCTTGAAGTATCATTCAGAATCATTTCAGACCGTTCAAAATTCTGCAGCGTTTCCAGATGGATGAGTTTGCTGAAGGAAGTTTTCATCCATTTGAGTGCACACAAAGCTGATATTCTTCTTTGTCCTTAGGTAATGATGCATTTGCATGTACAGTTTAATGTGTAATATGAATTCAGCTATTCATTCTGCATAGGACTGATGACCTTAGTCTTGTAGGTGATGGAATCTCTGGCAATATTGGGTTTAAACAAATAAGCAATGTGTTTTATTTTAGACAAATATAAGCTACTGATTTGCATCATTTTAGATGTCTTTCTTAGTCAAGTTGATCACTCTTTAGAGTTAGTTTTAGCTCTATTTCTTTATTTGCTGTTATTCAACTAAAGATAGCATACTGATACCACTTGACCAATTCGGACAACTCTTATAGCAATCTAAAAGAGAAGTAAGATGATATAAAAGACCCGTTCTATGAAGATTATTCCTATCAATTTGATGAGTGAAAACTGGAATAGGCATCAAATCACAATGTAAGTTTGTTTTTCATCTTTTTTAATGCATATGCATAGTTGTTTATATTAAACAAGACAACAGCAGCTATGCATTATATACATTTATAGAAAATTAAACAAATAGGAGATGTTTTGTGGGTGAACTGCTTAGTTCTTACATTTTTTTTTTTTTTTTTGTCATTTGTGTGAACTGCTTTATTACTGGTGCTGTCCTGCCTGTAATAAACTAGGAATTACCAAAAGAGATTTTTCAAGAATTGGGAACCCAAAGAATGATCATTTCCTGAGTTATTGCCAAACTGTTTATAATTGTGATTTTACCTATGAGTGCATTTGATGAGCACTTTTATTAAAATTACGTCCAACTTGAGGAAGCAAATTTTTATTTACCACAATTTTTTTTTTTCATGCTTTGTTTCTTTCAGCATAATAATTCAAGAAGCTGAAACCTGGAAATTAGGTGGAATAAGATTTCCAAGGTCTATCCTTGGCCCAATTTTAGTGATGATTTTATCATCAATCTATGCTACATATACATTAGAATCAGCAATCAGTATCTCACACACACACATGATATATATGGATTTAGAAATTAACAACTCTAGAAAAGAGTAGGTATTCCGTAAACTCGAACTTATGTTCACAAGAACGCTCTATTATATATGTCATTGTTCAACCCCCACACACATACACCTTTTTTTTGGGGCAACTTTTACGAACAGTAAGCTGCTGGTTTCAAACCATTTGTCTTGATCTCAAATGGTAATCAGCTGTTTGAATTTTTAAAACTGCAGCCTTAGATTTTTCAAAATCCCTTAACTGAAACTGAACATTAGAATACACGATTTTGTAAGCAAGTGTAAGTGCATCAGCAATTGTTAATCTGCTTTTACCTTTGACTTCTTGCTGAAATGAGTGTTTATAGATAATTGTTCCTGTTTCTAACAATTCTGATAGCACTTGTGCTCCTTTATTGATGATACTTAATTTCATATGTTTTTTTACAGCAACCCTTGCCTACTCATGTTCAAAAAGAGCTGGTTATAATTCTTCTACATGAGGTAATTTTCATATATTTATTATTATATTTGGTGTTTAACTATCTAAATTATTAGTATTAAGTATCAACCCCCATAAAACTCTTTGTTAAGGTTGGAATAACTCTTTTATTCGGGTCTACATAACATATTGATACAAATCACAACAAGTTGCACAACATAATGCTAATTCTTTAGGGAGCCAGAGATTGTGATTTCATTAATTCATGTTTCAATATAATATAGCAAACAAGTTAATCAGGAAGTAGGTAAAATCAAATTATTTGCACAATAAATCGCCTTGCAGATGATGACAATTATTGACCACAATGTAATTTGCTCTTGCGAAATCATATGCATGATGATATACCCACTGTTGACATGGCGAGCTACCCGGGAGTAATCACGAAATTAACCCAAGGCTTAGTAGGCTGCTAGCTCGCAGGTTTGCGATCACATAAGGGAGTTCGGCGAAGTGGAGAAGGAGCCCGCCGAGAAGCTCCGAAAGCTTAAGGCGACCTGACCGGGAGGGGAGCTCGTAGGGGAGTTCGCCCACAAAGAGAGAGCTCGCCCAAGGAGAGCTCGCCCAAGGAGAGCTCGCCCACGGAGAGCTCACCGAGGACCTCACCAGCCCGAATGTCCAAGTATCAGTTGCATAAATAGGGAGATTGGATATGTATATGTAGTAGGACGAGGCACGACATAAGAAGCATTGTGAGGGACCAAGACGAGGGTGGGAAACCCTCGTCAACACCGGAAGCTAAGTAAGTTCGTAAGGTGCCGCCTCACACTTGCACACCTATAAATAAGACCTCTCTTGTACTATTACACAATTCAATACAATCATAATACACAAATACTTTTTCTCTCTAAACTCTCCTCTCTCTCTCTCTCTCTATATTATCCAAGAATACAAATATCTTAGATTATTGTTTGGTAGGATTAATATGTTATTATAGCCACATAAGACAACCTATTAACAAATTCTATCAACAATTTGGCGCTAGAAGGAGGGCCACGAATCTGAAAAATTAAAAATTTTCAAGAACAAAAAATTAGGGTTTGTTTGAAGACTTGAAGATTTGAAGGTGTTCTTGACAAAGCTCAAGAACGCTTGAAGATACACATACGTTTTCATTCTTTGAACGAAAAACCCAGATTTCCGGGCAAAAAACCCAGATTTCTGAATTCATAAATTCTGCCCGAAGGAGGTTTTCAAACGCACACGTGTACACGGATAAATCGAATTTTGGATAATTCGTCACACGTAATGCTAGACGAAAACCCAACAAAGATCACCCTGGCCGGAGACCGCGACCTCGACAACCTACCTAGGCCACCTCGGCGACCTTCAGCGAGCTTCCACCTGCAAAACCCTAAAATGCCTAAGGAACAGACCTCCGCAAATACACGGAGGTGGAAGGAGGGGAACCAGGACCAGGCCGAGGGGGAGACCTCGCGCTGAGCTCCCCAGAAGAGTAATGTCCCGCGACCTCCGCGGGTCACGGTGACCCAGGAAGATCTAACCCCCGCCCTGAGGGACCTCGCCAACAACCCCAACGAGCTCCAACGCACAATTGCAACCTTGCAGAGGTTGCAACAGAGGCAGCTCGATGAGCTCGCCCTGGTACCTCGACGAGCTCCAGCCACCGAGGCCAGGGAGCAGACGAGGCCCACCCAGGGCACCCAGACCCGGGCGAAATCTAGCAACCTCCCCACCGAGCAGGCGGCGAGCTCGGCCCAAGCCCGCCAGCACCGGGAGAGAGCTGGGAAGGCCAAGGCGGTGGAGGAGCCCGCCCCACATACCGGGCGAGCTTCGGCCTACACCGAAGCCTCAGCCACGCACCAGTCACAAAGGAGGGAGGTCCTCCAGGGCAGACTAGGGCCCAGGTGCGGGGAGAATGAGCGGACGGCATCCCCGGCTTCGTCCCATGGAGGAGATTCGGACCTACAACCGCGTAGGTCCGCCCACGACCGGTTGAGAAGGCCCGCGACTGATAGATTGGGCCCCCACGGCGGACGCCAATTCCAGCCCGTCACAGAGAGGTCACCCCAGAGTGAGGCACCTCGGGGGTGTACGTCCACGAGGCGCACGATCTTCGAGCAACCTCCGCCTGAGGTGACCCGCGATGACGAGCTGGCCTCGCTAAAAAAGGCCGTTGAAATGCTGCAAGCACAAGTAGCAGCCAAGTCTGGCGGACCTTCATCTACCTCTTCTTGTTCTTTCTCTTTTCCTCCTCTTGAATCATCTCTTTCCTTCTCCTCCACTTCTTGTTCTTAATTCCTATCAATTTCAACAAGAGGAATGTCATACTTAATCTCATCATTAAAAGGATTAATATCATGATCAATGTAATTATAAAGAGAATTAGTAAAACTCTTAGGATTGGAAGTTGCTTGAGCACAAGGATCTTTGATCTCCTCAAACTCATCTTCACCATAGAGAGACTTCATAACAAAGTCAAAGGAATCATAAAAGTCCTTGTCTACATCATGATCATCCTCTTCATAATCATTCTCTTCACTTTCAATTTCTTCATCTTCCTCTTCTTTTTCCTCTTCCTTTTCACTCTCATCTCTTTTCTCTTCTAGTCCATCCTTCTCTTCTTCTTGATCCCTAACAATTTAAAAATGAGGAATATTATAAGAAATATCATCATTAATAATAGGAATATCACAATCAATGCAATCATAAGGAGGACTAGTAGAAATCTTAATATTGTAAAATTTAAGAAAATAAAGAGCTTTCTTCTTCTCATAATCATCATCATCATCATCATCTTCCACATTCCCTTCTTCCCCCATACTTTCCACTTCCCTTTCTTGCTCATCTCCATCAACTAAATTACCCCCATCTTCCTTCTCCACCTTATCATCACAAACCTCATAAGCTTGTTGGGTCAATTGCTCCAATTGGAGCTCTAACTTCTTGATTCGACCCCCATTAGTGTTGAATATTTCATCAAACTTCTTGTTGGTCTCCTCAAAGCGTTCTTCGTCTTCCCTTCTCATCTCATCTAGTTTCTTGACTATAAGAGATAGAGTGTGATTGTTATAGCTTGAAGGAGATTCTTCTTGATCAAAGGGCATAGGAGGAGGTAGATTCTCCACTTTGCTAACTTCATTAAATCTTTGATTGGTCTCTTCAAATTCCCTATCATCTTCCTTTTTCGTCTCTTCTGTTGCTTGAGTATAAGAGCTAAAGTCTCTTCCATATAGTAAGGAGAAGTTTCTTCTTGATGGAAATACATAGGAAGATATGGATCGTAGGAGCATGTATCTTGGTAAGGAGTGTAGGAATATATATCTTGATAAGTATCATGAATAGAGTAGGAAATTGGATCTTCATAAAAGTAGGAATCTTGAGATGCATATGAATTAGGAGGATAAGGGTCTTCTTGTAGAGGTGGTGGTTGATATGGGTAAGGTTGATATGTGTATGAATTAGGAGGATATGTGTATTGTGGAGAATATGAGTAGTGGTTGTATCCGTCCATCTTCAATTGAGTTCACTCCTACAAAAATTAGCAAGTATCAACACTCACCAAGAATAATTAAAGACAAACAAAAAAAAGCAAAGAAAAGAAATGTAAACAAACATCACAAGCCTAATAAAGAGATCGTTTCCCCGGCAACGGCGCCAAAAACTTGTTTGCCAAAATTGAAAGCTTTCACGCAAGTGTACGTGGACGTTGTATAATCGGCAAGTTGACCAAGTAATAAAATGTTTGAACTCAGGGAAACGATGCAATATCAAGCAAGTATTGAATGTCTACAGAAGTTAATAGCTAGGAAAGCAAGAAAAAGGGTCTTGATTTCTATCTACTTCAACAAAGCAAAGTAAAATCTAACTATCACCTTATAAAGATGAGCAAGTGTGATGTGTGTGCATTGGAGTAATCATACTATGGTTTACCTAGTGCCTATCTATCATAGCATGCAAAAGGTCACTTGATGTCTTAATTGAGCTAAGGACTTTAACTAGTGTCTAGATCTCTCTAACAACACAAGCTAAGAGCTCTATCTAGTGTCTAGATCTCTCTAACAACACCCAATACCCCAATTGAGAGGTCTTTACTCCTAAACAATTCTCATTGACTTAAGAGCATTTAAGCAAACACTTGGCATGCACAATATTCAATCAAGAACTTCTATGAATCAACTCAATTCTCATTTGTTGCCAACCAACTTAGGCTCTAAATATCCAATTGCACATTCCAAGCATTCATACAATTCATCTATTAAGAGAATCAATCCATCAAGATCACTTAATCATGCATAGGATTAATAGAACACTAAACTACACATAGTATTCATACACCAACGCAAAAGGGAATTAGCCTATGGCTAATTGGGTAACCAAATCAGCAATTAAGAATCTAAACATCATTATTAAGAGCTAAAACAAAAGAATTGAATGAAAACTTACCAAATGTAGATGAATGGAAATACAAGCTACAAACCTTCAAATGCTAAGTCTTGATCCGCAAATTAAAAACATAAACCGAACCATAGAAACATAGAAAATTCAATGGAGATTACAATACAAAAAATGGATTAAAGATCTAATGGCTATATTAAAAGTAATTGTAGAAAGAAGTAAGAAATCTAACTAAGAACCCACTAAGTAACTTCTAATCTCTCTCTAAAACTACCTAATGATCTAAGACTAATGAATGATGCCTTTGAGAATCTGATCCTTGAGTATTTATAGTCCCCACAATGCTTAGACCAAAGTGCCTTTCATTAAATGCGCAAAAGGATTAAGGTACCCTTAATGTTGCTGAAAAACGTGAAGGCACGCGAGCTGGAGCCTGGTCGCGCGCAAGTAGGCCTGGTCGTGCGGCTGTTTGCACGAGACATAACAGCGCAGACAGACTCAATTTGCGCGAGCTGCCTACTCCAGGCGCGCGAGCAACTTGTTTTCTTCATATCTTGAGTTCTAGGACTCCGATTGACTCGATTCTTTTTGCGTTGCGACCCTCTATTCAAGTTCTTTCACATGGTATATCATTTGCACCATTTGGATTGATTTAAAAAATCTGAAATTTATCAAACTTGCTCGTCTCTTCACCTTTTTGTTTCATATTTCCTATAAACAAAACTTTCTTGCCAAAAAGGGGTCAATAACACAAAATATAGCATATTAGGGTCAAATATGAACATAAATGCATAAAAAACATATGAAAATGGATGCAAAATGATGCAATTATGACCCTAATCACTGATACTATATCAACAACTCCATAATTCAACATATTCACATTCTCATACTTCAATAAAAATAAAACTATCACTAGTTCATCAATATGATTGATTTAAGAATTATTGTTATATTATTATATAAAATATTACTTCCTTCGTGCCGTAGAAATTTGCACTCTACAAGATGACACATTTTTTAAGAAAAATATGTGTTATATATAAAGTAGTGGCATATGAATAAATATATGTATATGTTTGTGAGTATGCATGCAAACTAATGTTTCCTTTCTTAATAATGTGCAAATTTATATGGGACATCCAAATAAAGAAAGTGTGCAAATTTCTATAGGACAGAAGGAGTATAATTTTTATACCCTATTATATAATATTTATAAATAACCCTTATTTTTCGAGCCTACCGAGCTACACACAAGTCTATTGAGCTGAGCTCATTAAATAGACTGTTGTTTTTTAAGCTCGAACTCAGTTCGTTTAACACGTCGGTTCGAGCCGAGCTCACGAGCGACTCATTTAATTTAACAGCTCTATTTACCATGCTATCTATTTTTTAATCTGGAAACTATTTAACACAAATGATAGGAACAAGTATAATGAGATGTAAGTGACATTATTACTAACATTCGTGGTAATGTTGGCCATTTAAAGGCTGCAATTGCTGCTTGGAGCAGTGCTTTCACATGGTAGCATGTGGACACATTTTTCCTTCTGAATTAAATTTAGGTAACTATTCATGTTACCCCCACATGTTCTACACAATATCAGAATGAAGCAAAATGTAGGAAAAGTATCATCTCTTTTCCTGACCTTAGAAGAATAGATAAGATGTCAAGTTATACCTAATGTGAATTACATTAATTATAAATTCATTCGTAGTCATTAAAGTGCTTTCGCAACCACTTTCAAAATGATTCAAACCCTAAACAGTTGGATACGTGAACGAAAACTATTAACTAGAGATTCAAACACTCATCCATAAATATGATGTCAAGTATCATCTAGCTACCATGCATAACCATATTGAGCAAAAAGTAGTTCATTGTCCCACACTTGAACATCTGGAGATGTCAACAAATTGCAGTTTGAAGTACAATTTAGACATCCAAAAGTGACTTAATAAATATCATTAATCAATCAATCCCAGATTATTCAAACAATGCTTGCATCCATACATGCATTTTAAAGACGTCCATTGATCGCCATGCGTACCATTAGTGCTTTCTCATCAGGAGGGAGACTAAAGAACAACTCGAGATCCTTGTCATTGTTGGCAAGGATCTTGGCAACTGCAATTCGGTTCTTGGGGTCTAACCCTGACACCTTGCCTAACTCTTTACGGATCATTTTTTTTGTTCATTTATAGCTCGTAGCTAATTTTTTGAGCTACTTCACTTAGCCTCTCATTATTGGTGTCGCAAAACTTTCCCATTAGGTTGACAATTTGTTGAGCACCCATTTCAACCGCTTTTTTTTCCACATTTAGATTTGCTCGAAAGTTGGTGATTTCTCAACATTCAAATTGACCTGTACACTTTGACTATTCTGTGGAAAATTATCATTCGGTTCATTCTCAAGCGGAGTACGATCAGCAACATTGCAATTTTTAGCCTTGTCCCCTTGAGCTCTATCCATCCCAAATAACTCACACCATTGGTTATACAAAGAAAATCACATATTCCGCATTCTTTTCCTCCATTCATCAGTCTATGCATGTGTCACAAGCGATAGGAATTTAAAGAATATGAGGATGAAGATAATAAAAATACAAACAATGTGAAATTTAACGTTAGCATACTCCTCCAAAATAGTCTCCTTCTCCACAATAATTTGGTGTGTGGTATTATCCCAAGAAAATCCAAAATGCCCATCATGGTCAGCAGACATGATTTTTTTTTCTTTCAAACATGTATCTTCGACTGAATATGTGGTTCAACCTGCAAGTCACCACTACAAGAAAAATGATGTTTTACAACATGAGAAAGACAATGGTTTTGCTAAAAACGGTTGTCTAAAGTTAAAAATATGTTGCGTAAAGTATAACCGTTGTCTTTTATTGATGGAATATGATGTTAGACAACGGTTTTGGTGAACCGTTGTCTAATCTAAAAAAGCGGCGTTGTAAAAAGGTACTTTACTACAACAATTTTTTACCCGTTGTATATTTATGTTGTATATTTGTGTTTTTAAGAAAAATTGTTGAAAGACAACGGTTATCAAACCGTTGTCTATACTACAAAGGCGGCGTTGTTAAAGAGTATGTTACTACAATGGTTTTTGAACCATTGTATATTCGTGTTGTATATCTTTGTTTTCAAGAAAAATTACTGAAAGACACGGTAATCAAACCGTTGTCTATTTACAAAATACGGCGTTGTAAAAAAGTATGTTATTACGACAGTTTTTGAACCGTTGTATATATACATTGTATATCAATGTTTTTTAGGAATAAATTACTGAAAGACAACGAGTATGCAACTGTTGTATATCACTATAAAAGCGGCGTTGTAAAATGTTTTATATTTTCATCAAATGGTGTTGTATAAAACTATGTACTATAATGTATGGTGTATGACCGTTGTAGTAACATATATTACTTGATGATTTTTATAATTAACACTTTTAACTAATTAAAACTAGCACTTTATATTATTTTGAAATAGAATAACAAAAAAAAGAAATTTAACACAATTCAATTACGTTTTCTTATTATTTTCAAAAAATATTATTTTCATGCAAATTTCTATAATTTTATACTATATTTTGAATTATTCGAATGATTAGGCACCTACTAATTATTAGTGTGATTTAAACTATTTAATATTTTAAATTAAAATGATAATTTGAATCAATCTTTTGAATTAATAGAATTATTGGAATTAATGTTTATAATGATTTGAATTAATTTAGAAATATATAATTACGTATATATATGATAATTTTATTAACACTAAATATACAAGTATTACATAATTAAAATATATAATTTTAGATTAGTATAATTACATAATATAAAATAAAATAAATATATAACACTTAGTTAAAATAAAAAGTATATATATTGTATATATATATATATATATATATATATATATATATATATATTTATAATGAAATATTGAACAAGAAATACCACTTGCCTAAATGGCAAGACACTCATTCACATATGCGAGAGGTCATGGGTTCAAACCCCCTCTCACGCAAAGGGAGGCTGATATTCGTGCGGGTCGGACCCGGATCGGTTCAGCCCGCGGGTCTGACCCACAAAATTATTATTTTTTATTTCACAAAGACAATGGCTCACAACCGTTGTCTATAGTCACAAATAAGGATATGAACATGCTACAACAACATATTTCATATGTATAGACAACAGTTAATAACCGTTGTAGTAACAAAGAAAAGACAACGGCTCACAACCGTTGTCTATAGTCACAAATAAAGATATGCACATGCTACAACAACATATTTTATATGTATAGACAACAGTTAATAACCGTTGTAGTAACAATGAAAAGACAACGGTCCATTGACCGTTGTCTAAACTTGATACTTACTACAACATGAGCTTCTACAACGACGTTTTTTTATAGAAAGACAACAGGTTTCAACTGTTGTTGTATCCATTTTTTCTTGTAGTGCACAGTTGAGGACGATTTTATGCATCTCCTTCTCCAGCACAACAAGATACCCATCCTTGAATCTATTCTCACATTTCATCATGTCTTTGATTATTGCACCAATAACTTTAAGCAGTGCATTCTCCTTGGATTTTGTCCTCACACGGTAACAATGGAGTGGGATTGAGGTTGTCCTACTTCGAAGAGCACTGCTGCTGCTATCTGCTTCCATTACTACTATAAACAAAGACAAAATAGTAAAAAATTAATAAGTTGGTCTGATGAGTTAGTAATATTTGTTATTATAATCATCAAGGTGCATTCAACAAAGCAGCCATTCACGAAATTAAGTTGTAATTTGTGTCTAACAAACAACTGAACAATATTACATAATATAAGTAATTCAAGTCTCAAAGCATTACAAACATTCAACATAATCCCAACAAACATATTACTCAAACTAGGATCGACCACAAAATTTACTTCATATCGACTTTGCTTAACTCATCCAATCCACTTATAGTACATCGAGGTCGTCAGCTCATCTCTCCAATTCCTCCAATATTAGGTACTATCAACTTGTGAAATGTAATCATCAGGGTTTAAATTAGGAGCAACATTTGATACTTTACCGTCCATGGGATCAAAGCTCATGTTGGTTCGGACGAAGTTATTAAGTTAGCAATAAGCTAGGATGATACGGTTCTACACTCTTAAAGGGTAGAACTATGGGCTGTGAATGATGACACAATATTTTTTCAAGACACCAAAAGCTCTTTTTATCATGTTGCGGACCTTAGCATGCTTCATATTGAACTATTCCTCTTTATTCCTAGGAATAACATTACCACTTCCCCACCCTTGCAAATGGTAGGGAATACCCCAATAATGAGCAAGAAAACCTTCACCAGTAGCGTATTCTCCATCACAAAAGAAGTAATTTTCTATGAGACAGGTATAATATATTATTGATTATGGAAATACATTAATAATTATAGTAAAAAAAGTAACTAAAATTAATATTAATTATTTTAGAAATTACCATGTGGGACAGATAATCCAGGGGTCCTTGTGAGTGCATCTCACAACACCTGAGAATCATTAGTGTTAGTATATATGTAATAGAAGACAATCATTTATGAGGACATCGTACTTGATCGTTATTTAGTTGTTTATATTATTGACTTTATTTAATAATATTTAGCATTACACTTTATTAAATATTGCATTTGATTGTTTGCATGCTATTCATATTCGTATTCCCATGAACTTATGTCGTCATTAAGAATATGAGATCTTAGATGACCATGACACGGTTCTTAAAGTAGCCAAAATCAATGATCATCGAGAATGAGATATCGATGATACGATTGAGATTGGTGTGCGATCTGCATCGTACTCTTAGAGGTGTAGTGGTTCTCACTGTTGGACCCGAAATAAGTATAATCAGTGTATTGGGGGGAGGAATACACTGATATCAGATTTTCCATACTTTCAGAAAATACTCTTACAAAACTCAGTCAGGAAGATCCTGATGGTACTCATTGATCTGATGCTCTCAGGGACAGGATGGACGGATCAGTCAGGAGTCAGATACGCTGAGTTCTGAGTAACGTGCTCTCGGAAGCTCAGTAGAGATAACCCACCTACTGACCGCTTTGGAAGCTAGTTAGTTGGATAGCTATCTCAGTAAGCTAGAGTTACATGCGGAAGTGAGCCCTTATGTTCTACTCATTTTTATGTCCTGAAAACTGATTTCCATTTTGCTTAGAAATAGTTGTTAAGTCTGGTGCACAAGTTAATGCTCAGGAGAATTGATTTCTCTCGAATTTGTAAAACGATGTTGAATGTTAAGTTTATAATGATGACAGTTTATGATCCTGAGAAGTAAAGTAAATCAGCACTCAGGGGCATTTTTAACGTGGTTTGGAGATAAACAACTCCTACGTCCACGAGCTGATTGAACAGGAAGCAATTCTCCTCCTGAGAATTGGTACTTGTACTTTAACGTGCCAAGGTGCACAAATAGCCTCCTTCCTCTCTAAGGAATTTGACCCCTGGGCATTTTACAAGTCCCAGTCCTTGCCCACCAACTAAGGGTGTGATAATCCTTGCTAACAAAACAAAGCTAAGGATAAGGATTATCACTCTAAGCAAAATACAGAATGATTCCTACAACAACACTTGAGAAATTTAACTTGCAGAGTGTTGCTTGAAGTATACATTGAGCACTTGGAATCTGGAGATTTTAAATCGCTTGGAAATTTCCCGTAATCTTGATTGGAGCAAGGTCTTCAGTATTTATAGGAGATTAAAAAAAGATCCGTTTGAGGAGATCTTTTCAAATCATCATATATATGGTAGGTGCAAATTAGCTTGTACTTAAATGGCCTTTCCCAATGCTAATAAGGGAAACTCTATGGTTGCCGCCTACAGTTCTGAGGAATAATAAATGCGGCGCAGACTCCGTACATACATTGTCGACATCTGATTGGCTCTCCGTTAAAACGGCTAGTTCTTGATGCGACTTTGTACTTCCTCGTACATTTTAAATTCTGAGTGTCTTGTACTTTACTCAGGTCAAATATTTGTCTTCTCCAGAGCTGCTGACATTCCTTTTGTCCTCAGGTGTTAACATAACTGTTAACTCCAGCCCTTTGCTTTAGAAGCTTTACATTATGGTCTTACGAGTGTCAGTAGATGAAAACTCAGCCTGACTACTCAGGCTTCGTCCGCCTTCACTGAGTGAGTCCTGTCTTGAGCATGCTTAGGGTACTCAGTAGGAACATCATCAGTGGGAGTCTTCAGGATTGTCTTCGACGGGCTTTTGGACGATCTTTATGTTCAGCTTCAGGTCAGATGCCTTGAGATATCTTCAGAAGGAACTCTGACCTTTAAGATTAAACACCTTTCTGACTTCGGATCTTTGGGACGTCTCCATCAATCTTCAGTCTTTAGTGCGTTTTCCCTGAGCTGAATACCTGTGAATAGAAAACCTATTCTAACCTGACTAGTCCTGAGCTAAACAATCCTGACTAACTGTACTTAGGTAAATTCATCAGGGGTTTTGGGATCTAACTCAAAACATTCAGACTGTATCCAACAATTTCCCCTTTTTTTTGATGATGCCAAAACCCTTAAGCATTTTCCTAACCATCTATACATCAGACTGACAAGTGTCAGTACAATTGGATCAGTATCCTCTAACACTTGAGGTACTTAGTCTATAAGATGGAAACAAGGAAATGGTTAGTACAGTTCTTGATAAGGTGCAGAAAATAAATCAGGAGTTAACAAGTTGTTGACCTCAGAACTGTAATATCTTCATTGATTTTCAACAAGTACAAAAGGTTCTTGAAGCTATTACATTGATCATGTTCTATTACATTTATTCTTCTGCATCCCACTGATCCAAGGGGATTCCATACTTATTCAGTACACGCTGCAAGACCGGTTTGGATCAGTCAGGGAGTTAGTCGCCCTAACTATCCGCCCGACCTTCTCTTGAATCACTGGCCGACTCAGCTGATTTGACAGTCCTTGCATCGGTGGCGGATACCTGATGTTCTCTGGGGGACTTATTTCCACTCCATTTGTGTCTGCATGCCTGACTATCTCCATCCAGATATCAGGATACTCTTCCAACATCCAGTGGTGAAGGATCGTCTCCTTATCTTCTTTCAGGTCGTCCCAGATCCCCACCACGTAGTATAGATCCACCCATTCTTTCCTCAGGGGGACCTATTTCTCATTCAATTCCTTATGCTCAAATTGCTCGATATGTTCGAATAAGAGTGACCCTTGGTCCTGAGTAACTTACTTCCGGGGAGCCTTCATTGATCCAGGAGCCACCTTCTTCAGCTTCTGAACATGGCTTGTCAGGTACTCAACCGTCCCCTTTAGCACTTGGACCTGAGTGTCCTGAGAGATCTCCTTCATTTTTGCCAGCTTCTCTGGAACACTCATCTCCGCCTTCTGACCAGCTACCTCCAGATGGAGACCTACCTCCATCTCCTTGTAGATCCCATCCAGAGATCCTTGTCTCATCTTCTTCGGAGCTAACTCAGGGGCACTCGCCTCAGCAGTAGAAACGAACCTTGTCCTCTTCTTCTCAGTAGGAACAATGGGAGGAACATCTCTCCTGATCGTCTTCTGCTTCTTCATTCCTTCCCCCTTTTTGGCATCATCAGCATTGAGCTGCTTGATGATGTCATTTAGGGTGATGCCCTGCTAGGCTGCCTGATCAGAAAAGACCTTCAGTTGCTTCCTGAATTTCGCAATCTGATCACCTCGGACAGTGTTATGAGATTGGAGTTGTTCGATGTGCTCCTTAACCGTGATCATAGTTTGTTGTTCACCATCAAACTCTCGCTTCAGGTTTGTCACAGCCTGATGCCATGTCTCCTCCTCCTTTCTCAGATCCGAGCCAAGCTCCTTAACAACTGCCTTGGACTCAGTAGAAGCTTCCTCCATGGCCACCTCCCTGACCCTTCCTTCGTAATGAGCTAGCTCGACATCAATCAGCCTATTCACCAACTCCTCAGACTGAGCCAACTTGGCATCTATCAGCTTGTTAACCATTCCCTTCTGACTTCAGAAGGAGTCATCGAACAACTTCATGTATTTGTCAAGAGTGTCCTTAGCCATACTGATGACAGTGGTCAGGTCGATTCCGTGCATCGTGGCGATCTGCCATATGGTGGTTCTGAACTCCTCAGCTAACTGGTCGATCTTGAGCTCCAGCAGTTCCTCAAAGATCTAAGATTGTCTCAAGCGTCTGTCATGGCCATTCAGCCTCCTGTGTATATTCGCATGAATATACTCTGCTGTTTTCACCCACATGCCTTTGACTTTCCCTTTCCTCTGGGCTTCAAAGGCTGCCTCAGTACCTACTGCCTCATCAGGTACATCATCGGCCGGTGCAATCTCCTCCTGATTCACACCGTGCTAAATCTCCTCAGCAACAACAACCTGCTTCCCCTTTTCCACCTCTGGAACAACCACCATTTCCTTCCCAGTTCCCTCAGGAACTTGCACAACAGCCTCCGGCTCAGCAATCTTCTTCTCACCGTCTGGACGAAGTCTTCCACCTTCAGAAGTTGCGTGAAGGTGCAGATACCAAAGGCATCGAACAACACCATTTCTTCAACTTTTAGGGTCTCCCACCCTTTCTTCTCAATCAGTAAGGCCAACTCAGAGAAAGTTGCCTTCCGGGTAAGTGCATAAGTCCAGAGCTGGACTACCTCCTTATTCAGTGCATCTGAGAGATTGGGAAAGTGTTCCTCAACCAGGCGAATAGGCTGACTTTTGGCAATAGCTTCGAAGTCAGTCAGGCTATTTGCGTCCGGGGCAGGGAATTGCCATAGAGCAATCTCCATCTCCTCCTTCTCTGTCTCCGCCTCTGGCGACTCCTTCTCAGTGTCTGAAGGGCCAACCATTGCTGGTTTTAGGCCTTGTTCTCCAGAGTGAGAGGTCTCCTTTGGAAAGGGTTCTGCCTGGGCTTCCCCCTTAGCATCAACAGCCATTGGCTCCTCCTGAGCTACTTCTTCCTTGACCACCAATTCCTGGACAGCCTCCACCACTATCAGGATTTAGGTATTAGCCACATCCTTCTCGTACTGATACTGAGGTTCAGCAGGTTGAGCAATGGCCAAAGTAGGCTCCTGAGTGCCAGATGCCTTGACTTCCTCCGAAGCACCTACCTGATCAGCATCTTGAATAATTTCATCATAGTGCTCTTGAGCCTCAACTTCCTCCACTTCCATCACCTCTCTTCTTCAACCACCTCTTCATCAGAAGGCTCATCGACCAGCATAATCTTCTTCAGAGCTGGCTTTGGATCCTGAGCTTTGGGAGCCTTTTTCTTCTTCTCAGGTTGCTTTGAAGGATCAGCAGGAGCAATAGTTTTGCTCTTTCGGTTGACGATGGGAGGTTCCAGACGCTTCTTTACATCAGCAAGTGACCGGAACAGAGTGACTCTTGAGGGGAGATCGATGAAGTCATTGAGATCGATATCCTCAGAAGATATCTTTTGCAGCATTAGGGACAAGCGCATCCCATAGTGAAGAGGCTTCAAGAAAATAGCCGGACCGTCCTCACCATATCCAATTTTCTTCTTCTCCACAACCAGCTACTGAATAAAATACTTTTCCCAATCAATCGGCTGAAACTCCCTGACAGCCATCATCACACATAGTTTGGGCTTTGATATTTGCTCAGTTCCGCCAACGCAGCCGATTATGCTCTGAACGACCACATCAAAGAGTAGCTTTGGTGTAGCCTGAAGAAGAACCTTGTTTATCTATGGCTTGAAGGGAGTGGGTTCGGTCAGAATGGCATCCAAGAATTCCTGCTCATGCCCAACACCAAATTCAGTGGGCAAAGGCAGCTTGCGATCCTGTGAGCGAGGAAAATTGTATGTCTGCCTGATCATATTGCAAACGTTGATTTCGTCATACACTTTCTCTGGATCACCTTCTTGCTATTAATCGTCTTGGAGTGACTCAGGGGCACAGTCCACTCCCATTCTCGCTCCTTGTTTTGTTTCAGCTTGAGGTAGAAAGCTGCAACAAGAACGAAACTGAGTTTTTCAGGCTTCAGGGTAACCCTGTCCAGAATGTTAGCCTTTCTGCAGTATCTGCGAACCGGTTTCAGATCGTCATGGTCAGGAGAGAAATCTGCAACTGGTTCAAAAGCTATGTAGGTTTTTAAGGTCTGGAGGTTCTCAAAGAACTTTCTATTTGAGGTCGCCATGGATGAGTGCTCTAGAAGAGAAGGGTTAGATGCATAGAGAAATATAGATAGGAAAGTATGAGTGCGTAAATGATGCACAAACTATGAACTTCATTTTATATACCAATATTCAGGTTAATCGGACGGTTCAAAAAGAACAACTCTTAAAATTAAACGGATGAGATTAAGGGCGTAAAATGCATGCACAATTTGTGTTATTTCAGTTTTCAAGAGTAATTATTCAAAAACTTTATTTAAAATCGTTTTCTCCCATGCTTATTAAATGCGAGTCAGAGTATGTCTGTATTTAAATCAAATAATTGCATTAAATAATAACTGAATATTAAATGAATGGCTGTGATTTAAGTTTGAAAACCCGTGATTGATGTGAAGTCTGACACATGTAGAGATGATGCAATAAGAATCAGGATAACATACCAGTCAGTCAAATATAGTAATTTAACTGATACCGCTTGTGATTCAGGATGACAAGTCCTAAGTTCTAAGTCTCGATTCCTTATCATACGATCCTAAGATCCTTCTCGTGATGGTTAGTTCCCCCTAAAAGCCATCATTCTCTCTCTGAGCAGCTTTGATCCTGAGTTAATTATTCCTCCTGACCACTTGATCATCCTGAACTGATATTCATCCTGAATCTTCTATTCCTGGGTAAAGAAGTCCTAACTCTACTGACTGCTCAACAAACCTGGTTTTAGGCAAAGCCTTAATCAGGATGTCAGCCCTCTGCTTGTCAGTTGGGATCCTCTCCATCCTGATATCTTTCTTCTCAACATGATCTTTTATAAAATGATGCCTAATGCTTACACCTTGTGTGTAACACTAGGTTCTGAGATATGGTTATAGCACTGTTATTGTCACAATAAATTGGGACTTCAGTGGCCATTACTTGGCAGTCTCTTAGTTGTTGCCTCAACCAAAGAATTTGGGCGCAACAACTGCCTGCCGCCATATATACAGCTGTGGAAATTGCAACACTTGTTTGTTTCTTAGAGAACCAAGAGATCAGTTTGCTTCCTAGAAACTGACATGTGCCTGTCGTTGATTTCCTATCAATCCGACAGCCTCCGTAATCAGCATCAGAATACCCTGTCAGTTCTAGGTTGTCATCAGAGGGGTACCGAAGTCCTAAATTGACAGTACCTTTCAGGTATTTCAGAATTTTCTTGGCACTTTCTAAAAGACTCTTCCTGGGATCTGACTAGTATCTTGCACAAACTCCAACTGCATAAGTGATATCAAGTCAACTTGCAGTCATGTACAACAATGATCCTATAAGTGCCCTATACTCAATTTGGTTTATGAGATCCCTTCCCTATCAGGATCTAGCTTCTCGTTGGTGTTCATCGGAATCCTTGAGACCTTGCTGGATTGACAGCCAAACTTCTAAATCAACTGGCCTTTCTCGTTGTTCAGGATGAAATACTTACACAAAAAAATATGAAAATAAGAGATACGGGGCTTCCTCTTTTTCCATGTTTCATAGGGCGTCTGAGCATGTTGTTTGTTTAGCATAGATTGTTTCTGGGTGTAACACACAGTGTTGATTGCCTCAGCCCAGTACTTCTTGGGCAGTCCTGACTCAGCCAGCATGGTTCTGGTAGTTTCCTTCAGGGTCCGATTCCTTCGTTCAGCTTCTCCGTTCTGCTGTAGAGTCCTAGCTGTAGAAGTCTCATGAGCAATCCCATTGTCAATACAAAAATCAGTTATATATGAGTTAATAAACTCCATTCCCCGATCTGATCTGATCTGATCCTGACGATGCTCTGACCCTATTCAGTACTCAATTTTCTGAGTAACTTTGGAAGCTTCACCTGAGTCTCCTTCTTGTTCAGCAAGAAAATAACCCATGTGTACCTGGAATAATCATCAATAACAACAAGGGCATATTTTCTACCATTGATGCTGACCAGAGTGAGTTGACAAAAAAGATCCATGTGCAGGAGTTGAAACACTCTGTCAATTAAGAAAGCATTTTTCTCTTTGAATGAAGCTTGCTTACCTTCCTGACATGCTCCGCACACGCTGTCCTTGCTAAAAACTTCATTGGGAGGACCCTCTACAAGAGAAAGTCGAGAAATCTTGTTAATAATCTTGAAGTTCCTGTGGCTCAGGCATTTATGCCTATGCCAACTGACTTTTGTAGAACTTTTAGCAAGTAAGCAGGTTTCAGGAGAGCTGCTCTTGAAGTCAGCAAAATATACATTGCATCTCCTTGCATCTGTAATAAGAACATGCAATGTGAATTTATCTTTCACAAGACATATATTCGATGTAAACTCTGCTATATTCTCAGTTACAGAACTGACTAACGGATAATAGGTTATGCCAAAGACCCTCAACATAGGACATATTAAGCACTCAGACTGAGCCGATAACAAGATACCAGACCCTCTAGTGAAACCATTAGAGTTATCACCAAAGGTAACCTGCGGGCCTTCCTTTGCAATGTAATCCTGAAGGAGATCACGTAAACTGGTCATGTGCCTTGAACATCATGAGTCCAGATACCAGTCTCCCTTTTTTGGATCCTTTTTCTTCTTCTTGCAGCCCGCAGCGACCTGAAAAGAATCAAGCTTCAGGTACCCATCCTGTATTGGGTCCTATTTTGTCAGCTGTACCCTTCGGGATCCAGATTTGTTTAATAATTCTGATGACATCAGAAGTGTAAACCTATCTCCCTGAAATATCTACATACACTATTCTCTTCTTCCTTGGTGCCTTGGAAGTTGAGGGTGTATGGGTGTCAGCCTGAGGTACGGAGGCCCTGGATTTCTTCTTGGGGGCCGACCTTCTATTCTTCTTTGGCCTGGGTGCAATGGGCCTGGGTGTGTCCTGGGAAGGAGCTGCTCGTTCCTGACCTCTAGGCACATGAGGTCGGGTCTGAGCGTTATCGAAATCAGGATTTTGTTTCCCTTCAGGAGCCACCCGATTTGTCCTTTTCCTTCTGACAAGATTGGGACTCTCCTGATGGGTCCTGTGCCCCATCTGAGGCTTCTGGACTTGAGTGTCCATTGGCTTTACCTGAGGCTTATTCTGGCCTGAATTCCCTCTGTCCGAGTATTCCTCGGCTGGGCCTGAGGTTTAGTCGGGGCAAAGTTATTTCTCAAATTTCCTCGGCCCTGAGTATGCTTAGGTTAGGCCTGAGACGTACTCAGAGCAGAGTTCTTTCACGGATTTCCTCTGTCCTGAGCATTCTTAGGCTGAGCCTTTGGTTTGCACGGGTAGAGATACTCCCGGCCTGATTCTTCCTTGGCTTAGCCTTAGGTTTACTCTCGTCCTTCTTCCTCGGCTCCTGATGAGGTTCCTGGGCTAATTCTTCAGGTTCTGGCCTAGGTGCCTCAGTCAGTTGCCCGACGGGTTCAGTGGGCTCTTCATCCTTTGCCTTTGTCATCAGACTGGGCGGGGATAAACACCATTTTGGAGTTGCTTCTTGAAGCACCTCCATTTTAGTCCTGAGAGTTCTCTGGGTTGTAACCCAACCCTATTTTAGCACCATCAGTCCGCTGGGAGATCATGGTTAACCTTTCAACCACTTGGGTTGATTGGTATAACTTCTCTAGCTGATAGTTTAGGTACTCATTTTCTTTTCTCAGTGACTCAATTTCAGTGGTGTATGATTGCACAAAGTTTTGACGAGCGATCAGCTCAGTCGCGCACTCACTTTGAAAGATAGCGCGTTCAGTTTTGCAATAAGTGATCAACTAAGCAGTATGCTTTTTCCTGAAGTGCGATCCGCTCAGCCTCACGAGTTTTAGTAAGGGAAACATTGAGAGCTTTTAGTCCTTCGACTTCATTCTGAACTCCCTCAAGCTTATTTCGAAGCTTTAGGAGTTCTTCATGTAGTCTCACTGACATTAATGCATCATCAGTATCTCTAACCTTGACTATCTCAGCGAAGCGAGTGTTTCAGCACTCAGTTGTGCATTTACCTCCACTGTGTGAGTATGGGTCTTCTGTAGCCTTGAGAAATCGGCCATCAATTGCTCTAAGGAGAGCTTAAGGTCGAGATCCTTAGCTGAGTTTGAGCTAGGCTCACGTGCGTGTTCAGGAGAAGAGGTAGAATAACATACCTCATCATCTGCCATGAGACAGATGTCATCGTACTCCTCGTCAAAGAAGAGATCTGGGGATCGATGTCCTGGGCCGTCTGAATCTGAGGATTCCTTTGCAAGCATAGCTTTCCGATTTGATGCCCTCAGATCTCTCTTTGCTCTCCGATCTTCTCGCTCATGAGTGCTAAGCTCCAGATAGTCGTACTGATAATGTCTGATCTTCTTGTGGTGATAGCATTGATCTACATCACTAGCACCCGATTTATCAGTATATCTCTTACCTTCAGGCTCCCTCCTGCTCCCTGAACTTCTCTCTGATCTGGAGCTGGATCTTCTAGGATCCTATTCATCTCTCCTTCCGGAGCTTCTTTCTTCTCTCCGGCGCTCAGACTCATCATGTTTCCTCCTAGAGTCTGAACACGTCCATTCTTTCCTCCTGGGGCTAGAATATCTTCTCTTATCCCTGGAATCAGTGTAAAATTTCTTATACCTATCAAAACGGAGTTGAGCTTCTCGAACCTCCAGGTCATCAGGCTGTACTCCTCAGCAAGATCGTCTCTGCTCGTCTCCTTCAGGGACATGGATCCAGCCTCAGGCTCACGAGTGGCTTTAAAAGCTAGGCTCATTTCCTTCTCAGGCGTCCTCCACTCACTTGTGTCCTCACTGACCTCATTCTTCTTCTTCCTCTTATCGAGGTTAAATTCTAGTGCCTTCAACTCAGAGAAGAGATGAGTATGAGAGACATTCATAAGATCCTGAGTGTTTTTCAACATGATAACACATGTATCCCATCTTTCAAGGAGACAGTTCAGTATTTTTTAGGACACCTCCTTCTTGGGAACCTCCTTTCCAAGGGTTGCAAGCTCGTTCATCAGCTTGATGAAACGAGAGTTCATTTGGTCAATCGACTCTCCCTCCAGCATCCTGAAGCTTTAGAATTTTCTGATAGCCAAATCTCTCTTGTTCTCCTTGATATTTTCAGATCCTTCACTCATCTCTGCCAAAGTATCCCAAATCTCTTTGGCAGTCTTCAGATGCATCAGCCTTACTGAATCCTCGTAAGGAACAATGTGGAGTATAATGCTCATGGCAACATTATCCAGTCCGATTTGCTTAATCAGATCAGATGTAAGTGCGAACCTCTCCACAGGCTCATCTCCGGCCTGAGGAACTGGAACAGCACCAGCAACGGGCCAGGTGATTGATCGGTTGGTCATGAACTTGATGGGTCCATCCTCGATCACCTTGTGCATCTGGTCATGAATGGAATAGAGATGGATAAGAACATTGAACTTCCAATAATCAGAGTTAATCACAGAGAACTCATGAAGATTACCCTCAAGGCGCTTAGAGGAAGATGACATGATAATGCAGTTTTTAGAAACAAAGATTTAGTCCAGGTAGACTACCAAAAGTTTCATCTCCTGAAACTATCGGTATTCAAAGTTAGTGGTCTTCTGAACTACTGCTTTGATACCACTTGTTTGTCCCGAAATGAGTATAATCAGTGTATGGAGGGGAATATACTGATGTCAGATTTTCCAAACTTTCAGAAAATACTCTTACAAAACTCAGTTAGGAAGATCCTGATGGTACTCACTGATCTGATGGTCTCAGGGACAGCAGGGACGGATCAATCAGGAGTCAGATACGCTGAGTTTTGAGTAACGTGCTCTCGGAAGCTGAGTAGAGATAACCCACCTACTAACCGCTTTGGAAGCTAGTCAGTTGGATAGCTATCTCAGTAAGCTAGAGTTACGTGCGGAAGTGAGCTCTTACGTTCTACTCATTTTTTTATCCTGAAAACTGCTTTCCATTTTGCTTAGAAATAGTTTTTAAGGCTGGTGCACAAGTTAATGCTCAGGAGAATTGATTTCTCCTTAATTTGTAAAACGATGTTGAATGTTCAGTTTATAATGATGACATTTTATGATCCTGAACAGTAAAGTAACTCAGCACTCATGGGCGTTTTTTATGTAGTTCGGAGATAACCAACTCCTACGTCCACGACCTAATTGAACATGAAGCAATTTTGCTCCTGAGAATTGGTACTTATCCTTTAACGTGCCAAGGTGCACGGATAGCCTCCTTCCTCTCTAAGGAACTCGACCCCTGGGCGTTTTACAAGTCCCAATCCTTACCCACCAACCTTCTCAAAAACTGAGGGGTTTGATTTTCTGGTTTCCAACTAAGGGTGTGATAATATTGCTAACAAAACAAAGCTGAGGATAAGGATTATCACTCTAAGCAAAATACAGAATGATTCATACTACAACACTAGGGAAATTTAACTTGCAGAGTGTTTCTTGAAGTATGCTTTGAGCACTAGGAATCTGGAGGTTTTCAATCGCTTGGAAATTTCCCGTAACCTTGAATTGGAACAAGGTCTTCAGTATTTATAGGGAGATTCAAAAAGATCAGTTGGAGGAGATCTTTTTGAATCTTCCTATATATGGTAGGTGCAGGCTAGCTTGTACTTGATTGATCTTTCCCAATGCTTAAAAGGGAAACTCTGTGGTTGCCGCCTGCAGTTATGAGGAATAATAAATGCACACAGACTCCGTACATGCGTTGTCGACATCTGATTGGCTCTCCGTTAAAATGGCTAGTTCTTGATGCGACTTTGTACTTTCTCGTACATTTAAAACTCTGAGTGTCTTGCACTTTACTTAGGTCAAATGTTTGTCTTTTCTGGAGCTTCTGACATTCATTTTGTCCTCAGGTGTTAAAATAAATGTTAACTCCCATTGCTTCAGAAGCTTTTCATCAGGGTCTTACGAGTGTCAGCAGATGGACACTCAACCTTCGTCCACCTTCACTGAGTGAGTTCTGTCCTGAGCATGCTTAGGATACTCAGTAGGAACATCATCAGTGGGAGTCTTCAGGATTGTCTTCGACGGGCTTCAGGACGATCTTTAGGTTCTTCAGGTCAGATGTCTTGAGATATCTTCAGAACGAACTCTGACCTTCAGGATTGACAACCTTTCTGACTTTGGACCTTTGAGACGTCTCCATCAATCTTCAATCTTCAGTGCGTTCCCCCTGAGCTGAATACCTGTGAATAGAAAACCTATTCTAACATGACTAGTCCTGAGCTAAACAATCCTGACTAATTGTACTTAGGCAAATTCATCAGGGGTTTTGGGATCTGAATCAAAACTGTAATACCCCGAAACAAATTAGGATTTTTTTCCTTTATTTATTATTACTTATATAATTATTATTATGTTTAGATATGTTATTCTTATGGGTTATTCAATTATTTTCTTATTGTTGATAAGTTTCAAAAAATTGGGTTATATTCAATTTTTTTTTTATTCAAAACCGAAACCGGAAGCATTCCTAGCATAAAATGTAAATTAAATTTAATACAGTTCATGACATAAAATGTTCATGAAAATTTTCTTTCAAATTAAGTTCCTTAATGCTTAAAAATCGCTTATAATTATCAACCAAAAATCAAAATTTTTGAACCGAAATTACTACAAAAAATATATCGGTTTTTGCCGACGAAAGCCATATCGCGTACCATAAAAATTGGCTGCAAAAAAGCAACCAAACACTTCCAATTTTCAGCCATAAGGGCTTATTGGGGAGAAAAATTATGCTTTTTGCCCAACCTACTCTCCTAGGTCTAAGACCAATCAATGGGGCTCCCTACTTTTCTACACTTCACATGCTCTCCCCCTTATGCCCCTAGTTGGATACTCATGATGTTGTGCCTATAAATACAACCTCATGGACTTTAGACTCATTTTCATGTCATTTCCATTTCATCCTCCTTAGCAAGATAGTATACAACAAGAAGAACCTCTCTCCCTCTCCCCCTCCCCCCGTCTTTCGGCCACCACTCCAAAGGGAGAAGAAAAAATTTTCTTCTCCCATTTCCAACCATAGGAGGTCTCCATTTTCAAGTGTCAAGTCCTTCATGAAGTCATCTTGAAGGTTGAAGGCCATTTCTAAGCAAGAAGAAACTCAAACATTCTTTCTCTCTCTTCAACTACATGTGGGTTTCTCCATTTTCTTCATCACTCCCCTTCTAACTTGCTCTATTTCTTGTTGTAGCTCAAGGGCAAGCTTATCTTCTTCAAGGAGCTCCACCCAACACTTATTTCTAAAGCTTCAAGGCCTTGGTTCTAAAAAGATATCTCCAAAAGGTTCAAGACTATAACTCATAATCATATATGTGATTGCATGTTAGTTTTATTCACTTAGGAGCTTGGAAGTCTTATTGCATGTCAAGTCTAAATGCTTTTAATGAATGTTTGATGAAGTGTCTTGAAGAGTATATACTGTTTAGATGATTATCATGTGGTTATAAGGTGTTTTGGTATGTTGATGATAGGATTAAAGGCTTGAAATGCATGTGGGTCTCTAGAGTTAGGATTTTTGTCTCAACTTGGGTGTTTTGAGCAAAAGTCGATGTAGTATACTTGTTTTATTGAAATTTTTGTTTACATATTCTGAAATTAGGTTGAGTTAGCTTTCTTTTGGCTTTGGTTTCATATCATTTGGAATTTTCTACAATTAGTTATGAATTTTTGAAAAATGTGTGTCAAACTGCCTTGCATGTGATGTTTCTTGAATTTCTGGTAACAATCGGCTCATGAAAACCTTTTGTAAATTTTTTTATTAAATATTAGATGAGGTTAGGAAACTCTATGATTTTTTCCAGAATTTTTAGACTAGCCAAAATATGTTTACAAAATTATTTTTGTGGGTGGTACACTGCTGAAAACTCACTGGAAAGGCTAAAAAGCCTACTGACCACTTTTCTAGAATGACTCAAACTGACCTTTTCCGTGAGTCAAAGACAATTTTTTATGTATTCTACACTTCAAGAGGTATCTTCTGTAAAAATTTCATGATATTTGGATGTGTTTTAATATTTTTAGAAAATGCTCAAAGTAGGTGTAAGTGCAGTCCCAACATACAAACTGCACAAATTAAATGTTGATGTGTATGTATTATTTTCATGTTAGAAGTTAAGTAAATGTTTTTATTTAGAAAAACTAAAGTCTAAAAGCCTTGAATGATGTTATTTGAATGTGTATATTATGTGCATGTATGGGTATGTGAATGCATGTAGTAGGTAGATGCATGGTGATTAGTGTTGTCTTTAAGTTGGGAGTCATATGTTCTTGTTTGTCTAAAACTCTTATAACAAACCTCTAAAATATGCAAGTGTACTAAAACAGACTTAACAAGAGCCCTTAACTAAAAGACTTATTAAATAAGTACAAGTACTAAATGAAGCTTAACAAATAATGCTAGGTGTGAGTGCTTCTACGGTGACGAGAACTTTGGGTGAAAAGAAAGGGGGACTGACTTACAAAAGGAAAAGTTTTTAAGGTGGGTGACATTTACTGTACTGCCATAATATTATATGGGCTGTAGGTGTGTGCAAAAAAAAGTGTGTTTTGACCTTTGGGTCGGATTATTTGGTTTACTTGGTTTACTGGATTTACTCGGTTTACATGAGTTCTTACGGTTATTACCCCGGTTATTACCCAATTATTATGTGAACGCCCACGGGCGAAGCATCTCAAATGATGTGTAATGGTCTGGCCTGTGTGGCTAGGCGCCATGGTGGAAGAGAGCCTTTGTGTGCTAAAGTGTCTAAAATGACTTGTACTGGTCTGGCTTGTGTGGCTAAGCGCCACGGTGGAATAGAGCCTTCGTGTGCTAAAACATCTCAAATGATGTGTAATGGTTTGGCCTGTGTGGCTAGGCGCCATGGTGGAAGAGAGCCTTCGTGTGCTATATATGAATGACGAGCCTTTGTGGCTATATATATATATGTATATGGAAAAGAAAAGAGAAAGAAGCTTTCTTAAAAATGATGTTTTTGGAACGGCGAGACTCTGTGGCTATGAAAATATTTTGTTTATTTGCGTACTGCCAACCTGTACAATAGCGTACGGGTCACCCACACTGAGAATTCAAATCTCACATCCCCATATTTTAAATCTTTTCAGGTACTGATGAAGGGGAGCTCGCGCCAGTTGGAGAGTGATACAATTCCCGTGTCTTGTGTTTGTTTTAATCGTGATATGCACGTCATTATGGATTTAACTATTATGATGGATACCATCAATATGCTGGACCTACGTTAAGACTTATCGGTGCGTCGAGGAAATGAACACTACTATATCCCTCGATGATGAAATGATGTGATGTTTATTTTGCTTGTCTATTTTGTGCCAAACTTTTAAGGTGATCTTGTGGGGTGTTTTGGAAAATGGCCACTGCTTCTTTTATCATACGCTTCCGCTATCTTTTAATGTTGCTATTATTATTTTTTCAAAAATAAATTTAGCTGGGTTTTTGGGTCACCAAGTGACGACTCGGGTTTTTAGAATGTCGATTTTACAAAAAAAAAAAAGGGCGTCACAAAAACACTCGGATTGTATCCCAACACTCACAACTATGAGATACTAGATATCTCATGATGGATACCCAAATACTTTGAAGAGTATTGGCATACCTAACCAAGAAACAATTTGATGTATTCTATTTACGTATCTACGGGAGTATCAGTTTGTGGAGTAGTATAATAGTTCTATGACTTGAGGTCAATACACACAACATGTACGAAGTGACGGGCTTTGACCATGACCGACGCCTGCACTCTTAATGGGGTAGATGTGACATGAGTTGCGCACATCATGAAGTACATGTCCGTGATAGTTGAGTCAATATAGGATTCATTCCTCAAATAGAATAGAAGAGAATACTTGTGTTTTCATAACTAATTGAAATATTAGTTATTGGTCAATGCATGTTATATTTTAAAAGTGTTCAAATGTGACAATATGATCAAATAACAGAATAAGATAATATGATTAAGTTATTTTAATAGACACATCATCATATTCTAGACTTAATTGGAGTATTCGTTAATGAAAGGAGCATATCACTTTGAACTTCACATTACAAGTTGTTGTTATATCCTCACAACGTACCTCATATATTAAGATTGTCTGGTTTATTATCTAGATTCAACTAAGACCATTAGTTTGACTAATCGCTTAACATATGAGGGCCTACGGGTCACACAACAAGTAATCCATGTTTACGAGTTAAGTTGGTTAGATTAAATATTTGATTTGATCATGAATATTTAAATTATGGAGAATTATAATATTCTATTAGATATAATTATTAATATTTAATTAAGTTAGATTTAATTAAATTAAATGATATATTAGATATATAATAATAATAATAATAATAATAATAATAATAATAATAATAATAATAATAATAATAATAATATATTAGGTATATTATTATACATACAATAAAGAATCTATTTAATTTTGGAAATTTTGATTGAGTCAATTTAAATAGATTGTGATGGGCTTAAAAACATGTTAGTAATGATCTAGGTTTTATGCAAACTCTTTACTATATATATGAGTTATGAGACTCACACATAGTGTGTCTAAAAACCATAATTCTCTCCACATATTTCTAGTGCAAAATTCTCCTTGCGAATTCCACTAGGGATACCAATACTGACGAACGATTTTAAGTCCGTAAACGAACAGTACGTTGATACCATAGTTGAGGAGTCTATCTATGAAGCACTGTATGGACTTTGATTTGTTTATCTTTGCAATAAATTATGATATACATCCATGTGTCTAATTCGTTGTTGGTGAATTTAATTCTTCCACTGCTACAAATATGTGATTTGTATATTTAAAATTCAAAAATTAGCACTCCCTTCCCATCTAGTGAGGACATGTATAAATTTCATATTAATATCACAAACTGCTAAAATATTAAATGGAAGATGGCCTTTTATAGTCACGTATTGAGCCTGACCCATTCTAGGTACAGTGACGTTAATGTATGATCTGTCCAATGCACCCAAACACCCCTACAATATTACAATGAGAAAAGCTTAACATATTACAATCAAGGCTGCAATATGTAAAGTTGTTGCTAACGCCATAGTTATTTATGATACATATACCTTGAAAGAGTTCCATCGGCTATTTGTACAAATGTTATCAATGGGTTGTGGCCTAACTAACAACAAAAAATGTACACTAAGGATGAAATTAAGTACCTTGAGGAATTGCTTGCTTATTGTGCGATTGGATCTATGGTAGCTCAACTTTACAAATGCGATTTTCGCCTGATGTCCAAGAATGGATAGAAACATAGTCACCTGCTCCTCAATACTACTATTACAGGTACAAGTCAGATCACCCATATGTTCTAATAGATGACACAACCTATAAAATGCACCCTTATTCATCCTTAGGCTTTCTATGCAAGTTTGATCGGATACCACAGTTATACTACATAAGTAATCAATTTGCTGTGGAATTCGTTGAATGATGCTATATTTATTCACGTTGATTTATCGATATAGCCTCATTTTTATGGAGGTAATATACACAAACTGTTGTCATGAAACCAGGGCACGTGCCAAGTATTTCATTTAAAATAATAAGAACTCATTCGTCAATAGATAATTCAGCAGTTCGATTCATAACGATCCTATAAATAATTCAACCAATGCTGATATCAATTTAGTAGCCTAATTTCATGGGTTAAAAGTAAGATAATTGTATTACTGAAAGTTTTGAACTGTGTAAAATAACTTGAAAGGTAGCTAGTCTACCGTTTAAGATAACTTGCATTCGTTCATGTCTTGAATATTAGTGACTTAAATTTTCAAGTAAAATGTAATCATCCCCAAAAATTTTCAAATAACTATATTTGCAAGAGAACATTAGGAAGACTTCCAAGTAAAAGGATAGCTCACTCACCAATCTTTTGCATCTGCAAACCATTGTAAAAGCAATTTAAGCCTATTTATAATACATCTAGATATCCTTTTTTTTATCGGTAAATATTAGTTGTTAGTGGTTAGAAGTTAGCTCACCAAGTTCCCAAATTCTCCAAGATTTTTTCACTAAGCCACCTTATATATCTCCCTTAATTCGTTCCCAAAGGGAATCAAACCTGTGTCACTCACTCAAGTGAGAAGCCCAGTGGCCAGGTGAGCTAACCCACCTGATTGCATCTAAATATCTATCATCAGTTTCAAGAGGCAGGAAGTGTTGACTGGAAAATATTTGGTGGTTGCTTATTTTTACAACCAAGTTAAATGTGTTTCTCATCTTTCACAGGCACAAATAGATATGGATGTTGTCCAACAAAACATCCTATAATTTTATAAATTCAACAGAAAATTTAGCATAACAAAAATAGTAGATTCAACAAACCAATAAATTCAACAGAATAACCCCGAATATCAAATAATTTTAGATGCAGTCAAAGCAACTATTTTTTGGAACAATCAAAGCACGATCAAATTTTGAATATTATACAAAATTTTCAAGCACAATCAGAACAAGCAAAGCACGCCCAAATTTTGAATCTTGTAAAATAATTCCCAATGACTGGTAATATTAAGCCTCTTCAATTCTCACCACATTTTTGGCTATCAAATTGTCAAAACAAGAGTTGTTCTTGGAATTCATAATAACTAAAGCACAAAAAAACACATAAATAGAAAAAAATCCCTCTTTGATTCACACCAGCTCAAACACAATCAAAGCAAGAATTAAACTTCGAAACGGAAAATAAGGAATGTGGTTGTAACAACATATTACGTTCACTCATTAAAACTAAATAATAGCACAACCAATCAGACTTTATTACCCAAATAAAGTCTCACCAATTTTTTTTTTCACAGCAGCCAATTAAAAAATTCTGGCAGTTTTTCTCTTCAAATTACTCATATAACAGGCAGAATGTAAGTGGTCATTATAATCCACATTTCAAGGCTGCCATCTATTCATATTCAGTCTTCTCTCTCTGATTTTTCTTTCATTCTTTCTGCAAACATCAGGCCTAACTTCTAGCATAGAAATTACACTTATTGTTAGCAAATTACTTGTTCTAAACACCATAATAACAAGTTTGTTACTACGTGATTTTGGATTCTTTCCTCAAGTTAATTCAGTAATTGTCTTTTCTTCTATTGCACCAAATTTGTTCATCTTTCATATCAATGCCTTTGTTTTGTTCATAGTTGAAATCAAGTTAACATTCATACAGTTCTTTATCAGCCTATAACTTTTTAGCACTAAAATTCATCCTTAGAGTTATGTTAAATCCTTCAACTACATCTATAGTTTTCTTTTCTAGAGTCTAAAGAACGATTAAGATATACTAACTAAGCCTTACGGATATTTAAATGTAAGGCAACGGCAGCCACGAGGACTAGTTCATATGAGGCATCTACGCATTGTTCCTATCTTCATATTTTCAGGTTGAATTTCAAGTGCATGGTACTCCACAGTGATTGGTGGGATTTTGGGATTTTATTACGTTTCTTACTCTTTGTTTAATATTTTAAATGAATTGATTGAGTTGCATGCTATGTGAACATGTTCCATTTTACCTATGATGACAAAGTTTCTACGTGTGGAAACACTAAAGTCTTTTAGCTTTGAAAAGGTCCACAAATCCACGTGTGGAAATACTAGGGTCTTTGTTACGGCCTTGGGAAGGCCCACAACTATTGACAAAGTATTTGTGGCAAAGTATCTATGGAATAGTATCTATGGCGGCAAAGTAAATGTGTAAAGTGTGAATGTTGTTTGCTTATGTTGTGTCGATTTGATTAATCATTTTATTGCATTAAATCTTGAGTAACTTGGCTCTTTTGAGTGTGCTTACATGCTCACCCAATTTTAAACCTTTCAGGATGAAGGATGGAAGGGAGAGGTGTGGTGGTGGGACTTTACCGTGATTATTTTTCATCTAGAAAATTTTGGACTGTTAGTTGTTATGTTCCTGATTTAATCGTTGGAGTTCGTTATTTCTTTTTAAAAATTTTGGCCCGTATATTTACACTAAATGTTAAGGATTGTTTTTATCAAATCTATTTCACAAAAATTAGGGTGTGACATTGTGGTATCAGAGCATGTTTACGTTCTTGTAGACCTGATCATTTTTCTTTTTATTTAATATATATATATATATATATATATATATATATAAGGTTCAAATTATTTTAAAAAGTTATGGATTAACAAGGGTACAGGTCGTCCATCACCACCTCTCGTTCCAAGTACATGAAGTATTTGTTTATATATTTCAGTTATAAAGTTATTTTACCTCAACAAACTTTATATGTCGTGTCATGATGATGATTTATACCTGGACATGTTTGTGAACATTGCAAGATTAATTCCATGAATTGAGGATTTGTATATTTTAGTATGCAAAAACCTACAAGTGAATTAAAATGGTAAATGTTGAATCGAGAAAAACATAGAATGAGAGTGAATTCATATATAAGTGAATTTCTTCAGTATAAGCCCAAAATGGGTGATGATCTAGAAACTCATTTAAACTAAATACGTCGGAGATGGATTAAGATGAGGGAGCACGGAGGTAGGCTCACTACGCTTACAACATTAAGTACCTTGACTTTATTACTACCAGAAGAGTGGATTGGACCAGAAGAACAACTGTATCGCGAGATGTTAAAAGAACAAGGCGAGGTAGAATGGAGCTACTTGCAATACAAAATTCACCTACTCTTTATGTGGTTTGCAAAAGACAAGGGAACTCCGAAAGAGAGAAGTGAGGGAGTCCCTAAAGATCTATTTGAAGAGGAAACATGTGAGGATAAATACAATTCGAGCATTGATGTGAAAACTTAACATAGTTTTAATAAATTTCTTTTATTTTTCTAAAATCAACAGACGATGTTCTACATTTTTACCTAGCGATTTCTTCCTTCAATTTAATAAAAGATTATTCTCCTTCCAAATTTTATTATGAAATGTTTTACTATCTGATTTCTTTTATTGTTTCAAATCTTAGAGGAATAAAAGTAAGTGCTATATTGTCTAGGCTATTGCTGAAAACAATCATGCAGGAAATGAGAATCAGGTCAATCACGGGGCTCATAACATTAAAAACAACACTACTATCGTGGGGCAATTTCGCAAGTATTAGTCACCCACCTTTAATGGACGGGAATGATTTCAAGCTCTTAAACGTATTTTTAGACTTGTTGGATGCACAACTCAACAACATGTGATGTGTGCTGAGTTTCAATTGGTGGAGGATGCCGACCATTGGTGGGAAGACTATTGGAGAGCAAGGCCAGAGGTGGATCGTAATACACTTACTTGGAACAAGTTCAAAATCATTGTTATGGAGAGATTCTTCCTAGATACATACCAAGAGAAATTGGAGTCTAAATTCTTTACTTTTCAACAAAGAAATCTTACCATGGAGGACTATGAAAGGAAATTTAGTCGATTGGCCCGATTTGCTCCTAACATGGTGAATACCAAACGTAAGAAAGCTAAAAAATTCAAGAAAGGACTATGATAAAAAATACATAGCATTATTTTGGGTTTTGGGGACATGTCATTTAGTGATTAGGTGAAGAGAGCGGGGGAGATTGCGGAGAGCCAGCAAACTGAGTACACCAACCGGAGGCCAGCAGAAAACTAAAACCGAAAATAGGATGAGCAAGTTTATAATAGTAACCATCATCCGGATAAGTAGTCAACATTTCGGGAAAACCCAACTCCCTCACGGCCGTACAGTAACCTCACACTGGGCAAATTCCACAGAGCCATGGGTGTAAACACACAACCTATCTAGCCACCATGTGCAACATGTGGGAGAAATCATAGGGGAGAGTGTCTTGCATGACAAGGAAAATGCTTCAGATGCAAACAACCGGGAAACACAACTCTTGACGCCCTAACTTTGGAAGTCAGGGTTCAGAATCTAAAGGAAAGACACGAGTATTTTCTATCCCTAGCCAAGGAAGCAAGGGTCGTCATGACTTCGATACTATGATAGAAATTTTCTACTTAACGGACTTCCTATTTTAGTTTTGTTTGATGTTGGTGCAACACATTCTTTTATATCTACAAAGTGTTGTTCTATGGTTGGGTGTAAAGAAATCATTAAAGTTGAAGCATTAGACGCTAGTATTCCAACCAATAAAACAATTGTTGTGGATAGGATAGTTAAGGGAGTAGACTTTGTAATTTGTAATAGAAGTTTAGATGCTAAGTTGTATATCATAGAGTTGTGTCACTTTGACGTACATAGTACTAGGTATGGATTGGTTGAGTAAATACCGAGCAAAAATTGATTGTCATAAGAAAGAAGTGTAGTTAAGGTTACTAGATGACAATGAATTGGTAGTCTTTGGTACAAAGACGAATGAAACACCACATATTATATCTGCAATGAAGGCCTTAAAGATATTGAGAAAAGGGAATAGTCGGGGTACCTGGTCAATGTGAGGGGAAGAACCAATGAAGTAAAGATTGGATACGTATTGGTGGTTTGTGATTACCAAGATATCTTTCTAGAAGATTTTTCAGGACTATCACATATACAACAACTGGTGTTTACAATATATTTACTACTGGGATCAGCACCTGTATCCAAAGTGTCGTATCGAATGACACCAAGCTTAAGGTATAACTGCAAGAACTATTTAATAAGAAGTTCATTAAACCAAGTGTTTCGCCTTGGGGGTGCACCTGTTCTATTTGTGAAGAAAAGGATGAAACAACGAGGAAGTGTATAGACTATCCGGAATTGAATCAACTTACCATCAAGAATAAATACATGTCACCGTGAATAGAAGATTTGTTTGATCAACTGAAAGGATCTAGTGTATTCTCTAAGATAGATTTGAGGTCTGACTATCATCAATTGAGGATCGAGGATAGTGACATATCAAAGACAACTTTTAGAACTGAATTTGGTCATTACGAGTTCATAGTGATGCCATTCGGTTTAAACAATGCCTCTGTAGTATTCATGGATCTAATAAATCGATTTTTTAATCCGTTCTTAGATAAATTTGTCATTGTTTTTATCGATGACATATTAATCTACTCGAAAGGTCATGAATAACATAAAAAACATTTGAGTACGATATTAAAGGTGCATCGCAAGGAGAAATTGTACGCGAAATTCAAGAAATGTGAGTTTTGGTTAGATTGGGTTGTTTTCCTTGGTCGCTGATTAGGGTCATAATTGCATCATTTTGCATCCATTTTTATATGGTTTTGATGAGATTATGTTCATATTTGACCCTAATATGCTATACTTTGTGCTATTGACCTCTTTTTGGTAAGAAAGTTGTGTTTATAGGAAAAATAAAGCAAAAAGTTGAAGAGACGAGCAAGTTTGATAAAATTCAGATTTTTTAACTCAATCCAAATGGTGCAAATTATAGACCATGTGAAATGTCTTGAAAATAGGGTCGCAACTAAAAAAGAATCGAGTCAATCGGAGTTCTAGAGCTCAAGATATGAAGAAAACAATTTGCTCGCGCGCCTGGAAGAAGCAGATCGCACGCGAGGAAGAAGCAGCTCGCGCAAATCCGTTCTTCTTGCGCTCTTAGCCACCGAGCTACCAAGCTCCAGCTTGCGTGATAGTGCGATTTTCCACCAAATTAAGGGCAACTTCATCTTTTCGCGCGTTTAATGATGGGCAAATTGGTCTAAGCATTGTGGGCACTATAAATACCTCAAGGATCAGATTTACAAGCATTCTCTCATTCTCCCAATTAGTCTTAGATTCATTACGTAGTTTCTTAGTGGGTTCTTAGATAATCTCATACTTCTTTCTTCAATTACTTTCAATCTAGCCATTAGATCTTTAATCTATTTTTTGTATTGTAATCTCCACTGAATTTCCCACGTTTCTACGATTCGGTTTATGTTTTTGAGCTTTGGCCTTTGGAGGTTTGTAGGTTGTATTTCCATTCATCTACATTTGGTAAGTATTCATTTAGTTCTCTTATTTTAGCTCTTAATAATGATGTTTAGATTCTTAATTGTTGATGTCCATTCTCAATTAGGTATGGGCTAATCTCTTGTTGCATTGGTGTATGATTACTATGGGTAATTTAGTGTTCTATTAATCCTATGCATGATTAAGTGATCTTAATGGATTGATTCTCTTAATTGATGAATTGTATGAATGCTTGGAATGCCAATTGGATGTTTAGAGCCTAAGTGGATTAGCAACATATGATAATTGAGTTGATTCATAGAAGTTCTTGATTGAATATTGTGCATGTTGTTTGCCAAAATCGTGTCTCACGCAAGTGTACGTGGTCGTAGTAGACGTGGCAAGTTAACCAAGTAATAAAAATATTGAACACAGAGAAACAATGCGATATCAAGCAAGTATTGAATGTCTACATAGGATAATAGCTAGTGAAAACAAGAAAAAAGTCTTGATTTCTATCTACTTCAACAAAGGAAACTAAAATCTAACTATCACCTTATAAAAAGATGAGCAAATGTGGGATGTGTGTGCATGGAAGTACTCCTACTATGGTTCACCTAGTGTCCTATCCATCCTAGCACTATTAAGGTCTCTTGGTGTCTTAATCAAGCTATGACTCTAAATAGTGTCTAGATCTTTCTAACAACACAAGCTAAAGGGCTCTATTAGGTGTCTAGATCTCTCTAACAACACCCAATACTCTAATTAAGAGGTCTAGGCTTAAATGCAATTCTCATTGGTCATAAAAGCCGTTAATCAAACACTTGGCATGCACAACATTCAATAAAGAACATTCATGAATAAGCTCAATTCTCATGTCTTGCTAATCCATTAGGCTCTAAACATCCAATTGGCAATACCCAACATTCATTCAAATCATCAATTAAGAGAATTAATCCATCAAGATCACTTAATCATGCATAGGATTAACAAGAAACCAAATTACACCATAGTATTCATGCCCTTTGATTTGGTGGCCAAACAAACCACGCACAAGCATGAACTGAGTGGCACGTGAGCTGCTGGTCGCGTGGCAGGTCGCGCTGGGCCTCGGCGCGCAAACAGACGATGATCAATCGAGCTGTGTGTTGTCACGCGCGAGTAAGAGCCTGTTTTCGGGCAAACTTATTTTCTTCATATCTTGAGCTCTAGAACTCCGATTGACTCGATTCATTTTGCGTTGCGACCCTCTCTTCAAGCTCTTTCACATGGTATATCATTTGCACCATTTGAATTGAGTTGTCAAATCTGAAATTTATCAAACTTGCTCGTCTCTTCACTTTTTTGTTTCATTTTTCCTATAAACATAATTTCTTGCCAACAAGGGGTCAATAGCACAAAGTATAACATATTAGGGTCAAATATGAACATAAACTCATCAAAACCATATATAAATGGATACAAAATGATGCAATTACGACCCTAATCACACCCCCAAACTAGATTGTTGCGCGTCCTTGAGCAACAAAGCGGTAAGATAGAGGAATAATTGTATCAATGAAGCATCTAGCACAGAGCCAAGTGTCATGAAAACATCACCTAATATCATGCAAGCCTAAGAATGCAATGTCATCTAATCATCTATCAACAAAGAATCAATAAGCAAATCATCAAATCAATGGGTCAAGATCCTCACAAGAAAGTGTTTAGCTCATCTCTCAAGTGTTTGAGGTTCTCTCAATCATCACACAACATACAAATACTACCATAAGCTTGGCTTTAGTCTAAGTTCTCCACCACTTGAAAGATAAATCGTTCACACATCAATGATGACTTTATCAAGGTTGTAGTGTTGGCTCTTTGGTAGGGAAGGATATATATGGATAAAGTGACTAAGTATGATTAGTAAAGCAAGAAGGAATCATAATAGAGAACATTCACCTCTTCATGCAATTAGCACTCTCATCTTCATCCACTTTCTAATCAACACTTTTCAAACAACTTCTTCCCTTTTTGACAAGTTGTGATCATACTCACAACACTTAAAAATCAACCTCTTTTTTCATATCTTTTCATTTTCACTTGAACCTTCTTTTCACATCAATCTATGCATACTTGAATTTTTTCCACTTTAGCCACCAAGTTCTTCATTATCTCACCAATCTTTCTTCCTTCTTTTCACTCTACTAATCATAGGGACAAGAGAGTTCCAAAAAGGAAGGAAGTATGGCTTAAAGTGTGGTTAGCCAAAGGAAAGGTTTAAAGGCACAAAATGGTAAACAATGGATCATAATATCATTGGTAGGCTCATAGAGGCAAAGGACTCAAAATAGATCAAAAATGGCGTCAAATCATATCATGTGAACTCCTCATCTAAAGTAGTCTCAAATAAGACCCAAGCCAAGTTCTAGAGTAACATGCACATATGTGGTACTCACATCAAAGAATATCACCCGTTCAAGATTGAAACGAGCATCAAAATGGCTCAAACCTCACGGGTAATATGTGATCAAGACTCATATCATATCAAACATGCTCAAATCATCAATATCTCAAGAATCATAGAATCAATAACACCATAAATAAGACATGAATCAAATGATAAGTCCACTACACCTAATCATATACTATCAACAACATCCACACAACAATTAGACTATCTCATGCATCACTACTCAAAACTAGCAACAAAATGTAAATCATAACAAGCAAAAACGAGTCATCCTCTAGGCACATGATCTCAAGCATCAAGGAAACACTAACAATCAACAAAAGCATAGCATTGCAATGAGATTTGCAAAATGAACACACCCCAAACTTTTTTTGATCAAGATCTAAAAAGTTTGGCAAAAGTGAAGTAAAGATCAAGCAATGCACAAATCAAAGCACAATACAACAAGAATCAAAATTAAGCTCAAAATAGCAATCAAAAAATCTAGCAACAAAAACTAGGAATATAAGCAAATAGGATAGAGAGTGTAAAACCATACCTTGAGTTGGGATTAAGAATGGGAGAGTGACTTGCCACTTACATGAAAATTTCCTCCTTGGCCAAGTAGAAAGAGAAATCTCCTCATTACACCTTTCTAAAGCTCACAAATCTCATCCATTATCCTTGCAAATCAAAATTTGAAGAACAAACACACCCCCTAAACTTTTTCGGATCAAGGATCCTAAAAGTTTGGAAAAGAGCAATGAAAATAGGATTTGCAATGAATCAATGAACCAACTAATGCATATATAAGCTCAACTAAACCAAGAAATCACCATATATACCAAGAGGCAACACCCCCAAACTAGGATATATCAAGTGCACCAACCAAGGGAAGAGGACACACTACCTCATATGAAACAAATCAAAACAAATAACACTTTCTACACTACAAAGCAATCCTAATAAGCAAGAAACTTTTTAGGATGGGTTGCTTCCCATCTAGCGCTTGGATTTAACGTCCCCTAGCCGGACGACACCAATGTTAGCTAAATGGCCAAGGATATATATCATTTCTCCCTTCAAACATCAATTTCAAAGCATCATGATCAAGGAAACATGTAGGATTTCTACCCCAAACGCCCACTTTCCTTTTCAATTTATACTTATAAGCACATGCATATTTCTCATTTCTTCTCATCATACCAAATCACCCCCTTCTCCTACTATCAAAGATATTCATTTGTGCTCTTAATTCAATCTTATCATCAATCAATTCAAGAGGTAAGGCAAATTCATAATAAACAACATTATCAATTAAAGCACAAGTAGAAGAGTCTAAGGGTTTAGAAATACTCATTTCTCCATTAACCTCATCTTCCACTTCATTTTGTTGTTTTTCTTCAATGAAGCTCATGTCCATGAGTGGACATTCATCTACCTCTTCTTATCCTTTCTCTTTTCCTCCTCTTGAATCATCTCTTTCATTTTCCTCCACTTCTTGTTCCTTCTCCTCTCCTTCTATTCGATTCCTATCCATTTCAACACGAGGAATATCATACTCAATATCATCACAAAAGGGATTACGATCATGATCAAAAGAATTAATAAGAGGATTAGTGAAACTCTTAAGATTGGAAATTGCTTGAGCACAAGGATCTTTAATCTCCTCAAACTCATCATCACCATAGAGAGCCTTCATAACAAAGTCAAAGGAATGATCAAAGTCCTTGTCTACATCATGACCATCATAATCATCCTCTTCTTCATCTTCTTCCTTCTCATTTTCATCTCTTTGCTCTTCTTCTAGTCCATCTTTCTCTTCTTCTTGATCCCTAACAACTTCAAAATGAGGAATATTATAAGCAATATCATCAACAATAATAGGAATCTCATAATCAATGCAAGCATGAGAAGGACCAATAGAAATTAAATCTCGAATAGCAAGAGTTTTGATCTCCTCATGATGATCATCATCTTCATCTTCCACATTCCCTTCTCCCACCATACTTTCCACTTACCCTTCAACTGCATCATCTAGATTACCCCCATCTTCCTCCTCACATGTCTCATTGGCTTAGGTGCTTAATTGCTCCAATTGGAGCCCTAACTTCTCGATTCTGTTAGGGTTATACTAGAAAGTATGCTTTTACTTTTTATAACTAAACTGAATCTTTGAGCTTTATCTGAAATAAATCTTTTATCACTGTGCCTTAGATAATATGATGTTATTTATTTATTGCAATCCGTTCAAATATAATAGTACAAGTTACACTATAGATAAATGTGGTGATCCTCGGATAACTCATAGCAAGATCACATTATCAGTGTCTTGTAACAAGTACTAAATTCACAACCTAGGTGGGATTTTAACACCCATTGGTAAATGGCTGATGTGTAAATTCCATATTGGCTTATCTTGACCAAGGAATTACACTAGTGCATGATGATGCATTGAAGAAGACCTACAGAGAGGTAATTCTTTCGTACTGATTTATGTGATGAAGAATTAGACCTCAGTGGTCGTTTATTTCTAAACCTTTGTCCCTTAAATAGGACTGTGTGTAATCCGTGCGTGGCGCTTTATTTTGTTATGTGTAGAGAGTCAATGAGACTCAATACTTTTGCATCTTGGGTGACACCATTGAGAACATGACAGTTGCTAAGTTTTAATACAGAGGAACGTGTGCTTGGAGAGTCTTGCATTATTAGTCCCCTTGGTGGGCTCTAAACGTTCGTCATACTAATTCTTGCAAGTGGAATTCGTTTCCGGTATGATGATAAAGAAGAGCTGTCCTTACTCCAAGGTCAAGATGTTAAATTAATTAAAGCGTTCAGTGACTTGATTAATTAATGGACAAGAGGATCTTAAACACAGGAAATAATGACCGGGAGCCATATGATTGTAATATGGGTTAAGATGGATGGTGCAACATTAATCCTATAGTGGAGTGAGATTAATGTTAATGGGTTGAATGACATTGGGCTTAATGTTAGAATTCAAGGCCCATTAGGAGGTCCAATCTTAATTCTCCTAAAAGGCCCTCAAGTAGCCCAATTAGATGTCCAACAATGAACAAGGTGATTAAAATAAAAGAAATATTTTAGCCCAATTATTTTATATTTTTTTCGAAAATATATATTAAAATCCATGAGTGTATTTTATGAAAAATAGATATGTATTTTGAATACAAGAATATCTAATAAAATCAAGATCTCATGGAATTAAATATAAAACATATTTTCAAAAATTATATGAATAAAAATATCAAGAATTGAATATTAGATATTCAAGATTATCGAGATTAGAATATTTGATATTCATGATAATCAAGATTTGAAATATTAGATATTCAAGATCTTGTATTCTCATTATAAATATGAGATGATACATGACTTCATGATCATATGATTAGACTTTGTAATTTTCAAAAATTACAATTGTGAGGGCAATAAAATTATTCTTTTTCCTTGTGTTGAAATTATTCGTGTAGCCTCCCACCGGGTGTACGAATAAGGACAAGAGAATACTTGAGAAGGCTTTAAGATAAATCAAGTTGATCGTGTGATCCAAAGCAAAGGGACTCCTAAAGCATCTTAAAAGGACGCCTTTTGTCTCAGAAACTGCCTTTTCATCAAGAGGTATAATTCACTAAATCCCTTAGTTCCGCATGTGTAGGGCTTTATGTGATTTTATATGTTTTTATATGTTTTGCATGCAAAGCCTGTTGTTTGGTATACAATTGTTTGATTTAATTATATTTAAATCATGATATTAATTGTGGGCTTAAATTTGTATTTAGCGTAAATCTCGAATAGATCCACGTTTAATTCCCCAACATATTCGCACACTACAAGCCAATTGTTCCAATTGGAACTCCAAGTTCTTGATTTGGTCACCTTGAGTTTTGCAAATTTGTTCAAACTTCTTGTTTGTCTCCTCAAAGTGCCTTTTATCTTCCATTCTCATCTCTTCCAATTTCTTGAGAATTTGAGCTAAAATGTTCTTCTCATAGCTTGAAGAAGTGTCTTCTTGATGGAAGGGCATAGGAGAAGGTGGATCGTAGGAGCTTGTATCTTGGTAAGGAGTGTAGGAATATGAATCCTCATAAGAGTAGGAATCTTGGTATGCATATGAATTAGGAGGATAAGGATCTTCTTGTAGAGGTGGTGGTTGATATGGGTAAGGTTGATATGTGTAGGAATTAATGGTTGTATTCGTCCATCTTCAATTGAATTCACTCCTACAAAAAAAGCAAGTATCAACACTCACCAAAATGAATCAAAGACAAACAAAGCAAAAACAAAGACAAGAAATGTAAACAAATATCACAAGCCTAAAAAGAGACCGTTTCCCTACCAACGGAGCCAAGAACTTGTTTGTCAAAATCGTGTCTCATGCAAGTGTACGTGGTCGTAGTAGACATGGCAAGTTAACCAAGTAATAAAAATATCGAACACAGGAAAACGATACGATATCAAGCAAGCATTGAATGTCTACAAAGGTTAATAGTTAGGAAAGCAAGAAAAAGGTCTTGATTTCTATCTACTTTACAAAGCAAAGTAAAATCTAACTATCACCTTATAAAAAGATGAGCAAATGTGGGATGTGTGTGCATGGAAGTACTCCTACTATGGTTCACCTAGTGTCCTATCCACCCGAGCATTATTAAGGTCTCTTGGTGTCTTAATCAAGCTATGACTCTAACTAGTGTCTAGATCTCTCTAACAACACAAGTTAAAGAGCTCTATTAGGTGTCTAGATCTCTCTAACAATACCCAATACTCTAATTAAGAGGTCTAGGCTTAAATGCAATTCTCATTGGTCATAAAAGCCATTAATCAAACACTTGGCATCCACAACATTAAATAAAGAACATTCATGAATAAGTCCAATTCTCATGTCTTGCTAATCCACTTAGGCTCTAAACATCCAATTGGTGATACCAAACATTCATTCAAATCATCAATTAAGAGAATTAATCCATCAAGATCACTCAATCATGCATAGGATTAACAAGAAACCAAATTACACTATAGTATTCATACAACCATGCAACAAGAGATTAGTCCATGTCAATTTGGTAATGAAAAACAACAATTAACAATCTAAACATCATGATTAAAAACTAAAACAAGAAAATTGAATGAAAACTTACCAAATGTAGAAGAAATTGAATACAAGCTACAAACCTCCAAATTGCTAAGTCTTGATCCAAAACTAAAAAATATAAACCGAATCCTAGAAACGAAGATAATGACGAGAGGAATCTAAAGCAACAAATGAATTAACGATCCAATGGTTGGATCAAAAGTAATTGAAGAAAGAAGCAAGAAATTAGCTCATAATCTAATTGGTAACCACCTAATTCTCTCTCTAAACTAATCTAAGAAAATGGAATAATGAAGGAATGAAGAATGCCTTGGAAATATGATCCTTGAGGTATTTATAGTGCCCACAATGCTTAGTCCAAAGTGCCCTTCATTAAATGCACGAAAGGACGAAGATACCCCTTGATTTGGTGGCCAAACGAACAATGCACGAGCATGAACTAAGTGGCACGCGAGCTGCTGGTCGCGTGGTAGGTTGCGCTGGGCCTCGGCGCACAAACAGACGCTGATCGTGCGAGCTGTGTGTTCTCACGCGTGAGTAAGAGCCAATTTTTTGGGCAAACTTGTTTTCTTCATATCTTGAGCTCTAGAACTTCGATTGACTCGATTATTTTTGCGTTGTGATCCTCTCTTCAAGTTCTTTAATGTGGTATATCATTTTCACCATCAAATCAAGTGTCTAGAGATTCAATTGGGACAATTGAGCCAACAAGCTTATGAGATTTGTGAAGAAAAGTCGGAGGAGGAAGATGGGGGTAATTTGGATGATGGATGTGTTATTTCATTAGGTGAGGAGAAAGAAAGGAAAGTGAAATGTATGGGGGAAGAAAGTAATGTGGAAGATGAAGATGATGATCATCATAAGGAGAACAAAACTCTTTCTCTTCGAGATTTTATCAATGCTAAAATTTATACTAGTCCTTCTAATGATTGTATTGATTATGATATTCCTATTATTGTTGATGATATTGCTTAGGATTAGTCTTATATGCACTAGGTGCACCGTGCAATTCAAGTTCATTTTTTAAAAGTTACACAAAATACTACTAAAAAGTTACACATGTTATTACTGAAAAGTGTATCTTTCATAGTGTAACTTTTCAGTAATAACTTGTGTAACTTTTCAGTAATAAATGGTGTAACTTTTTAGAAGTAAACTTAAGTTGCACGGTGTAACTAGTGCACAAGAGACTTACTCTATTGCTTATAAATTTCCTTATTTTGAAATTGTTAGGAATCAAGAAGAAAAGAAGGTTGGACTAGAAGAGGAAATATAATAGAGTGAAAAGGAAGAGGATAAAGAAGAAAATGAGAGTGAAGAGGATGATTATGACGGTCATGATGTAGACAAGGATTTCTATGATTCCTTTGATTTTGTTATGAAGGAGCTCTATGGTGATGATGAGTTTGAGAAAATCAAAGATCCTTGTGCTCAAGCAAGTTCCAATTCTAAGAGTTATATTAATCCTCTTTATGATTCCTTTGATCATGATATTAACCCTCTCATTAATGATAATGAATATGACACTTCTCTTGTTGAAATGGATAGGAATCGAATAGAAGGAGAGGAGAAGGAACAAGAAGTGGAGGAGAAAGAAGAAGAAGATTCAAGAGGAGGAAAAGAGAAAGAACAAGAAGAGGTAGATGAATGTCCACTCATGGACATGAGCTTCATTGAAGAAAAATAACAAAATGAAGTGGAAGAGGAGCCTACAAATGAAATAAGCCCAGTTGTTAGGGAATTAAAACGCGGATCTATTCGGGATTTACGCTAAATACAAATTTAAGTCTACAATTAATATCATGATTTAAACATAATTAAATCTAATAATTGTATACCCAACAACAGGCTTTGCATGCAAAACATATGAACAAAAATAATCACATAAAGCCCTAAACATGCGGAACTAAGGGATTTAGTGAATTATACCTCTTGAATAAAAGACAGTTTCTGAGACAAAAGACGTCCTTTTGAGATGCTTTGGGAGTCCCTTTGCTTGAATGGTATTGTCAGCAATGGTGGTTGAGATCAAAGGGCGTCCTTCTTGAGACCCTCAACTTGATAAACCCAAGAGCCTTCTCAAGTATTCCCTTGTCCTTATTCGTACACCCGGTGGGAGGTCACACGAATAATCACAACACAAGGAAGAAAATAATTTTGTTGCCCCACTCACTAGAATTTTCGAAAATTCTAAGAGAAAAATAAAATGTGTATTGAAGTCTTGTATCATCTCATATTTATAGTGAGAATACAAGATCTTGAATATCTTGAATATCTAATATTTCAAATCTTGATTATCATGAATATCAAATATTCTAATCTTGATAATCTTGAATACTAAAATATTCAATTCTTGACATTCTTTTCCTTCAAGATTTTGGAAAAAAACAATATACATATAATACCCATTAGATCTTAATTTTATTAGATATTCTTGTATTCAAAATACATATCTATTTTTCATAAAATCTCTCACTAATTATATATATATAAATTTTGAAAATTAATATAATTGGGCCCAAAAAATATTTCTTTTATTTTAATCACCTTATTCATTGTTGGACATTTAATTGGGCTACTTAAGGGGCCTTTAGGAGAATTAAGATTGGACCTCCCAATGGGCCTTGAATTCTAACATTGAGCCCAATGTCATTCAACCCATTAACATTAATCTCACTCCACTATAGGATTAATGTTGCACTATCCATTTTAACCCATATTACAATCATATGGCTCCCTGTCATTATTTCCCATGTTTAAGATTCTTTTGTCCGTTAATTAATCAAGCCACTGAACGCTTTAATTAATTTAACATCTTAACCTTGGAGTAAGGACAGCTCTTATTTATCATCATACCGGAAACAATTTCCACTTGCAAGATTTAGTATGAAGAACGTTTAGAGCCCACCAAGGGGACTAATCATGCAAGACTCTCCAAGCACACATTCCTCTGTATTAAATCTTAGCAACTGTCATGTTCTCAATGGCGTCACCCAAGATGCAAAGTATTGAGTCTTCTTGACTCTCTACCCATAACAAAATAAAGTGCCACACACTGTCACTCCCCAATTTTCTAATTCTATCGCAGCGGAAAATCAAGGACTTTATTTTTTGAAAAACATCTCAATTAGAGCATGAACTCTTAACTCAATCTTTAAACACTAATTTTTTTTTAATTTATACTGCTGGGAAAACAATTTTGATTTCCTTAAAGATTATCAAATTAAAATTTTAAATAAAATATTTTTTTCTAACAATTAATGGACTAAAATAAAATAAAATAAAAACAAATATGAAAGTCCAAACTCACAAAATTATAAAACAATTACTCTAAGACATCACTGCTACAATTCAAGTAACACATAATTTTTTTTTGGAGTTTTCGTCCAAAATTTCATCATTCCACAACATAATAATCATAGGACTAAAACTGAAATCTATCAACTAAACAATACTTAAAAATTATTAATTTAATGACCTTTGGTAACATAAAATATCTGAATATCAAATTTCATCAAAAGTGGCTGATCTCATCAAATTATTTAAAAAAAAAAAATCATTAATTAGCAATTTCAAAGTCCTAAACATAACAAACTACATAATTGATTTGACCAATAGAGTATTTGAAAAATACAAGTTTCTTTCAAAATTTCAAAAAAAAAAAACTCTACGAAAGTTAATCTTGTCAAACTAGCTTCACATTTTAAATTCTTTTTTTTTCTTTGAAAAATTCAAGAGTTTAAGAATAAAATAGTCACTAAGTGCATTCAAAATGAAAAAAATAAAAAAAACTACACAATTCACTTATAAACTAATTAAAATTTTCGACAACTTTGCCAGATTATGGAAATTAATAAACTGGCTTTTAAATACGTCTAACATCTAATCTCGAAGTCACGCATCGATTTCTCGAAATTTAAATCAAGGTCAGCAACTTGCATATGCGACAAATTTATTCAACTTAAAAGAAATTTATATCATAACTACATAATTTCATAAATCATAACAATCCACATAAATTCGTAATCCATAAAAATAAATAAATTGCATGAATCCATAAACCTAGAATAACAATTAAATTTCAAGTCATATCAATCCATCAAATAATAAAATTTTAACAAAATGATAATAAAATAAATTTAAGTTTTAACCGTATTAATAATGTCTTCTCCTTCACATCCAATCACCTCCGCGCCACAACCATCAACCCTCATAATCTGTAAAATTAATAATTGTGAACAGGGTGAGTAATGAAATCACTCAGTGGGGATAGAGAGTTCGAAACTTAAATAAACAGACATGCATACATGTACATACCATATCTCTTTCTCATATAATTGGTACAAAGCCCTCACGACTTATGTACCATTTCATCATCATAAAATTCGATACAAAGCCCTCTCGACTTATGTATCGTCTCATCATCTCATAGCATACAACAAATATACACATCAAGACATTAATTTAAATAACGAACTCAAATAAACTTTACCACATGTTCACTGAAAATCCCCACCTTTAATTTGTTGAAATTTGAAAATAATTGTGTACATATGCGAACGTCGATCTCCTACTTTATCTTCTGGTCGGACTGGTCCCTTTCTCTTATTCTCTTTTTCTAAGCCTCGAACAACTTAATAAAATTTCCCCAAGACAACAACTTCTCTTCTTAACCTTTTTCTCTCTCTTTATCCTTTGGTTATCATTTCTTAATTGATCACTACTGAAACCACATTTTAATAAAACTTGTTGTCTATTTTTCCAAACCAAGAGCTCCCTACTTTCTTTCACCAATGGTAAAAAATCAATGTTTCATCATTATATAATAACCACATGATCTTCCCTTCATCAATATAATTTAAAACCACTAAATGCCACACTCAAGCCTATACCAAAATCTAGAGTTATTTCAAATTCTACACGACTCATATGGATACAATTCCAATATATTCAAGTAAATCTCTTCCTATTTCTCGAAAGATTAATCTCCCATGAAGGCCATTTAAATCAAGCTTAAATGCTAAATTATTCTTAGTCATAAAGAAAACGGTTACTCTTCTTTTTCTTAAAATACAAAATCTCCAATTAAACATATAATAATCCGAAATTAATTTTATTTAGAACATCATAAAATTTTAATCGAGACTTAAACATCTTAATTAAACCCAATTAAAATACGCTAAAATCAAATAAAGAGTCGGTGGTTTCGAAACCGAAGAAATGATTATCCTTATCAACAAGTCGGTTACCAAAGTTTAATTCCACACCTAACTATCCCATGAAATATATCTCGTAACACCCAAAAGAATTAATATATCTTCTTTAATAATCAAAATAACCAAAATATCATCTACCTAATGACAAGTTATTCCACATAAATAAAATCTATTCCTCATATCAACTTTCAATAATCCTTAAGGCTCAAATTAAAATTTAAATCTTAATTTCTAATTTAAAACCACGAAATTAAAACCGGAAACAACACTCTTAAACATAAAATAGAAAGAATTAAATTTTATTTAATTCGGGGTATTACACGCACGGATCACACACAATCCTATTTAAGGGACAAAGGTTTAGAAATAAACAACCACTGAGGTCTAATTCTTCATCCCATAAATCAGTACGGAAGAATTACCTCTCTGTAGGTCCTCTTCACATCAACCGTTTACCAATGGGGTGTTCAAATCCCATCTAGGTTGTGAATTTAGTACTTGTTACATCAAACTGATAATGTGATCTTGCTGTGAGTTATCTGGGGATCTCCACATTTATCTATAGTGTAACTTGTACTATTATATGAACGGATTGCAATAAATAAATAACATTCATATTTATCTAAAGCACAGTGATAAAAGATTTATTTCAGATAAAGCTCAAAGATTCAGTTTAGTTATACAAATTAAAAGCATACTTTCTAGTATAACCCTAACATTTCTCTACCCTTAGACTCTTCTACTTGTGCTTTAATTGATAATGTTGTTTATTGTGAATTTGTCTTACCTCTTGATATAATTGATGATAAGATTGAATTTATAGTCCTGTTGAATATTTTTGATAGTAGGAGAAGGGGTGGATTGATGTTATGAGAAGAAATGAGGAGAATTATGCATGTGCGTATAAGTATAAAATGAAAAGGAAAGTGGGGGTTTGGGGTAGAAATCCTACATGTTTCCTTGATTTTGAAACTTTGAGATTAGAGTATGATGGGAGGAATGATATATATCCTTGGTCATTTAGCTAACATTGGTGTCGTCCGGCTAGGGGACGTTAAATCCAAGCGCTAGATGGGAGGCAACCCATCCTAAAAAATTTCTTGCTTATTAGGTTTGCTTTGTAGTTTAAGAAGTGTTTAATTTTTTTTATTTGCTTCATATGAGGTAGTGTGTTTTCTTACCTTGGTTGGTGCATGTGATTTATCTTAGTTTGGGGGTGTTGCCTCTTGGTATATATTGTGCTTCTTGGTTTAGTTGAGCTTGATAGATGCTTTTGTTGATTCATTGATTCATTACAAATCCTATTTCCATCACTCTTTTCCAAACTTTTAGGATTCTTAATCCAAAAAAGTTTTGGGGGGGGGGGTGTGTGTTCGTTCTTCAAAATTTAGATTTGCAATGATAATTGATGTGAATTTTGAGCTTAGAAAGGTGTGTTGAGGAAAATTCCTCCAACTTGGCCAAGAAGAAAATTTTCGTGAGATTGGCAATTCACTCTCCATTTCTTGATCCCAACTCAAGGTATGTCTTTACACTTATCTCTCCCTATTTGCTTCCATTCCTAGTTTTAGTTTGCTTGATTTTAGATTGCTATTTTGAACCTAATTGTGATTCTTGAGGTATTTTGGTATGATTTGAGCATTGCATGATTTTTTCATAAATCTTTTGCCAAACTTTTTAGATCTATATTCCAAAAAAGTTTGGGGGTGTCTTCGTTTTGTAAATCTCATTACAATGCTATGCTTAGGATGATTAAAGTGTTTCTTTGATGATGCTTTAGACATTGTGCTAGAGGATGACTTGTTTTTGCTTGATTTAGTGTCATATTGTTGCTAGCTTTGAGTAGTGATGCATGAGATATGTTTATGATTGTGTGGATGATGTTAATAGTATATGATTAGGTTTAGTGGACTTATCATTTGATTCATGTCTTGTTTATGGTGTTATTGATTCTATGATTCTTGATACATTGATGATATGAGCAATTTTGACATGATATGAGTCTTGATCACCTATACCCGTGAGGTTTGAGCCTTTTTATGCCCGTTTCAATCTTGAACAGATGATATTATTTGATGTGAGTTCCACACATGTGCATGTTACTCTAGAACTTGGCTTGGGTCTTGTTTGAGACTACATTAGATGATGAGTTTCCAAAGTATGATTTGAGGCCATTTTTGATATATGATTGAGTCACTTAGCCACTACAAGCCTACCATTGACATTATAATCCATTGTTTACCATTTTGTGCCGTTAGACCTTTCCTTTGGCTAACCACACTTTAAGCCATACTTCTTTCTTTTTGGAACTCTCTTGTCCCTATGATTAGTAGAGTGAAAAGAAGGAAGAAATGTGGTTAGATGATGAAGAACTTTGTGGCTAAAGTGGAAATAAATTCTAGTGCATGGATTGGTGTGAAAAGAATGTGCAAGTGCAAGTGCTAGCAAAGCAATGAAAAGGTTAATCCTATGTGTTGTAAGTATGATCACAATGTGCTAAAAAAGGGAAAATGCCTTGAAAAAGTGTTGATTAGAAAAGTGCATGAAGAGTGAGTGCTAATTGCATGAAGATGTTAATGATCTCTATTTTGATTCCTTTTATGCTTTACTAATCATACCTAGTCACTTGATCCATATGTTCCCTTCCCTACCAAAGAGCCAACACTACAACCTTATGAAAGTCCTCAATGATGTGTGAACAATTTGTCACTTAAGTGGTGGAGAATTTGAGACTCATGCCAAGCCCATGGTAGTAAATTTATATTGTGTGATGATTGAGAGAGCCTCATACACTTGAGAGTTGAGCTATACACTTCCTTGTGAGGATCTTGACTCATTTATTTGATCTTGTGCTTATTTACTTGATGTTGATGGTTGATTAGATGACATTACATTCTTAGACTTGCATGATATTGAGTAATATTTTCATGACACTTGACTATGTGTTAGATGTTTCATTGATACAATTATTCCCCTATCTGATCACTGCGTTGCTCGAGGTCGTGCAACAAATTAGTTTGGGGGTGTGATTAGGGTCATAATTGCATCATTTTACATCCATTTTATATAGTTATGATGAGATTATGTTCATATTTGACCCTAATATGCTATAATTTGTCCTATTGACCTCTTTTTGGCAAGAAAGTTGTGTTTATAGGAAAAATGAAGCAAAAAGGTGAAGAGACGAGCAAGTTTGATAAATTTCATATTTTTAACTCAATCCAAATGGTGCTAATGATATACCATGTGAAAGAGCTTGAAGAGAGGGTCGCAACACAAAAAGAATCGAGTTAATCAGAATTCTAGAGCTCAAGATATGAAGAAAACAAGTTGCTCGCGCGCCTGGAAGAAGCTGCTAGCGCAAATCCATTCTGCTTGCGCTCTTAGCCACCGCGCGACCAGATCAACTCATGCGCGACCAAGCTCCAGCTCGCGCGATAGTGCAATTTTCCACCAAATTAAGGGCAATTTCGTCTTTTCGCGCGTTTAATGAAGGGCAAATTGGTTTCTTAGATAATTGAGTTCTTAGATTATTAAGTTATAGACTAGGCTTGATTAAGACATTAAGAGACCTTTTGCATGCTAGGATGGATAGGCATTAGGTGAACCATATTAGGATTACTCCAAGCACACACATCTCACATTTGCTCATCTCTAAGAGGTGATAGTTAGAATTTACTAATCTTTGTTGAATAGTAGATAGAAACCAAGACATTTTTCTTGTTTTCCTAGCTATTAACCTTTGTAAACACTCAATGCTTGCTTGATATCGCATTGTTTCCCTGTGTTCGATATTTTTATTACTTGGTTAACTTGCCACGTATACGACGACCACGTACACTTGCGTGTGAGCACGAAATTGGCAAACAATAGCATAATTACCTCCAAAGGAATAGAAATCGACCCAGCAAAGGTCAAGGCGGTCAATGATTGGAAAATACTGATAAATATGAATGAAGTTCGCAGCTTCTTAGGTATGGCAGGTTACTAACGAAGACTTTTCAAAAATTTCATCACCAATGACTTGATTAACGAGGAAGGGAGAAAAGTTTGAATGGATAGAGAAATACGAGGAGAGTTTTCAGGAATTGAAGAGAAGGTTGGTCTCAGCACCCATGTTAGCAATCCGGATGTAACTGAAGGATTTGTTATTTTTAGTGGCGCGTCAAAGCAAGGTTTAGGATGTGTGTTGATGCAATATGGTAAGATAATTTCTTATGCCTCGAGGCAATTAAAGGTTCATGAGTTGAAGTACCCTACTAATGACTTAGAACTTGCTGCGGTGGTTCATGCATTGAAGATTTGGAGGCATTATCTTTATGGTATCAGGTGTGAGATTTTTACAGACCATAAAAGTCTAAAATACACTTTACAAAAAAAGTGTTGAATATGAGGCAACGAAGGTGGCTTGAGTTGGTATGAGACTATGATTGTACTATCCACTACCATTCAGACAAGGCTAATTTAGTAGCTGACATGTTGATTCGCAAGGCTCATGGAGAGATGTTGTGTCTTTTGACTCAGCAAGAGGAGTTAGTGCAGGATTTTGTGAATTTAAAGCTAGAGACTATAGAGCTGTCAAGGAATGTTGAAGCAGTTGTGGCATCAATGGTGGTTCAACCTTTATTGCGAGAGAGGATTAGGGAAGCATAAGATAAGGATGTTTTTTTGAACAAAATAAGGAAGCATGTGCGGGATGGGGACGCAAAAGGGTTTATGTTGGCACCAGATGGTGCACTTGTCTTTGAAGGACAATTGTGCGTACCAAAGGACGGGGAGTTGAGAAAGGAGATTTTAGAAGAAGCTCATCGGGCGTCATACACAGTTCATCCAGGAGGAACTAAGATGTACCGGGGTTTGAAGACAATATACTGGTGGAGGAACATGAAGAGAAGTATTCGGGAATATGTAGAATGATGTTTGACATGCCAACAAGTGAAAGTTGAGCATCAGAGACCATCAGGATTACTAAAACCTCTTGACATCCCGAAATAGAATTGGGAACATATTACGATGGATTACGTAGTGGGTTTACCACCATCAATTAGAGGAAACCATATTGTTTACGTTATCGTTGATAGACTGATGAAGTCTATGCACTTTCTTCCAGTCAAAATGACATTCGGGATGGACCAACTTGCATAGTTATATGTTTGAGAAATTGTGAGGCTCCATGGGGTTCCTGTTTCAATTTTTTCAGATCGAGACACTAGATTCACTTCTAAATGTTGGAGGAGCTTACAAGGGGCTATGAGAACTAACCTAAACTTCATTATAACTTTTCACCCATAAACTGATGGACAGTCGAAATGGACCATACAGATTTTGGAGGATATGTTGAGGGCATGTGTGATGGATCTTGGAGGAACTTGGGAGTCTTATTTACCACTAGTTAAGTTCTCTTACACTAATAGTTATCAAGCTACAATCTGGATGGCTCATTATGAAGCTTTGTATGGAAGAAAATGTAGGTCTTCAATTTATTGAGGGCGAAAAGAAGGTTTTGGGACATGAAATGGTTCAGCAGACGGTTGAGGTGATACGAAAGATCTGGGAAAAAATTAAAGTGGCTCAAGTTAGACAAAAGACTTACACCTACAAATGAAGGTAACACTTGCATTTCACTTAAGGCAAGAAGGTGTTCCTAAGGGTCTCACCCATGAAGGGAATTATCAGGTTTGGCATTAAAGGTAAACTTATACCGAGGTACATTGGCCTTTCTAAATTTTAGAATGTGTGGGTGATCTAGCTTATCGACTTGCTTTACCTCCAGCACTTTTGTCAGTACATGATGTTTTTATGCAACCATGTTAAGGAAGTATGTGCATGACTCTAATCACATTGTCAACTAAGCAACTATGGAGATCAACAATGACGTGACATATGAAGAGGTTCCCAAAGTCATTCTAGCAAGAATGATTCAAAAGCATCGTAACAAAGATGTGGTTCTCGTCAAACTACAATGAAGTCGTCATGGAATAAATAAAGCCATATGAGAGCGTGAAGACGAGTTACAAGCGAAATACCCCAATTTCTTCCCACGTGGTGAGTTTTAAATTTCGAGGACAAAATTTTTGTTAGTGGGGTAGAATGTAACAACTTGTTACTTTCTCTCATTAAAAGTAAATAATAGCACAAACAATCAGTCTTTATTACCCAAATAAAGTCTCAACAGTTTTTCTTTTCAGTTTTCACAGCAGCTAATTACAAAATTCTGGAAGTTTTTCTCTCTAAATTACTCATATAACAGCTAAAATGTAAGTGGTCATTATATTCCAAATTTCAAGGTTGTCATCTATTCATATTCAGTCTTTTCTCTGATTTTTCTTTCATTCTTTCTGCAAACATCAGGCCTAACTTCTAGCACAAAAATACCATTTCTTCTTAGCAAATTACTTATTCTAAACACCATAACAACAAGCTTGTTACTGCGTGATTTTGGGTTCTTTCCTTCAAGTTGATTCGATAATTATATTTTCATCTGTTGCACCAAATATGTTCATCTTTCATGCCAATGCCTTTGTTTCGTTCATAATTTAAATCATGTTAAAATTCATATGGTTCTTTATCAGCCTATATCTTTTCAGCTCTAAAATTTGTCCTTAGAGTTATGTTAAATCCTTCAGCTACATCGGTAGTTTTCTTTTCTAGAGTCCGAAGAATGATTAAGATATACTAACTAAGTCTTACTGTTGGTACCAGATAAACAATAACAGGTGTATGGGAGGGAATACACCTGTGTATATAAATTTTCGAAAAAGATTGCTTTCACAGTGGACTAGAAAACACAGAGGACTAGATTAAAACAACAGTGGACTTAAAGGTCCCCTGACAAGTGCCCTGTGATTTAACAACAAGTCAGGTTGGCACCGGATTAAAGTTATCACCCTTAACAATTAGCATAACTCACACAAAAGAATAAAGCAGTAAGGACACAAGGGATTTATAGTGGTTCGGAGTTAAACTCTCCTACATCCACTTTCCCTGATTTAATAAGATAATTCCTTAGCTTAGAAATTCCTTGATTTAGAGTGTCAAGGTGCACTGATCAAGAACAAGCTTTGTCTTGATCTCTAGGTTTTTCCTGAGTCCTAGTCCTCTCAAGATTTCAGACTGAGAATAACTCAGCTTACTTTCTTCCAACTCTCTGTCTTGGACCTTTCACAATTTAGAGGCTTTGAGTGTCCCAACTAGTGTTGAGATAGCCTTTTTTCAATGGAGGTTAGTGTCTGGGGATTAGTGTCCCAACTATCTCAGTAGGCTTCTTAAGATGTTACAGTATAAGGCTAAATACAGTGTCCCAACAATTTCTCCCTTTTTGATAAAACCAAACCTAACCTGCTAATCTGAGTCTTATCAGTAGACTTGTACTTAGAAAATTTTTTGACAAAATCTCTGAGTATCCTTAAAGGCCCGAGTCTTATCAGTGGAGTTATACTTAGAGAAAATTTTGAACAAACTCTAGGTTTCTTTAAAGCCTACATGTCAGTTAAGCAGTTAAAAACATATGGAAGAGCAGTGCAGAAGCCTAACTGATAAAGAGATATTATCTTGGGCTCAAAGGATAGTAAATTTTCATTGATGATGTAAAGATTACAGATTACAAAACTGAAGTGCTGTAATCAGAAAATGATAACTACCCTGCCCATAAATAAAGATAAGCAAATAGCCTGAACAACTTCTTCAGTAAACTCCTTCACCAGACTCTGCCTTCTTCACAGCAGACTTGCTTATAGATTGGCAAAGGTTGGTTCTAATCCATACTGATTGAAGACTCTCTTCTTCAACTCAGATTTCCTCTTCATGACATCTGGGGTATGACCCTTCAAACCAAGCTGATTGCAGATCAGAATCCACTCAGCTAGTACCTCTTACATATTTACCTCTCCACTGGCATCAGTTGGAGACAGAAACTGGATTGGTCCAGGGGCCTTGAAAGGCTGACTTCCACTATGCTCCTCCCATGCATTCAGAATTTTAGGATAAATTCCCAGGCCAGTTCTCCACCATTTTCTGATGAAATATCTAATCAGCCTCAACTCCTTCAAACTCCCTAGTCACTTAATAGAAGTAGACAAATTCCTTCTTGATCTCTTCCCACTGATCATTTAGATCTTTGGGAAACCCATGCATCAATGTGAGGAAACTTTGCTATTGGCTCACTAGCCTGACCCTGGTTCCTCCTTGTCACGCCCCAATTTTCTATAATTTTTATTGCAACGGAAGTCTTACTTATATTTAATTTCTTATGAAATAATTTGAAAAATATCCATTTGAGCGCGACTAACATGCTTGAGGTAGATTTTCTTTTCTTTTAAAAAATCTTTGGGACTAAAACCAGAATAACTCCTTATAAATTAGATAATGAAACCTAAACAAAAAATACATGTCTCAAATAATAAAATTCTATTGATCAAGCGACTTCAACTCATATAAATATAGTTTATATGCAAACCTAACTTATTCCACTATTATGCAGCATACATAACATCAATTAGACATTCAATATCATCTAAGAATTTAGTGAACAGCGGCAAGAATGTAAAATTCGAAAATCATACAGTGGGTGTATTTATCAAAATCATGAGTGCACAAACAGTCCCTTAATTATTTCAAAATGCTCATTTCTCTAACACTTCTTATCTTTGGTGCTTGCTCTTGTCAGGGATGCTGCAGGTATGGTTGGGGGTCATTCCTTTGGCACGGTTGATGTGCTTATTCTCGTTCGGCAGTTAGGTACCCTTCTACGTCCGAGGTTGGCTCCAAAATTGATTAGTGGGCAGCCCCTCCCCCTGGATGGGTTAAGGTTAATGTGGATGCTAGTTTACGTTCTCCTCCAAACTTTGGTCATGCTGGGGTCATTTTTCGTAACCATCGGGGCTTTTTTATGATGGCTGCTTCAAAGCAGGTAAGCTGGGGTTGAGGCAGAGCTCTCTTCTATATTATGGGCTGTTGAATTGGCCCATGCACGGGGATGGTGTCGTCTCTGGGTTGAATCGGATTCGATACTTGCTTTCAAAACGATGCGTCGTGAATTGAGTATTGTTCAGTGGCGAGTGAGGCCTCGTTGGGATTCTATTTTAGGCCTGTTGACTTCTATGTCTGTCCATTTCTCTCATATATATCGTAAAGGTAACTCCATTGCGGATTTGTTAGCTCGAAGGCGGGCCACGGAGGTTTGGGAGGGTTCATGCCCGGATTTCCTTGGGCATTCTCTTTTCATGGATATGAATGCTGTTTTCCATAGAGTTTCATATTAATTCATTTTTTTATGTTGAGTTTCTGGTTCTGGGTTTCTATTTCTGCTGGTACAGATGTTTATCTACGTCCCAGGGACCTTTGGGTGGCTTGGAGTTGGTCTTTGTTTACTTATGTTATTCTTGTCACAGTCTAGGGCGGCTGCTTTGGGGATCCATCGTCATGCTATGGTTTCTTTTTCACAGCAGGGGTCATTTATGCTTTTGGACAGCTTATTGATGTTGGGAGTTTTTGTCTGTTTTAATTGGGGATTTCCCCTGCTGTTTGAATTTCAATTTTACAGTTTGGGCAGTTCTTGGGTATCACTTTTTCAGCTTTGGGTGTTACTTTGGTATCGGGCAGGGGCTGGTATGGGGGAGTTTATTTAATAATATGTTGTTTTGGGATGAGAAAGTCTTTTGTACTTTGCTGCTATACTTGTACTGCCTTATTGGGAGGAATTTGGGTAGTTTCATTCCTCATTTAGGCTTTTGTGCCCTGGGGTGTAGTGGTGTTTGTTTGCCTGGATTCTTGGCATTTCGTAGACTTCTTAGCTCGTGGCTGTTCTGCGCTGCATTGCTGAGCTAGTTTTTTTGGCTGATTTGCACACTTTGATTGCTGAATTTATGCTGATATTGAAGGGAAGTTTCTATATTTATTTTATTTATGGCATGGAGTTACTGTTTGGCATTCATCTTTTTGATTGGGGAGTTTCTCTTGATGGGGCTGGTTCACACGCAAGATTGCTTGATTGGTGGGAGGAAATTGGTGAGTTACATTTGCCTTTTGCAATTTGCCGTTATAAACTTGGATTGTTGCCGATTTGAAGGTTTTAATCCCTGGGCGGAACTTTGGCTGATTTTTTTTTTTGAGGATGTTACTTATGGTGGACTTCTTTCATTGTATAGTTTTAGATGAATTTAGGTGTTACACTTGTTGAGGCCTGCATATATTTCAACGTTTTGGCAGCAATTGGGTTTTTCCTTTTTTCAGAATTGGTTCATTTGGGGATTTTCATAGGATATTGCTTTGCTGGTTTGGAAACGCTACAACAGCTTTGGTCCTTTTGGGGATTACATTTGTTAAAGGGCTGGAATGGGCGATTTAAATTGGGAGTTACTATTTTTTGGCTAGCTCATTGGGTATTACTATTAAATTGGGAGTTACTAGTAATTTGGAATGAGAGTTACAACAACTTTGGCAGCTCTTAATTGCTGCTCGGATGAAGGTAGGAAACAGGTGTTATACCTTTTCTAATGCTTCAGTCACGATTGATTGGGATGAGAGGTTCTGGCCGTTCTTTTTGTGAGAATTGGATTTTAATGCTGAGTCACTGCTGGAATAGTAGCGTTATTTTTGGCAATTAATTTTTATGAGGATTTGTTTTGTTGTTATTTTTTCTGCTTTTATTTGTTTCACACCTATGGGATGATTTTAATTTATTTGGTACTTTTTTTCACTCTGTCCGGTTTTTCCACAACGGTGGTTTTTTCGGCGAGGTTTTTAATGAGACCATTATAAATTTTTATTTGATCCCGTCTCCCGGGTTGTGGGATTTTCTCTGTTCTTTTTTCTTTTCTTCTTTTAATAAAATCTTATTTGCTAACACTTCTTATCTTGCCATGCTTTTCATAACTACTAAATACCTAAATAAATCATACAACACATATTACAAGGATTTACTAAGAAAGTTCCACTTACCTCACACAAAAATCATGTCATAGGAAGTTAAAGGACTAAAACAAACCCTAGACCTTTTATTTCGGATCAATTCGTGAAAATAGGCTAAATACACATAATATTTTATGGCAATAACACTGCCAAAATTTTGGAATTTATGGGGTTTAATACCGGCAATATATAGAGCATGAAATTTAAGAACTAAAATCAATTATAGGACCACAATTCACCTACTCCACATGCGACATGGACTAATGCATTACTATACATAAAAAAACGTCCCAACAGCCACTAAATAACATTAACTCCTCTAATTAATATCTAATAATTATATATCTTAACACATGATGCAATTTCTAAAATAATTCACATAAGTTCATATAGGAAAAATCAAATAAAATCCATCAAATCAAGGAAACCTAATTTAGTCAATTACGTGTCCATGTACTAAATAAAATCATAAGGCATAATTCAAACTCCTCATGAAATAAAACAAGAAGTACCGAAATTAAATAAAATCGCAAAACAAAGTCTACGATCAAACTTGCACTCTCAAACTTTCGTCCCTTATCTTTCCTCGCATCATATCCACCCTCCTCCACCGTTTGCCATCTCGCCCTTTACTCGTGATAATCTGAAAATATTTGTTCGGTGAAAAGGGTGAGTAATCATGAAATAATCACTCAATGGGGACGTTAGTTCGAAATCTAAATATAAAGGACATGAGAACGCGTAAACATACCAATCTTTCTTATCATGTGATACGACTTTCGTATCTAATCTTTTGTACTATCTGAGTACCATGTGCATTATCTGAATGCCTTTAACATAGATGATACTATCTGAGTATCCATAAATCTCTTAGCACATAAACACATAAACACATCAACAAAATATTTAAAGGTCGAACTAGAGTTACCACTTGTCACCATTTAAATCCCCACCTCTGATTTCTTGAAAAAGGGGATGTGTGTACGTCCGACCTTGCTATATCCTTGAGTCGAAAACTCTACTCTTCTTCCTCAAAAGATTGCTTACGAAAGTATACTACTTGCTCATGAAAGTGTCAATTTTGGGGTGATGTATGGCTGCCGAAAATTATGTGGCTGGAAAGGTGATTCTCGATCTCAATTTATAAGGATGATAATCGGTGAGGTGGGCTTCTACTAGGGCTGGCCAAAACTTAATAGGGTTGGAAAGATATCTTGGCAAAACAAATCTTCGGAAAAATCTTGGATCAATCTTGAGAAATATCTTCAACAATAATAGTAATATATCTTAACCAACTCTACTTTTCTTGATACTTAATCCCCAAGTAAAATAATCACTTTCGAAAATAAGGAAAAAATCAGAATTTATGTTCCATAAAATAATAAAGATACTAACTAACTCTAAATCCTTGATATAAATCTCACGAAAATATCCCTCTTAGTGTGTAAAATTCGAAATTGACCCTTTCTTGAAAGATAGGACAACCGAAAATATAAGGTCCTTTTCTTGATTTAAATCTTCATCAAAAAAATCTAATCCCAAAAGATTACTTCTTCAATTACTACTATACCCTTAATGAATTAATACTTATTAACAACGAAAAATTAACTCTAGCTCTCTTATTCCTATAATTCAAAAATTGAAGTCCTAATCTAGGAGTCCAAATAACTTATTCGAAACATAAAAAACCAAGCAAGAACTTAAAAATAAAATTCGAGCTCATGAACTTATATGACTAAAACTGGAAAATAAACAAGATGCAAACCGAAACTTAAACCTCTTGGACGAAAACTGAAATGCTATGGGTTGGGGTGTTACAACCTCACCACCTAAAACAAAATTTCCGTCCTAAAAAATTCATACGTACCTGGCAAAAGAAGCTCGGGGTATTTGGCCTTTAAATCCTCTTCTCTTTCCCATGTCGCCTCTTCAATTCCATGGCCATTCCAATGAACTTTAACAAGATTCACCTCTCAGTTTCTTAAGCGATGTGTCTTTCTATCCAACACTTCGACTGAACTTCTTCATAGGTCAAATTCTTATCCACTTCCAAAGATGAATAGTCCAACACGTGGCTCGGATCATGCACGTAGCTCCTCAACATTGACACGTGAAAAATATTGTGCATGGCAGCAAGGTTTGGGGGTAAGGCCAAACGGTATGCCAAACTCCCAACTTTTTCTAATATTTCAAAAGGTCCAATATAACGTGGTTGCAACTTCCCTCTACGTCCGAATCTCAAAACTCCCTTGGTTGGTGATACCTTCAAGAACACGTCATCACCTTTCTCAAATTTTAGGGGCTTCATACGCCTATCGGCATACGACTTTTGTCGATCTTGGGCTGTTCGGATCCTCACTCAAATTTTCTCCACAACCTTAATCGTTCTCTCAACAATTTTGAGCCCTAGAACTCGTCATTCGCCAACTTCGTCCCAATACAAGGGGGATCTACAACGACGACCATACAAAGCCTCATATGGCGCCATGCCAATCGTCGCTTGAAAGCTATTGTTGTAAGCAAACTCTACCAATGGCAAGAAATTCTCCCAATTGCCCTCAAAGTCCAAAACGCAAGCCCTAAGCATATCCTCAAGCGTTTGAATCGTTCTCTCGGATTGACCATCCATTTGCGGGTGGTATGCCGTACTAAAGTTTAATTTAGTCCCCATGGCGGACTGCAAGCTCCTCCAAAACTGTGAAGTGAAACGCGCATCTCTATCCGAAATGATCAAAACGGGAACTCCATGCAGTCTTACCACTTCTTGAATATAAACTTGTGCAAGTCGATCCATACTCCACGTCATCTTCATAGGAAGAAAATGAGCCGACTTGGTTAATCTATCCACAATAACCCATATCGCTTGATTCCCTTTAACTGAGTGAGGTAATCCAACAACGAAGTCCATAGAAATATGTTCCCACTTCCATTGCGGAATCTTGAGAGGTTTCAATAATCTGGATGGCCGTTGATACTCCGCCTTGACTTGTTGGCAAGTTAAACATTTCTCCACAAAACTTCCAATGTCACTCTTCATATTTTTCCACCACAAGATGGTCCTCAAATCCCTATACATCTTGGTTCCACCGGGATGGACCGTATACGGGGTTCGATGTGCTTCCCTCATGATTTCTTTCTTCAACTCTTCATCGTTTGGCACACACAACCTTCCCTCGTACAAAAGGGCTCCATCCTCGCCAATAGCGAAACCCTTAACTCCCTTTGTCTCGACTCGCTTCCTCAAACTGCCGAGAAAAATGACCATCCCTTGCGCCTCAACGATCCGTGCTCGGAGTGTGGCTTGGACCATCAAAGCCGATAAGATAGCTTCCACACTATTGGGTGATTCTACCACCTCCAACTTCAAATGATCGAACTCTTTCACTAAATCTTCTTGGTTCGTCAAAGAACAAACAATACCACCTTGTCGACTTAGGGCATCCGCGACTATGTTCTCCTTGCCCTGATGATAGTTGATTGTGCAATCGTAGTCCTTGACTAGCTCTAGTCAACGCCTTTGCCTCATGTTCAACTCCTTTTGCGTGAAGATGTAGTTGAGACTCTTGTGATCGGTGAAGATCTCACACTTCGCACCGTAGAGGTAGTGTCTCCATATCTTGAGTGCGTGAACAACTGCCTCTAGCTCGAGATCATGAGTGGGGTAGTTCATCTCATGCGCCTTCAATTACCTTGATGCGTACGCCCCTACTTTCCCATTTTGCATCAAAATGCAACCTAACCCTTGCTTTGATGCGTCGTTGAAAATCACGAATCATTTGAGCACTGGGGCCGAAACCAACCTCCTCTTCAACTCTTGGAAACTCTTCTCGCAAACATCGGACCATATAAACTTCTCTCCTTTACGAGTTAACTTAGTCATTGGTGAGGCTATCCTCGTAAAACCCTCGATAAAATGTCTATAGTATCCGGCCAAACCGAGAAAGCTACGAACCTCATTCACATTTGTTGACACCCTCCACTCGCTTACGACCTCCACCTTCGAAGCATCCACTTCAACTCCTTGGGTCGTGATCACATGGCCTAGAAAGTTCACTCGGTCTAACCAAAACTCACATTTGGTAAACTTTGCAAACAACTGCTCCTTGCGTAAAACTCCAAGTACCGTCCTCAAGTGCTCTTCATGTTGCTCCTTACTCTGGGAGTAGAATAAGATGTCATCAATGAACACTATGACGAACCGATCTAAGAATGGGTGAAAGACTCAGTTCATCAAGTCCATGAAAACAGTCGTTGCATTACTCAAACCAAAAGGAATTACCACGAACTCGTAATGTCCATACCGTGTTCGAAAAGTGGTCTTCGCCATATCTCCTTCCTTAACCTTCAATTGGTGATAACCCGATCTCAAGTCGACCTTTGAGAACATGCTCGCTCCCCTTAGTTGATCGAATAAGTCTTTAATTCTAGGTAACGGGTACTTATTCTTGATCGTGAGTAAATTAAGCTCTAGATAATCGATACACATCCTCCAAGATCCGTCTTTCTTCTTGACGAACAAAACTGGCGCACCCCACGGTGAAACACTTGGTTGAATAAACTTCTTATCCAATAATTCTTGTAGTTGCATCTTTAACTCTTCAAGTTCCTTCGGTGCCATTCTATACGGAGCTTTCGATATTGGGGCAGCCCCCGGTACAAGATCGGTGGTGAACTCCACTTACCTATCGGGTGGTATCCCAGATAACTCCTCGGGAAACATGTCAATGAACTTATGGACAATAGCCACGTCTTCTATGTTCGCTCCTTTGACATCCGTGCCCATCACATGGATGAGAAAACCTTCACATCATTCCTCTCGAAGCATCTCTATGGCTTGCATTGCGGTGACAATCAAATTGTTCATGCTAGGTCGGGACCCAAAATACGTTAACTCTTCTCCACTAGCCAACTTAAGTGTCACTTCCCTCTTCTCACAATCAATAGTTGCATGATACTTCGCTAACCAATCCATACCAAAGATAATGTCAAATTGCCCCATCTCTATGACATGTAATTCCCCTTCGAGACTCCTCCCACAGATTTCTAGCTTTGCGTTTGACACAATCTTACTCGTGAAAATAGCCTTACCCGAAGGCATACTAACTTCTAGAGGTTTACTACTATCAACTAGTTCACAACCAATCTTCATGCAACATTGATGCTAGATAAAACAGTGCGTAGCTCCAATATCAAACAAAGCAGTTATAGGTATCGAATTCAAGGTAAGCATACCTGCCAATGTCTCCAAAGGAGATTGATCCTCATCCTGCTCTCCATGAGTGAAAACACTCGTGCCTTAGTAGTAGGTGCAGCGTCCCTAGGTAGTTGTGGGCACTGCCGCACATTATGCCCCAGTTTGCGGCATCGATAACAGATATCCTTCCCAAAGAGGCACTCTCCCACATGGTTCTTCCCACACTTCGAACATCCCGTGCTTTCCAACTGATTTCCTTGTCTAGGCCTGAAGCCTTGAGTCATTCCTTGTCCTTGCACACCATGGTTAGGTACTTTCCTTGCTCCGTCAGGCTGATCCCACTTCCTCTTCCCGAAGTTATCCCGTGACTTCCTATCCGCCTCTTCCTTCAAACAAGCTGCTATTTGTTCGGCTCTTTCAAAGATCTCGAGCAAAGTCAGGTTCCCTTGACCTACCACTATACTTTTGATTTAAGTTCTTAGCCCCTTTGCGAAACGAAGGACGTGTTTGTGCTCGATGTTGACTAGATGATGAGCAAAACGTGCCAACTGGCTAAAGTTCAACTTATACTCCGCAACCGTCATGTTTTCTTGTCGCAACGCTAGGAACTCGCTCTCCTTCCTATCCTTATAAGATTGAGGGTAGTATCTCTCCATCACTATCTCCTTGAAACGCTCCCAAGTCAAGGCATGTTTCTCATCAACTGGGAGTACTCTTCAATAGCTTTCCCACCAATGATCGGCATCTTCAATCAGTTGGAATGCCACGCAGGAAATCCACTGTGCATCAGTGCACTCTATTAGCTGGAATATCCTCTCCATTGATCGGAACCACTCCTCAATTGCGTTCGGTCCATCTCGTCCGTTGAAGGTAGCAGGCTTGTACCTCCTAAATTGTTCTACTACTTGTGCGGTATTGTTGACCACGAGGGCATAAATGGGTTCACGTCTTGGAGGCATCTAGAACGGGAGATCCCACAAGACAAAGAAATTGCTTAACCGATTCTAACAATTCTAGAAACAGTCCTACTGAACTTATTCTTACTCAATGCTTCTAAACATATCTCACTAGGCATTCATACTTATCAAGAATCTTAAACATATCTTCCTAAGCCGTCGTACAAGCACAACATTTTAAAACTTGCATAATATTTCTTGAAAAGAACCTTTAAAAGAATTTCTTAAATCACTTTTTACCACATATGTGGCCTTTCATAACTTTCATAAAATATCTTTCATGACCTTGTCATGCCTCAAAAATACATAAATCATGCATTTGAAATCATAAACTTGAACTTTTCAAAAACTTACAATCTTTAGGACTCGGAGATGGCTGTGGCGGTGGTGGTGATGGATGGAGATTTCTCTTTTCATTAAACCTTTCATGAACTTCTCTCATAAAACTTTGCATATAATCGCATAGAGCACATAAAAAATATTTTATTTTAACAAGTCTACAAGAACGTAGACCTGCTCTGATACCATACTGTCACGCCCCAATTTTCTATAATTTTCATTACAACGGAAGTCTTACTTATATTTAATTTCTTATGAAATAATTTGAAAAATATCCATTTGAGCGCGACTAACATGCTTGAGGTAGATTTTCTTTTCTTTTAAAATATCTTTGGGACTAAAACCAGAATAACTCCTTATGAATTAGATAATGAAACTTAAACATAAAATGCATGTCTCAAATATTAAAATTCTATTGATCATGCGACTTCAACTCATATAAATATAGCTTATATGCAAACCTAACTTATTCCACTATTATGCAGCATACATAACATCAATTAGACATATAATATCATCTAAGAATTTAGTGAACAGCGGCAAGAATGTAAAATTCGAAAATCATATAGTGGGTGTATTTATCAAAATCATGAGTGCACAAAAAGTCCCTTAATTATTTTAAAATACTCATTTCTCTAACACTTCTTATCGAACACTTCTTATCTTGGGACTTCTTATCGCCACAAAAAATGTTCTCTCTAGATCCTCCAGCGTAATTCCGGTATAATTCCGGCTTGCACTTCTGTCTTCTCACCATGGCTTCGAGCCACACATCTTCGGATTCCGCACTCTCCCACAACACTCTAGATGTTCTCGCTCTCCTGCATCCTACCATCCGTGATTATATCCGCCTTCATCGGGGCTACTCACCTGGGCCTCCTCCGCCGGGTCCCTCGCCATTGTCCAACACTATTTCTCTCTCACTGGACCTAGTACACGCTCTGAACTCTCATCTCACTGGGTTCAGCGCCTTTTGGGATTCCTCGGCACACAAGTCAACACCGGCGATCACGGGTGATCTGGCGCCGGATTTGAGCGCTTCCCTGGGAGGGGCGGATGGAATCCCTCCTCATAATGATTTGTGCAGGACGGATGGGGGATCGCCGGATCATGGAAACGCTTCACATTTAGGACAAGGGCCCTCTGCAGCCTGGGGGCGAGGGAATCACTGGGCGTCCCTCATTTGCGCAAGTCCTTACGGACGGCGCCGATAAGGTGGATGTGGATCCACCACTAGACGAGCGTGACCCCCTCTGAAACCTACTCGGCAGGGCGAATTTATGGTTGTGGATATTGACGAAGATGCTTACCGCGCAAACCTGGGCATATTCCAGTCGGCCGTAATTGGACGTTTGATCACGATGCAGGGGAAGCCTCTACTTAATGGTACAGCCTTAACATCTGAGCTTTCTCAGGTCTTGGGGCTCTCCACTAGGACAAAACTTATCTCCCTGGGAAGGGGCTTTTATACCGTGTGAATAGAGGATACAGGGGACAGAGGGATGTTCACATTAGGCAAGGCTTACAAAATCATCATGGGTTTGCTTCGTTTTCAGCAGTAGGTTCCTGATTTTAATCCACAGAAGGTCAAGACTTCTACGGCTCAGGTGTGGGTAAGTTTTGCTGACCTTCCCATTGAGTATTGGCACCCCCGCATCTTGGCATCGCTGGCCTCCGCGGTTGGGACCTTGGTACGCATTGATGATAATACACGACACATGACATACGGGCATTATGCTCGTATGCTTATTGAGATTGACTTAAAGGACCCCTTGGAGAAAAGAGTTATGTTTAGACGTGCGGGATAATGTGCGTTCACCTCTCTGACCTATGAGCGCCTCCCAAAATTTTATCGCGAATGTTCGGTGGTGGGACATGGACCTTCCCGATGCAAAAGACGGGGAGCTGCTGATACACGGCCGCGTGATCGCAGTCGTAGTCGGCCCCGGCGATGTCGGGGGGATGAAACTGATGTTCCTTTCTCCTCTCAAGGGGCATGTCTGGCCTCAATTGATAGGGTCACCGAGGACTTGAATGAGCTTGTGCAGCAGGCTCTTCTTCTCTCAGTCTCGCCTTGCACCACCTTCTCAAGCCCCGGTTCCCCTGGCTCTCCCTCCTCCGGACCATCAGGTAAACCATTAGCCTCAACTGACCCCTTGCAGTGCACTGACATCAACTCTTCTGAAAATTCCCGTAGCACAGACCTTCTTCGGGATGCCCTTCGGGGCTCGGATATTTCAGATGAAGGACTACGGACTCTTCAACAGTTGAAAAACAAGGCCAAAGGCAGACTTGTCTTTGATAACCAGGGCCCCAAAGATCCAGAAATAACGCTCGTGGCTAGACGGAGTTGGCCCGATGATGTGGATGGGGTAATTTCTATGCCGCCGACGCACGGCCAATCATCTTTGGGATGATTATTTTATCATGGAATGTGCAGGGGTTTGGCAATAACCTCACTCAGGACGCCCTCCTAAATCTTTGTCATGCCCATCGACCGGACATTATTGCTTTAATTGAACCGAAGATTTGATTCCACTCAATGAGCACGAGCTATTGGCGGAGCATTGGCCTGGTGCTCTTAATGGAAAATTACTGTTTCCACTCTCGGCCGAACATTTGGGTTCTTTGTCAGCAACACCTTAGTGCCTCCTTTTCTTTGGGTACTTCTTCGGATCAGTGTGTGATCCTTCATTGCCACACACCCTCTCTCTTTACTTTAGCCTTTGTGCATGGGAAAAATAATTATGTCCTCCGTCGGGGCCTTTGGGATTCTTTACTTGGCCTTGGCAACGTCTCAGTTTGCCTGATGGGAGACTTTAATGTTGTTTTGGGGGCACATGAACGGGCCCCTCTAGTGATTATAAGTGCACTCCTTGTTGAGGAATTTCGGGCCTTTGTTGACACCATGTGTTTGCTTGATTTAGAGTCCGTTGACTTCCCCTACACTTGGTCTTATCGCCGTGGTTCTAGGGGTATGGTTTCTACAAAATTGGACCGGGTTTTAGCATCTCCCTCTTTTGTTAGCTTCTGGTGTAGTATGCACCTTGAGACCCTTCATCGTCACTCCTCGGACCACCATCCATTGCTTCTCTCCATGGACACGGGTATCTCATGCCCCCCACGGCCCTTCCGTTTCCAGGCTATGCGGACACAACATCCTGCCTTTGAGATCCTTGTTCGGCAGGTCTGGGCCTTGCCCACCTCGGCTACAAACCCCATTCTCAGTCTGGTTTGCAAACTTAGGATGCTAAAGCATTGGTTGAAAATGTGGAATTGAGAGGTATTCAGGAATATTGTTACGGAAATTTCGGATGCGACTGACAGGTTGACTGAGAAACAACATGAAATTTACAGTCACGGGGACACTGAAGACAGGTTTAATGATGAAATTGAATGTCACGTCCGTCTGAATGGTGTTCTCCATCGACAACGGGAGTTCTATTCTCAATGCTTCCGTCTCCAATGGCTTACAGATGGTGATCGTAATTCCAGGGTTTTCCATCTTTTACAGCGCACGAGACCTGGAAATAATGAGCTGAGCGAACTAATCGTTGATGATCGGCTGACATCGGACAAGGATATTATTTCCACCCATGCAATCTCCTTCTACGAACAACTGTTTGCGAAAGATACTTTACTATCTACAGACTTCTCTGCTCTGAATATATTGCCTTTTCGGACTCTCTCGGACGCTCACAACGTGGCACTTTTGGCGTATCCTTCTTTAGAGGAGGTGCGACTGGCGGTCTTTGATCTAGACGAAGGTAGCTCTCTGAGCCCGGATGGTTTTCCCAGTCTATTCTTCCGCAGGTGCTGGGACATTGTGAAGTGAGACATGTTTTCGGCTGTGGAATATTTCTTTCATACCGCTTACATCCCCACCGAGGTTAATTCCAGCTTTGTGGTTCTTATTAAAAAGTTCACAGGCGCTACACGTATTCAGGATTTCAGACCTATTGTGCTTAGCAACTTTATCTTCAAGGTTTTCACAAAAATCATTGCTACCGGACTTGGTTCGCTGATCAGCCACTACCTCTCTCCCTTCCAATATGGGTTTGTCCCGGGAAAACGCATCCACACTTGCATTGCCTTGGCTTCGGAAACTTTGAATGACATGCACAAGAGGGGGACCACTAACAGTATGGTAATTAAAATTGATATAAAAAAAGCTTTCGACATGGTTGATTGGGATTTTCTTCTAGTTGTTCTTACCCGCATGGGGTTTGGTCTTGAGTTTCGAACTATCATTAGGGCTATTCTTTCTTCCTCCCGCCTATCTATCCTCGTTGGAGGGGTGGCTAGGGGCTACTTTGCATGCCCTCGGGGTGTTCGTCAGGGGGGATCCACTCTCTTCCCTTCTATTTTATCTAGTTGAGGAGACGCTGGGATGCTGGTTGGATTGGGGGTTTGAGGTTGGCTGCCTTGTAGCTCGACTGGTACCATTGCTTTGGTTCCGTATGCCATTGAGAATGGGGTTTCTCCAATGCTTCTTTTGAATGACGTCCGGTATGACCACATCACTTTCGGGAGTTCTTTTGACCAACTCCTCTTCTTTTCCGTCAAACGGAGCTTTAGTGTTTGCATGATGATTTTGTTGATTGCTTCAACCTGACCGTTTGACTGTGGATGATAGGGCGTCGAGTAATACTTTTTGATTTTCCAAGTATCACAGAACTCTCAGATCTTCTTTCCATCGAACTGTGGTCCATTGTCTATCACGATTGATCGAGGTATGCCAAATCTGCGGATCAAGTTTTTCCAGATGAAGTTGATCATCTTCTCCTCTGTCACTGTAATTAGAGATTCGGCTTCTGCCCATTTAATATAATAATCCACGGCAAGCACCGCAAACCTCACACCTCCTTTCCCAGGTGGGAATGGTACGATGATGTCGATGCCCCATTTGGCAAATGGCCATGGACTGTACACCGCTTTCATCTCTTGTGGAGGAATATATATGTAAGCTCCATTTGGCATTTGCAGTATTTTTTCGCAAACGAGATTGCATCTTCTTTCAAGGTGGGCCAGTAGTACCCTTGCCTCATAGTTCTGTGCGCTAATGCTCATCCTGCAGTATGGCTTCCACATATGCCTTTGTGGATTTCTTCGAGAAATTCCAATCCCTGCCTCTGTGATATGCATTTGAGTAGGGGTGATGAAAATCCTCTCTTGTATAGTTGGCCTTCGATCATTACGTAATGAGCTGCCTATTTAACCAGTCGAGCTACTATCCAGGAATCTTCAGGCTGCTCTCCGCTAGTCAAGTATTTTATTAGACTAGTTGTCCAATCGTCATTGTCCGACTCGTCCACCTCCTTCCCCCCATTCGACATTTGATTCATTTTATAATCGAAGGTCAAAAGATTATCGAGTTTGGTAATGACGACTTCTGAAATTTCTGTTGCCCCCTGGCTTGATGCTAATCTGGCTAGAGTGTCGGCTTGCGTGTTTTCTAGTTGAGGTATCTGTTCGATATAGACTGGTTGAAACATGTTCTTCAGATGAGCTACTATTTTTTGATATAGTATCATCTGTTCGTCTTTAGCCTCGAATTCTCCTCGGACTTGTGACATGATCAATTGGGAGTCGCCAAAGATTTGCAGTTTTTTGACTCCAATAGCCAACGTGAGTTTGAGTCCAGCTATTAGTGCTTCGTATTCTGCTTCATTGTTTGTCGCCAGGAAAGTAAATCGGATGGCTAATGTAAACACTTGGCGGTCGGGGATTATTAACACTACTCCTGCCCCCGACACCGTACTTGTCAACGATACGTCCACGTACAAGTGCCACAGATGTTCGCAGTCGCTCGTTAAACTCGGTGGGTAAGTCAATTAAATAATAAAGTCGGCCAGAGCTTGTCCTTTAATTAACGTCTGTGTTGCGTAAGTAATCCTGAACTGGATGATTTCAAGTGACCATTTCAGCATTCTTCCCGCAGTATCTGGACAATCAAGGATTTGTTTCAGTGGGAACGTAGTGAGTACCTCTACTTGGTGATCGTAGAAGTATGGCCACAACTTTCTGGTGCTCTTGAACAAGGCATACGCGAGCTTCTCGATTGGAGAATACCGTATTTCCCCCTCATGTAGAGCTTGACTTACATAGTAGATTGGGGAATGGAACTGGCCTTCCGCACGCACAAGTACTGAACTTATTGCTACCTCTGATGCTGCGAGGTAGAGATACAATTTTTCGTCAGGCACTGGCTTGGATAGAATTTGTGTGTTGCTCAAATATTCTTTTATTTGATCAAATACTTTCTGGAAGTCGTCTGTCCACACAAAATCTTTCTTCTTCCTCTTCATAGCCTCAAAAAATGGCCTGCACTTATCTCCAAAACGTGAGATAAAACGATTCAGTGCCGACAGACATCCAGTTAGACGTTGAGTCTTTCGAACTGAATCAGGTGGCTTCATATCGATAATGGCTTTGACTTTTGTCGGCTTCACTTCAATTCCACACTGACTCACTAGATGTCCCAAGAATTTTCCAGAGTGAATTCCGAAGCTGCTTTTCTTGGGATTGAGTTTCATGTTGTAGGCGCTGAGTATTTCAAATGTTTGTGCAAGATGTTCGAGATTATCTTCCTTGTGTTTGCTTTTTACAACAATATCATCCACATAAACTTCGATTGAGTGGCCGATATGCTCGTCGAACATCTTGTTCACCAGTCTCTGATATGTGGCCCCGGCGTTAATCAAGGCAAATGGCATTCTATCCCAACAATAAAGATCCTTGTTAGTATAAAATGCAGTATGTTCCTGATCGTCTGGATGTAAAGCGATCTGGTGATATCCCGCAAAAGTGTCCATAAATGTCATTAATTCATGTCCGGCGGTATTATCAACTAGATGATCCATATGAGAAAGCAAAAAATTGTCCTTCGGACAAGCCACATTCAAATCAGTGAAGTCGATACAAAGCCTCCATGTACCGTTGAGTTTACGAATAAGGAC
>JAPKLY010000042.1:0-18472 GCA_026898435.1 Prunella vulgaris
GTAACCTCGTGGTCGCCGACCTCCTGTGCGAGCTTGGTGGCGAGCTCGTCCTCCTTGGCTTTTATTTTGGCCTCTGCTTCTTGCTCGAGTCGGGCGAGCTGGCGTTGAACATCCTCCAACTGCTTCAAGGCACTCTGCTCAGTAGCCAGAGATGCCTCGGCCCTCTCCTCGGCGAGCTGCGCCTGCTTTTTTGCCTTGTCCGAGGTGTCTGCCAAGGCCATCATCCTCTTGTTCCAGTCGGAGCGACCTCGCTCCAGCTCGGTGACCTGCTCCAAAGCCTTCTGGTTGGCGAGCATTAACCCACTGGCATAGTGAGCTGAAAGTAGAAGGTTCTCTTTCAGGTCCTGATTATTGATTGTGGCCACCTGAGGAGTAGTCCAGTGCCTTGGCATGTTACTTACTGTATCCCGGACTAGACCCGGCTCAAGACCCCGCATCGATGTCAGTGAGCGAGATCGCTCGAAGGCATGCAGAGCCTCATGACGATTTGGGAAAGCGATGGGGGCATAGCTGCGAGGTGGAAACATATGCAAAGTGTTAGAAAAATAAAAATGATAATGACAGGAGCTAGAGCGGCGAACTACTCACTGGACGCGCTCGGAATCCCAGCCTAAGAGAGTGTCGTCGCTAGCCCGCACCCCAAACGGAGAAGGCGAGGGGGGCAAGCTCCGAATGGGCGTAGCCACCAATGGGGCGGTAGATTGGGCGGACACACCTTGCCCGGACCTCACCGAGACCCGCTCGGCCCGGTCAGAATCCTCGTCGGCCAGGCCGGTATACCTGGTCCTCTTACGAGCTTGGGGATCCGCATCACCCGCTCGAGATCCCTCGCCTCTTTGGGACCTTTCTTCCCGCAACCTCGCTCGAGAGCGGCACCAGTTCGCCCTCTACCTCGGCTGGTCTTCGCGACCTCCGCTGCCTTAGCCTTTCCGGGGGCCTTAGTCTTCTCCTTCTGGGTCCCCGACCCTCCTACTTCGCCCTTCTTAGAGGCGAGCTCTTCCTCCTTACTCGCCTCCAGCGTGAGTACGAAAGGCTGGTTAAGTCTGTTAGGGCGAGGTGGGCCCATTTCGAAGTGCTCCTTAACAAGTTGATAGGCCTCGGGGACCTCAGCGATTGGAATAGCGACGAAGCTACCACCTGTATAAAAAACGAGATGATCAGTATCTCGGGCGAGCTCCAATAAGTTGTGAACCTGGGAGCTAGGGACCTTGAATGTCGAGGTGGTGCGGCAAAGTGAGAAGCCCGGCGAGCCTTAGGTAATGATGCTGACACAGATGGGCGATCTGTCTGTCCTTCTCGCTCCTCAGACAACAAATGGCCCGCACCACGTCAAACTCGACCGAGATCTTGGACTTGCCCCTGCTAGACTTGTGGCGCTTCGGCACTGCAAAAAGAAAGAAGAATTGAATTAGTAAATCTAATTCAACCCACACACACCGAATCAAGCGACCTACTGCTCGCTTCCCCGTATCCCTTCGGAGTGGGAATACGGTCACCTCGCCCGTGGAATGTGTTCGAAGCCCGCCAATCTCCACCGATGAAGAAGAACTGCTCCTTCCAGTCTCGGATTTTGTTCGGCAAATCCCTGAGAAATTTCTCCCCCGGTCTAGCTTTCAAATAATAATAACCCGCACCATCCTTCGCCTGCTTGGTGACGGCAAAGAGCTCGCCGAGGTCGTCGCGTTCTCGTAACCCTCCAACCCAAAGGCGGATAATGCGGCGAAAAGGTTTCTCCACCCGTTTGGAGTGAGCTGGGTCATGGCCAGATTGTGATCAGCAAGGAACTGACCAATGGTTGGGTGCAACGGCAAGGTAAGCCCGGCCCTGAGGATATCGATGTTGAGGGCAGTCAACCCCTCGGGAGGTGCGTCGGCCCGCTCATTCTTCACTGGAGCATACATGAAGATGTCGAGCGGGACGCGGTACTTCCTGCGTATGATGGGCAGGTCGCATTCATCGATGACGCTCCTCACCCCGCCGGCCCTGTATTCAGATGGGGCGACCTCCTCTAGGTCGGCGGGGAGCGCTCGAGTTGGACAGGGGAAGCTCGCCGCATGCTCGGCGACGTACTCATCCCAGTCGAAGGGATGGACGACCGCGGCAGGGACCTGATATTCAACCAGCTAGGGCTCTGGGAAGCCGATGCGACGAAACCATTCGAGCGTAACTGGTTCTAGCTCGCCTTCCTCCTTACCCTCATCAGCGACCTTGGCATCGACCTCAGCGACCTTCTCGGCGGCGTCGGCGGTGTCCTCGCCAGCCTCCGCAGATTCATCGTCACCACTGACTACTTTTTCCTCGGGGGCGACCTCATCGCCTTCCTCCCATACCTCCGAGTCAGTTTGGACGTCACCGAGTAGCTCGTCGGAGTTCGAGCGAGCTACCGAGTTCGCCTCGGAACTAGAGCCGACATCCACGTAAGAAATCCGAGGAGGAGGCTCATCCTCAATTATTGGTTATTTTTTAGGGTTTCGGTTCGAAAGGGTTTTGCTCGAAGAATGTGTCGACATTATCTCAGAGAAGTCCAAGGGGTTTTCAGTACAATCCAAGAATCCAAAGTCACGATACGATATCGTTCGGAGAAGTCCAAGAGTCTTCGGAAATGTCCAAAATTTCCAGGGAATCCAAAGAAACGAAAGAAAAATCAAGTAAAAGGCAGAAGAAAAGAGAAGAAAGATCGAATCCTACCTTGAAGAGCCTTCGAAAATCCATCGAACGCAAGAAAAATCGGTCGCCGGGAAAGCTCTGAGAATTCGAAAATGCAAAAAGTGGGAAAATGAATCCACTTCCCCCTATTTATAGGCGCCGGAGCGAGGTGTGATATCCAAGGAGTCCAGGGACCTTTCTGCAAGGAATTTGAAAACTTGACATGATGGGCGCGGGAAACTACGCCTAAAAAGGCATGCACGATGCCTGGGTTCCCGCACCACGTCGGCTGGGACAACCGCCACCTTGGAGCTCGCCCACCAGCTCGCTATTCACCCGAATGTAGTTCGCCGAGGTCCGATCTATCATCCGCGGAAATAAGCCAGCTCGCCCACACATTGGGTAAGTCATGATGTACGCGAGTTGGGGGGCAAATGTTGACAAGGAGAACTAATACGATCGACATTGAAATAAGTGCAAAGACCCCGGAGGTCGCTTAGCTCGGCGAAATGGAGGGCAGCTCGCCCCGGAGCTCGCCTAAAGGGGCTCGCCCCCACCTCGGCTGTGTTCATTATCAAACGGCACCCTGAAGCCACACAAGGTATCGGAGCTCGCCTGCGAGCTCGCCCGGGAGCCGTTTTGTAGCCTACTAGATCCCGATGGCTGCGCTCTTTTTCCCTCCGTCCGGTTTATCCACAAGGGTGGTTTACGGCGAGGTTTTTAATGAGGCTCATCTAGTCTAAGGCATTGTAGTAGGATGAGGCACGATGTAGGGAGCAGTGTGAGGGGCCAGGAAGAAGGTTACGAACCTTCGTCAACACCGGAAGCCAAATAGGCTCATAAGGTGCCGTCCCGCACTCACGCACCTATAAATAAGACATCTCTTGTAACTAATATACAATTCAATACAATCCTACATTTACTCTCTCTCTCTCTACATTATTCAAGAGCACACAAAACCCTCCTAAACTCAAAGATTATTGTTTGGTAGAATTAATCCGACATAAAGCCACATAAACAAACACGATTAGTAAATCCTATCAACACATTCATTTCAAATTCAATCCATCCATCCATCCAAATGGAATTTAGGTGAATTTACAATAGATTTGAGTTTATATTCAAATGAAAGAATTCTATAATTCTCATCAAAATCATGTCATTTGTGAAATTAATACCCCATCTTTATATTTTCTATCTCTATGTTTTCTCTACTTTTTTTTCCTATCTCATCTCTTTACAATTCTTGATTTAAAATAAATATCTTCTTACATGTTTTTCTTTAAAAATAATCCACCCAAATGGAGCCTAAATTTATTTGATTTAATAGTTTGTTTAAGGGGAAAAATATTTTTAAGGACATCACCTACGGGAGGTGGCAAACGAAATTAAGAACAAAACTTTAAAAAGTGGTGGCTCAATGTTAAAGAAAATTTTAAGAGAATTTAACATACGTGCATGCATGTATCCCTCACTCAATAGTCAATACACGTTTTATAAATTACTAGTCAACTAAAAAGAGCTTGGAGGTTTGAATTGCAATTGTAATTTTATTTGAATGTTTGTCTTTTTTACATCATAACTTTAAATATCAAATAATATATTATTATTTATATATCGTACTCCCAATTTAGCAAATATTGAATTATTGGGAAAAAAAAAATCAGGTCTTTGATTGACAAAACATAAAACAATAAAAATAAATGTTTTAAGATATTTGTAAAATGAGGAACTATATATTGAGACTAACCTATAAATTAAGTCCTTCTTTTGAAAGACACTTACGTTGTGATTATTGATATATAGTAGGTGTGGTTGTTCACATAAAGTAGTAAAATTAGTGTATCGGGAAATATTAAGGTATCAATAGTCTCACCCTATACAATATCATTCTTATTTGTTTTAAATTTTCTAGAATCATCTTATCTATAAACTAAATGTGATACATTTACATATTTACGTAAAAAGATTTAAGTTTGAAGTATAAAAAAATATAGATAAAAGTATTATAAAATTGCCCATAAAAAAATAGTGTCAGTTAGGCCTTGCGCATGCATGAGGCTTTTAGAATATATGACTCATTTGAGATTTAAGTGACAAATTGGTGACAGAGTTTTTTTTTTTTTAAAATAGGAATATTATGAGGGACTTCGATTTAACGAGGGTGAAAAGTCCTAGTCAAAATGCTCCTCGATAATTATCTGACGAAGGTAGAAAGTGGTACTCGACATTGCCGAGGTTATTATATATTTCAGAATTGGGACAGTTATAAAGATGGGTATTTTTTTTTAGGTTTATTATAAAGAGTGGTAAGTGTGCAATTTTTTAAATATTTACAAACTAATTTTAAGTGCATTTTTTGGTGTACAATTTTTATAATTTTTGTACACTTGTTCTCTTTGCAATTTAAAGAAAAAGTATGTCCGTCTTTTTTTTTTTCTCTTCCGAATTTAATGAGGTGACAATTCTTGGTAACATACGTGCAATATTTTAGGAGGACTCCGGCCTCATCAATTCACGGACAGCCTCGGCAAATTAATCATTTGTTAATTTGTGAGGGAATTTTATATCCTTATTAAATCCCTAATTAAATACGAAAGTATATATGTTTTTCACTAACCTCATTAATATCGAAGGTTATATTGCCCCGCTTCAAAGCAACTCCAACTTTGCCTATACTCTGGGGTGGAGATGAATTTTACCTCCAACACAGCACTATGATTCAGCGCCACATGAGAGTTGTGAATAGTATCGCGCTGATTCTAGCGCGCACTATTCATCCGCGCTAGATTTTTTTTTAAAAATTATTTTATTTATGTAATATTTTTAAGTTCAAATTTTTAGGTTTAAATTGTAATTATATAAATTTTAAACTTATTAAAAATTAAGAAAAATATATGTAGCGCAGAATGTAATGCGAACTGTTGAAAATGAATTTCAAATTTTGCGTCACTCTAACTCGAACTCTGCTCCAGAGTGACGCAAACAGTTGGAGATGCTCTAAAAGTCTTGCTTTAAATAAGAATTTTTTGGTAGTGGTGACGGCATGCTTTGTTCGAAAACCTCTCTTGAGCAACACATGTGGCACGTCGACTTGGCAATGAATTCAGTGTGCTGCATAATTTTTAAATGGTTTTTTCTTCTTTTTTCCATCCAATTAAAATGTTATTTTGAAATACACCTACTGCAAGTTGACCAATATTAATAAATTTTCATGATTACTTCAGTTTGTATTACAAAGTTGGGCTAGGACTTAATAATAGATATACTCCTTCCATCCCTAAAAAAATAGATGTTAGTTACACTTTTTTTATGTTAACTACACGTAATTGATATGTCAAAAGATATAATGGATATTTTGAAACTTGTTTATAAATAAAATAAATATTAATTTATGAAAAATACATATACTCCCTCCGTCCCATAATTATTTTCACACTTTTCTTTTCCATCCGTCCCACAATTGTTTTCACACCCTATAAATAGAAACTATTACTTTAACTCTGGGATGGGGGAGTATATGACATACTTTTCATAAACAATTAATTTGTTCATCAACGGACCTTGAAATAAGCTATAATACCTTTCGTCATATTGCGATGTGAGATATCTTAATACCCTCCCTCACGTAAGAGGCTCATCAGGCTCGACATGTGGTTCCACAGGTGGATCCACACATCGAGTAGAGAGGTGGCTCTGATACCATGTATGAAGGCTACACTTAAAACCCAGGTTGTAAGTGAGAGGAATGTCCAAGCTTATAAGCCCACCCAAGACCAGTGTCGTTCTTTAGCATGTACATTCAGTGGCATGTCATAGGGCCCCTAAAATTTAGGGGCCCAATTTTGAATTTTTTTTAAGTTAATATAGATAAATCTTAATAAAATTATTCTTATATATATTTCAAAGCACAAAAAATTAGGAAGTTTTGTTAGTCAATTAAGATATGAGATTTTATCTATAATACGTACTTTACATTTTTCAAATATTGAAACATATATTTTTTCAACAATTATAAAATATACTATTGCAAATGCACATAAAAAAATACTACAACATCAAGAAAAAAATTTAAGCAAAAAATCTTGTACTTTCCTCCTTAATTTAATTTTAATTAATTTCACTACAAAAAAAACGGGTTTTAGAGACCGCTTTTTAGCGACCGCCCATAAAGCAGTCTCAAATATTCATTTTAGCGACCGTATGTGCGACCGCCGAGGTGTTTTGGTAAATTTTGGAATATTTGTGACCGCCTTGCGACCGCTTGTGGTCGCTAAATCATTTAAAAAATTTCCGACCGCCATAAGCGGTCGCAAAAGTATTAGTAAAATACTTTGCGACCGCATATAGGCGGTCGCAAACAGAAATGTGGTCGCTAAATTTTAAACCCGTAATTGGTAACCCGAAAAAGAAGAACCGGTTTGTTTTTTTAAATTAGCGACCGCTTTCTGGCGGTCGCAAATATAAAATATTAATTTTGCGACCGCAAATGCGGTCGCTAAAGTAGTATCCGATTAGGGTTGTTGGCTCCATTTAATTATATAATTTTGTGACAGCTTAAGGCGGTCGCTAAAATGCGATTATGGAACAGAATCAGCTTCCCTTTTCTTCAGTTTTTTCGGGGAAAAAACCCCACTCACACCTCAAAAAATTTCTCAATTTCAAACGAGCATTGCTTCAACGTGTTGGTGGCAATTGTGGAAGTCTACTACTATATTGTGCTCGTTGCTTCTAATTCACCGTACGTTTTTACAATTTTACCGTTTAATTTTAAATTTTGTGTATTATATGTTTTATAAGTGTTCTTCATGTGACACGTTAAATTTTAGAATTTATAATGTGAATAATTATTGTAATTGATTTTTTGTTTTAAAAAATTGGATATGTTTATTTATAGTCGAAACTCTACCGAATTTTTTAATAATTTATATGTGATTCATTTTTAATTTGTATCAGATGGAACTCCCTGATCGTCGTTGGATGTATGAAATGCCTCGTTTGATACAAGGAAATATGAATTATGAATTTTGCCTGAAACTTGATGAGTTTATTCAGTTTGTCTGTAGTAAACCAAATTGCATGGATAATTGTGGTCGGATTAGATGTCCTTGTTCAGGCAGAAAGTGCAGTAACAGAAGATTTTTTAGCATAGATGAGGTTAAAACTCATCTTGTGAGGTTCGATTTTGCTCCATTTTATTATAATTGGACCAGACATGGCGAAGACAGGTGGAATTATAATTTGGAAACAGTGATTGCCTTCTATGATCAGTTGAGTAGTTGTGGAGGTGAGAGATTTGAGATTGGTAGTTTGAGCTGCGACCCGTCTACACCATTGGATGAGCTAGATGAATTCCAACGGTATCATACGATGATTGATGAGTTTGGTTTGGGTGTTCACCACACAGCCATGGAGGAAGAACCAAATCCACGTTCAAAGAAATTTTTCGAGATGCTCAAATCTGTCGATCAAAAATTGTTTTCTAGTTGTGATACTGAGACTCAGTTGTCATTCAACGCTCAGATGTTGTCCATCAAAACTGAAGGCAAAGTGAGTCAGAAAGTCTTCAATCAATTCGTCAAGTTGTTTAAACGGGCCCTACCTAAAGAGAACACAGCGCCAGAAAATTTCTATCAAAGTAAGAGGCTGTTGAAGGATATGGGTTTACCGTTTGAGAAGATTGATTGTTGTACCAATGGTTGTATGCTGTTTGTTTGCCAAAATCATGTATGATTTCCACGCAAGTGAACGTGGTCGTTGTTGTCGCGACAAGTTAACCAAGTTAAATATCGAACACAGGGAAACGATGCGATATCAAGCAAGCATTGAATGTCTACAAAAGGCTAATAGCTAGGAAGGCAAGAAAACCATCAAGGATTCTATCTACTATGGCAAAGCAAAAATAGTCCTAACTATCACCTCAAAGAAGTGAGCAAGTGTTAAGTGTACATGGAAGTAATCCTACTATGGTTCCTCTAGAATCCTATCCATCCTAGCATGCAAAAGGTCTCTTGGTGTCTTAGTCAAACTAACTAGTGTCTAGATCTCTCTACAACACAAGCTAAGGCTCTATTAGGTGTCTAGATCTCTCTACAACTCCTAACACTCCAATTAAGAGGTCTTAGGCTAATATGCAATTCTCATTGGTCATACAAGCCAAATATCAAACACTTGGTATGCATAAGGTTCTTATAGCTCAATTCTCATTTCATAGCTAACCATATAAGCCATACATTCCAATTAAATATCTCAAGCATTCATACAAGTCATTAATAAGAGAACTCACACATCAAGATCACTAATTCATGCATAGGATTAACAAGAACTAAATCCACCATAGTATTCATACAACCATTGTTGATAAAAGGATCTAAACTTGAGATAAGCTTGAGGATTAGAAGTATAAAATGGCAAGAAGTTATAAGCTGCTCGCCTACGTGCTCGCCCGCCTGCTCGCCCACATGCTCGCTCAAGATTAAAGGTGTCAAAGCAACGAGCCTACGCGGCCTTTCCCCAGTTGCTCGCACCAATGCTCGCCCAGCTGCTCGCCCAGATGGTCGTCTTTAGCCTGAATATAACAAGGCAGCGAGTTCAGAAGATAAGTCCATGCTGCTCGCCCACTTGCTCGCTACATTGTCCGTCTCTCCTTCGAGGGAAAGAAGACACAAGATGTCCGAGGTACCTGTATGAAAGGTCCGGATTGTTGAAGGCTAGAGTTAGTGGGGCAAAGCTTGGAGGGGATGACAAGTGGAGGACACTTGTCACCCCCACAAGCCATATGGCTTAAAAAGAAGCCACCTCATCCTTAGAAGGGATATAAATAAGAGGAAAAACCTCATTTGTAAGGATTCAATTTCCAAAATACAAGAAAGATAATACACAATTCCTCTCTCTACTTTTCCAATTATAACTCCTATTACTAATCAAAATTACATCTTTAGATTATTGATTGAGTGATTTTCTCCGTATAAATTAGCCACATAAATCATTCGGTTATATAAATTGCTCAACAATTTGGCGCTAGAAGGAGGGGGCCCGAACCTCCGTCGATTGAAGAATTCGATACTCATTCTTTATTATTCCTCAAGAACACCAAGAACGCCCGTTGAAGTCCGGTAAACGTTTTGAAGAATATCTTCAATTGTGAGTGTTTTCAAGAATTTATTGTCTTCGAAAACACGAACTAGAAAAGATTTCTTTAAAATATCGTCTGCTATACTTAATTATTAACCGCAAATAATGACGAGGCATACGTACGAATCCTCCCACGATGAATCTCGCACTACCTCGACAAGTCGGAGATGGAGGGGACGAGGACCATCCGGACATCGTCAAGCTGAACAAGCTCGTGTCCCGGCGTTACCGGCGGTTCCGGTCGGCCAACAAATTGAGACTACCATTGAATCAATGGTTAGAACGCCCGAGGACATCGAGAGAGCGATGACCGCCCTGAAACAATTACAAAGGCAGCAGGTGGTGATGACACGTCGTCCCGTAATCCAGGTTGCCCAGACTGAGACGAGACATGATACTCGAACAAGCTACCATCCTCAGGAGGAGGAGGCCAGTAGTGGACGTGTTGTGCCCGAAAGTTCAAGGGGCAAACAAAAGATGTCCGATCGCCTTGGACCACAACCCCCACGCTCAAACCAGCGACCAGCTGGGCGAGCAGAGGGGCGACCAGCGGGGCGACCAGCTGAGCAAGCATATGATCAACCCGAACGCCTTGACGGGTCACAAGGCGATAAGCGTGGTAATCAGAGTCATCACTCAGAAGGGAGAAGGTCGGAGCATTCATATCGCCAGGAGCCTTGCGAGTCTGATGCCCGGCACCAAAGAAGGCCGGTGTAAGAAAGCTTGAGGAGACGGGCATCCGAGAGGTTAGGACCAAATGCCGCGAGTAACCTCCAGCAACCACACCGGGAAATCGCCCGAAGTGAGGGACTGCCGGGGGCAGCACGTCATCATGAGGTGCACCTGGAACAGCCTCGAGGAGGGGGATCATCCCGCGGGTCGTCCGTCCTAGAAATCGAGAAGTTAAAGAAAGCTGTGGAAGACTTACAACACCAGGTGGCCATCAAGGACAAGGTGGAAACATACACATCACTCCCAGTATCACCATTGTCGCCGGTCATCCTAACTGCACCAATCCAGAAGAAAATACAGTTTCCCTCACTTGTGTTGTATGAGGGAGAGTCTGACCCCAAGGTTCACATCTCTAAATATGCCGATTATATGATATCAATGGGGGCATCAGATGCGACGCAGTGTCGGAACTTTCCTTTAACTCTTGGAGACCGGGCGCATAGATGGTTCTCAGCCTTGACACCTGGATCAATTCAATCATTTGGGCAGTGGACCCGGGAATTCCTATCCCACTTTTCGGGATTTGGAACATATCTGACGCAGAAACATAGGTTGGCCAACATCTCACAAGGGTCCGAGGAGACTGACCAACAATACTTGGAGCAGTTTGATAGAATCCTTCTGGAAGGGGAAGCGGTCAGTGACGATACAAAGGTTGTGGCAGTCATGGCGGGACTGCGTAAAGGAACGGACCTATGGAAAGAAATGCATCTGGCCTGTCCTAGTACATACGCCGAGTTCCGCCACAAAGCTGGTGTATACGTCGCAATGCAAGAAACGATGGCCAAACAGTTGGCCCCAGAGGCTGAAGATAAGAAGAATGGAAAGAAGCCTGGTGGTATTGGTTATAAGGCCCCGAAAAATTTGAAATCATTTGGGGACACGGCAGAATATAGGGAAAAATTAAACCAAGTCTTAACTACCACGATTGATCACGTCTTCACAGCTGTGAAAGACCAGGATATGCTAGCTGCACCCCGGAGGATCAGACAAGATCGCAGCAAGCTAAACCCGAACAAGTTTTGTGCATACCATCAAAGTATCGGGCACTTCACCAGTGAATGCCGCGATTTGTTAAAACAGTTATGGAAATTCTATGAGGATGGAAAACTTGCCGAGTTTGTGAAGAAGGCTCCAGGAAAAAGACAACGTCCGACGAGACAGGAAGCCTCGGATGATGAAGGAAGCGATGAGGCGGAGAGAGCCCCAAATAGACAAGTAAGAAGGGGTCCACCAGCAAGGCCGACGCATTTGGAGCCGAACCGAGAGATCCTTGTGATCGAAGAGATTGGGTCGGCAGGAGGGATGGTAGATGGCCGTCCAACATAAAAAAGACAGAAGAAAGCAGAAATTCGGGCGGTCAATCAGGTGCAAGAGATGGGGTCCGGATCAAAGGCGGCTACGAAATCAGTTGCGGAGTTGACTTTTTCTCAAGCAGATCTTTAAGGGATCCTTACACCGCACAACGACTCCTTGGTTATCAGCGCCAATATCATGAATGCAAGAGTACACCGACTGCTAGTGGATACAGGAGCTTACACAAATATCTTGTTCAAAAAGACACTAGACCAACTAGGAGATTATGAATCCTACATAGAGGATTGCAATCACTAGATAGTGGGATTCGGAGAAGCTGTGACCGTCCCACTAGGTGTAATAAGGTTGCCGGTAGAACTTGTAGCGCTAGAGGACCCGGAAAGGAGGATGACAAGGTTGTTAGATTTCCTAGTCGTAGATCAACCATCCGCCTATAACGGGTTCCTCGGCCGCCCTTTCATTTCTGAATTTAAAGCTGCATGTTCTACTTACTACTATTGTATCAAATTCCCAACTCTCAAAGGTGCAGGTACGGTAAAAGGGGACCAAAAGAAGGCGCGAGAATGCCTATTGACCCTGAAAAAGCCCGTGAACCAGGTTTTAGTGTTTGAAGATCCCACATCACAACCCTCCACGAGCGGACCGCGCAACTTGGACGATACTTTGGTAGACACCGAAATGATGGAAATAGACCAAACATCGGAAGACATGGAGGTGGATAATGCACTCCAGCAAGATCCTGTGACCGTAGCCAAAGAGAGTGATGGAATGGAAGCAGCGCCGGGAGATCAGATAGAGGCCTCAGAAGACATTGAGCCCCGGTTGGGCTATGAACCTACCTCGGAGGAGATAGAAACGCACCTTGAAGGACCAATTGATGATCCCCGGTGGAAAGATAAAAAACGACGCGCCACACCAGTGGAGGAGCTCAGATCCATACAAGTTGATCCAGATAAAGAGGATCTAGAACTCTTTATTGGGTCAGAATTGGGAGAACCTTATAGAAGCCGGATGGAGGAATTCCTTCGGTCAAACCTCGATGTGTTTGCATGGTCACACGAGGATATGACCGGCATACCAGTGGAACACGCGTGCCATCGCCTGAATATAGATCCCACGAAGAAGCCTGTTCGCCAGAAGAGGAGAAAATATGGGCCAGACAAGTATGAGGCATTGACCGGTGAGGTGAAGAAACTTTTGGACAATAAACTCATAAAGGAAGCATTATGTCCTCAATGGGTGGCGAACCCTGTGTTAGTCAAAAAACTAAATGGAACATGGAGATTATGTATAGACTTCACAGATCTCAACGCCGCATGTCCAAAGGATAACTTCCCTCTACCCCACATCGATCAGCTGGTAGACAATACGGCGGGACACGAACTAATGACATTTATGGATGCCTTTGCAGGTTATCACCAGATTGCCATGCACCCCGATGATCAAGAACATACCGCCTTCTATACAAATAAAAATCTATTTTATTGGAAGAGGATGCCCTTCGGATTGATCAACGCCGGTGCCACATATCAAAGATTAGTCAACAAGATGTTTGACCAACACCTTGGTGACACAATGGAAGTCTATGTGGATGACATTGTTGTGAAGAGTCTTAGAAAAGAAGACCATCTGGAGCACCTCAAGCAAGCATTCGATATCATGAGGGCGTATAACATGAAGCTTAACCCAAAGAAAAGTAGCTTTGGGGTACAATCCGGTAAATTCCTGGGACATCTCGTAAGTCAACGGGGCATAGAAGTCAACCCATCACAAGTCAAATGTATCCTAGACATGGGTCCACCAAAGGATGTACCGGCAGTTCAACGACTTACCGGATGTCTCGCGGCACTTAATAGACTTATATCCCGATCTGGGGACAAGAATAGACCCTTCTTCGAGTCTATCAAAGGCAAAGGCACCTGCAAAAGGACCGGGAAGACCAACTACATATGGACAGATGCTTGCCAAAAGGCGTTCGAAGATATAAAGAGTTACCTCAGTAATCCCCAGATCCTGTCAAAACCGGTGCCGGGAAAAAAGCTATACTTATACCTGGCGGACTCGGAAGTAGCCATAAGTTCAGCCTTGGTACGTGCAGAAAGTAAGACGCATCTGCCAGTGTATTATGTCAGCCAGGTGCTACATGAAGCAGAATTACGATATTCCCCAATGGAAAAATTGGCATATGCATTGGTGATGAGTGTGCGGAAACTCCGGCCATATTTCTTCGACCATCAAGTGGAAGTTTTGACAACATTTCCCTTGAGGCAAGTCTTACATAGACCTGATACTGCCGGACGATTGTTAAAATGGTCACTAGAGGTTAGCCAGTATGGTATAACGTACGCACCCCGAACAGCGATCAAAGGGCAGGCTCTGGCAGACTTCATAGTAGAGCTAACCTACCCTCAAGATCCGACGTGGGGACGTATTTACCCATGGCACCTCTATGTAGACGGCTCAGCAACAAGTTCCGCAGCCGGAGCAGGTGTCGTCCTAATAAGCCCCGACAAACAAGTGTTTACCTCAGCAATAAGATTCGATTTCCTAGCAACCAACAATGAAGCCGAATACGAGGCGCTTATTGCAGGCTTGAGACTATCATTAGCTGTGGGGGCAACTAGGCTTCAGATTTTCGGAGATTCGCAGCTAATCATATCTCAAGTCCGAGGAGAGTACGAGGCAAAAGATCGACAAATGATCATCTACCAAAGGATCGTTGCACACCTAATATCAAAGTTTGAACAAGTATACATTGAACAGATCCCCCGACTAGAGAACACCCAAGCAGATGCTTTAGCCCGGTTAGCCACGAGCACCGGAGAATCAAGCATCTCAGAGCTGGTGGTCACAAAGTTAATTAATCCTTCAACATTTGATTATGTTCATCAAGTGTTGAAGAGGGGGCAACAGATAATCAATAGCCAACAACAGTCTACAGATGATTGGCGAACACCTATCTGCAAATACTTGTCCAACGGAGAGCAGCCAGGGGACCCATGGGAAGCACAGCGGATTGTGAAACAGGCTGCGAGATACACGATGGTTGAAGGACAATTATATAAAAGAGGAATTTCACTCCCATTACTCAAATGTCTGTCTTCAGAAGAAGGACATAAGGTGTTGAAAGAAATCCATGAAGGAATATGTGGAGGACATGCTGGGGGGCAAGCCTTGGCTTACAAAACCATCAGGCAAGGGTATTATTGGCCGACACTGCGAAAAGATGCTATCAGATATGCTAAGAGATGCTTGAAGTGCCAACAATTCGCTCCAAGCATCCACACCCCAGCACAAGAATTGAAGTCAGTATATAGTCCATGGCCATTCGCTAAATGGGGTATCGACTTGATCGGCCCATTCCCTCCCGGGAAGGGAGGGGTAAAATTTGTAGTAGTGGCAGTGGACTATTATACTAAGTGGGCCGAAGCTGAAGCACTGACGACGATAACCCAAGAGAGGATGGTAAGCTTTATTTGGAAGAACCTGATATGCAGATTCGGGTTACCACAGTCAATAGTCACGGATAACGGGGAGGCAGTTTGATGGAAATAAGTTAAGAGACTTTTGCACATCATGGAACATAAAAAAACATTATTCCACACCATATCATCCTCAGTCAAACGGACAAGTTGAAGCAGTAAATAAAATTTTGAAGCACATCCTAAAGATCCGATTGGAAGAAAAAAAGGGGAGTTGGGCTGACGAGCTTCCGGAGGTCTTATGGACCTACAGAACGTCTTACAGAACAAGTACCGGAGAGACCCCATTCACGATGGCTTTCGGAGTGGAAGCGGTCATCCCGGTAGAGGTCCAACATCGGACATGGAGGATAATCGAGTACAACGAGGAAGCAAATGAAAATGATATGGCTGTAGAGAGAGACTTGATTGAAGAAACAAGAACCTCGGCAGAGGTGAGAAATGCAGTCTATAAGCGACGAGCCGAGAAATACTACAACTTGCAGGTTAAAGATAGAAAATTCCAAATCGGTGACCTGGTGATGCGAAGGATATTAGCAGTCCCGACTGGAGTATTTGGTCCGAAATGGGAAGGTCCGTTCAGAGTAACAAAAAGTTGGCCAAATGGGACATACGATCTGGAGGATATGCAAGGTAGTTCTTCGGCATACACGTGGAATGCGACACATCTCAAGAAGTTTTACCAATGAAGACTTGTGTAAATTTCTCAAGAAAACCTTGCTTGTCCAACATGTATAGGGGCAAGCAAGTCCATAATAGACGTGGATGAATCTGTAAAGTTATTATTGAATAAAGAGAATTCCTTTCGAATTGATGTATCAAAAGATGTCTCAAGTTATAAGCTCTAAAGACTTACAAGTCCACAATAAAGGCAAGGTATTGAGACTAACCCTAAGGTTAAAACCATTAAAAGGGAGTCCTTACCAATCAATAAGCCTACATCCAAAGAGATGAAAAATAAGGTGTAAATTCGCGATTCCATAAAATGGAAAAGTAAGACGAATCAATTAAAACACCATACATCAAAAAGCGAGCGCTAAATAACTAAGACAGAAGTATCAACAGCGGGAGTAAAATATAAACGAAAGCCAATAAAAGAGAAACTGTCAATGCATTAAAACGGTAAAAGGTGTTCAAGTACATATGGGGCGCCTTCAAGGGCGAAAAAGCAAAAGTAAGAACGTCTCTAAAGACAATTGAAACAAAAAGAAAGAAAACCATCATATCAATGCCCGCCAGGCTGGTCGCCTACCTGCTCGCCAGCATGGTCGCCAGCCTGTTCGCCTGCCTGGCCGCCCACCTGCTCGCCGGCTCCTGAAGGAGAGAGACCGGGGAGAACCTCGAAGGGAGATAGACCCTCAGTGTCCACCATCGCATCGTCTTCAGCGTTAATCTGAAGAGGCGGATAGTTTCCACCGATGATCTTAAGTGTCGAAGGCACAGCACTTAGATCGACTCCCATTTCTTCAAGATCCCCGATGTCCACCACCAAACCTTCCTTAAGAGGACGTTCGGTAAGGAAGTCGGTGAATTCCTTCTTCAAAGCAGTCCAGGGGTCCTCGTTCTCACCAACAGCATGGTGATAGGCCCGTAGGTTCTCGGCAAAGGCATATACGAAGCCAAAGTCAGAGGACTCGGCTCGAATGTTAGCAACAGCCTCGGGAGTATAGCAGTCAGTATGGGCCGCTTTGTGCTCGGCAAGTTGGGTCTAGGTAGTTTGGAGTTCGTTCTCCAACTCGGTAATCCTCCTTCGAGCCACTCTGTTCTCTTCCAACTGAGCACGCAAGCTCGTCACCTCAGCACGTAAACTCTCAGCCTCGGCATGGGCCCTCTCAGAGCTGGCAAGGGCCGACTTCTCAGCATCCAAAGAGGCCTTGGCTTTGGCCTCAGCTATAGCTATCTTCTTCTTGGCCTCATCTCTTTCTTTCTTCACATTATCTGATAGCACAGCGTAAGCTTTCTCCAAGGTGACGGCTTTCTCAAGGGCGCGCTGAGCACTGAAAAGAGCCCCACTTGTATGATGCATGGCCGTACGGATGTTATCCGTCATTGATTGGCACTGAGCGATGTCTTCTTGAGGCTGAGACCAATGCCTAACGGTGGATTCAACGGCAAGGCGAGTAGAACCCTTGAGCTCGTTGAGAGATTTCGGAGGATGGGCGAGTGCGAAATGATGTACAGCTGCGCTCCGGTGTTGGTAGCGTGAGGGATCGTACCTGAGTAAGAATTCAAAATATGTCTAAAATAAGCCTGAAAAATGTTTAAGTATAAGTATGCTACAGGATTGTGGAGTATTACCCTGCTGCTCGATCCTGATCCCATCCAAGGATCGAGACATCCGATAGCTGCCCAACAGATCGTATGGGGGCAGGAGCAGAGGAGGTGCCGACAGGAGCAGGAAGAGTTGACTCGGGAACCTCGTCTCGGTCCAAGCCTCCTGGGGCTGAAGATCTTGTAATTCGGGCTCTCTTGGCTGCCTCACCCTCACGCTCAACGCGTGAACCATCTCCTCGGAACACTCGCCGGGTGCCACCGCTTGGAGAACTACTCGGGGCTTGATGATCCTCGGTACGAGGAGCCCGAGGGGCAGCAGACCGAGTGTTTGGCCCAGGACCACCAGTCTTTTTGGTCGTCTTAGCGGCGATCTGAGCGGCTAGCACCACGGACGGGGGATCCCTCTTGGTACGTGCCATCCCAAATTTCTGGTTTAAAGTCTTGAAGGATGGAGGGATGGCAATGGACACTTCAGGAACTGCAGGCATGAAGAGGCAAAAAGAGTTAGAAAATTTTTCATAAAAAATAAGGAATGTTAAACAAGGAGTCAAAATAGATGTACCTGCGGGACGAACAACCTGGGCTCGTAGATGGTGAGGAGTGGTAATTAACCCCGAGACGACGCGGCAGCTGAATTTGTTCAAGTAATCAAAGGTTCTGTCCTTCTTATTCCGACGGCAGACAAGAATACAAGTAAACTTGAACTCCTCAGATAAGCTCGTCTTCTTCCAGCGTTGAGGGATCAAACCTGCAATACAAAGGAACGAAGACATCAGACACAACATCAAAAAAGAGTTTTTAAGATTCAAAGCATGTAAACAAGTCCTACGCTGCAACTCACCAAACTCAGTAGGGGACATAATTCGTCCCCCAAGACCCTCATTGTT
>JAPKLY010000042.1:43472-178842 GCA_026898435.1 Prunella vulgaris
CCTGGGGACTTGGGCGTGTGTGTTTGAGGGAATTAATTCCTTGGAGCTAGGCGCATGGCCGTACGCGCGCGTGATTTTTTTTTTTTAATTCTATTTTTAGAAATTTTTACGCTTCTAGAAGCGTAAAAATTTGTATATAAGTTTTTGTCATAATAATATATATACTAAGAAAAAAGTTAGTATGTACAAATCTAAGATTTAGAAATTCCATTAATACTATCTTGATATAAAAAAGTAAATTCCTTTGTAAATTCAATAAGTATTCTAGAAACCAATTTTAGTGTGCTTGGATTAAATTTTCAAGGCCTCCAATCTGATTCGATACCAATAATTTTAAAAAAAAAAAACATTAAATTTCTAAAAATATTTTATTTATTAATTATAATAAATAATAGTTAGTATAATTTGTGTGCATTAATATAATTAGAATACATTAAAATAGAAAAATAATATAAATTAATTCATAGTGGTAGAGTTGTCTCGCCTATTTAACTTAACTTGTAAAAAAAAATTTGTCGATAAATTTATGAATTTATAACATATTTTTAAATATTTTACTAGATAAAATTTTACTTATAACTGTTCTTAAAATTGAAAAACATGTGTATACAAATTCAATTTTTTAAAAGATATAAAAAAATTTAATTAACAAATAAAAATTGGATATTTTATCTACTATTATAATAAATAAATAAAATTGATGTTGATTTAAAAAAATAAAAATCAGTAACCCAACATTATAGTAAATATAAAGGATGAAACTAAAAATAAAAATATTATTCTAATAAGAATACATATTTTTTTTTGTTAATTTATTATGAATGGTTTTAAAAAAACAATGTTATCCTAATTTTGGTATATATATATATATATATATATATATATATGTTACAATATTCTTTGGGGAGTTTACTTATATAACTAATGTAATGAAAGAAATAGGAGATGAAATACAAAAGTAAAATAGGAGATTCGAGCCATATTATTCCGGGGGAGATTTACGAAGAGGCAGTAGGTAGAATAAGATTTTAGGGTTACATGAGAAGAAACATTTTAAATTTTTTGTTTTGTTTTGGCATTAAGGATTTCTAGTGATTTTGATTATTCTGGTTTGATTTTAATTAAGTTTCAATTAGGTATTTGTCTAATCTTTGATCATTTTATGTTATATTCAATGATTCATGTTATATCAATTATTCATGTTCACCGTTAGCCATGAGCTAAGCCCTTTTGCTTTTGGTGAAGGAAGATTATGAACCATTATAATCATTGTCTTTAATTTCTCTTGTTAAGACATTTTGATGAGATAAGTCATTTTAATAGGTCAATGAGACACTATGATGTTTATTACTAGAGACTAACATTTAAATCCTAATCACAACAAACGAGAGTTGAGTGAGAAGGGTAAGGGTATTCGATTGATAGTAATAACATCTAGGTTTGAGAGTTAATGTATTGAAAGATGTCTAGTTACAGAGAACAAGACTACTAGGATGTTGAGATATGAATGAGAGTTACATTTCAGCATGAATGTAATGTCTGGCTCACTCATTAGATAACATTTACAACGAAAATGTTAGGCAATTGATTGTGACTGATACATAATGGAATTCATCTTAATCATATCACAACTTCTACACACGCAAGTGTTAGTTTAGGTTTTTTATTTGTGCATTTTTAATTCATTTCAATTTCTGCATTTCAAGTAGTAACTAGTTAGGAACCACACTTGCATTTTCATTCTTATTTATTTAATTCAAAAACTCACACAAGCCATAGTATTAGAATTATCTCAATTGTTTCCATAGAGTTCAATATTTATAACTTGGTCAGCTTACCACTATACGGTCTTATACACTTGTAAGAAAGTATATTTGCATGTGAACACAAATCGCTAGTCATATGTATGCTAAAAATATTACTTTTTTTGTTTTGCACTTAATGTTACATTTGCCGAATGGTACAAATGACGTTTGACGGTCATCGAACGGTCGAATGCTGCCAAACGCTTTACTATTTTTTAATTTTTCTACTAATATTATCTTTTTTCTAAACATATATTAATAAAAATGTATATTTTACGATAAATTATAAATTTAAAACATAGTTAATAACAAAAAAAAATATTTTTCAAAAATGTAATAAGTCAACAAAATATTAAAAACTATCATAATACAATATTGTCCAACTTCCTGAATGAAACACAAAAATAGCAAAATACATAATACGAATAAATTATGAAGTAGTTCAATTAAATTTCTATTTTTTAATTTTAACTTGAAATAAAATTAAAAAAAAAAGTAATGGCCGCCTAAACGGTCTCGGCGATGCCAAATGTATTAACCGATATTTTTCAAAAATTTGATTTAGACATCGACGGCTAAGTGCTGTAAACACCTAGGCGCAGTCTAGACGATCTTGACCACCCTTTACGCATATATCCAATACATATCCTAAAATATTGCATGAATATTTTTGTGATTGGGGTGTTTTCAACTTTTATTAGAAGGGGCGCACCAATTTTTTCTCAAAGTTGCCCCCTCACATTTTGGTTTTTAAAAAACGACTATAATTATTTGATAGTGATTGAGAGCACCACCTATAAACGAGAAGAAAACATTAGTAATAATATATTTATCATACCTAATATCCATTAGCTTTCAACAAAAAAAAAAAAAAAAAAAATTATCCTCCATGAATTTTATTGGAAAAAAATGAAATGAGCAAATAAAAGATGAATAATGGTGAAATATGTTATGAATGGAATTGTGGATCAGTTCCAAATAGACGAGTCTGTAGCCCAATCTCAATAAAACAATCCATATGACCAATGGACAAGAAAATGCCCATTTGATCGGGTCCCCACCTTCACTCGAGCGACTTGAATCAGTGAGTTTGAGATTGTTATTTGAATCGAGTGGTTTGATAGCTTCACTCGATTCGTGAAAATTCGAACTCAACTCATTCATGTTAATAAAGGAGCCAAGTTCGAGCTCGTAATATACCATTTATTCACGATTTCGTTAAGGTCGAAAACTTTCTTAATATTTCAATGTAAAGAGGATAATACTTAAAATAATATTTCTAACTATGAGTTCGAGCACACCTTGTTAAACTTATTTGCAAGTCGGGTCAAATTCTATTTTCAACTTACTAATGCAATCAAACGACTACTAACCCGCTCAATAAGTACTCAAATTAAGTTCGAATTTCAAATACTCAACTCGACTCGAACAACAATACTAATCCGAAGTACACCTGCCTCAATCAATAAGCTTGACACAATCATCCATAATGTTAGTAACCATTTAATAAGATGAACATGCATTAAACCTAATTAATATGACCATAATATTCAATAGTATTAGACTAGATGGAAATAACATGGAAGAAAATGATGTGATAATGAGGCCAAAACCCCATCTATCAAGTATGCATGTTCATTGTCGGAAATGAAAGCTCCATTTCAGTCCACACGTATATATATTGAATATTGTCCAATCATCCAGGCCAGTCCCCACCCTTTTCAATGTCTTGGTAAACTACAATTAATAATACATAGACTTTACCCTAACTTTGGCACACTATAAGACTTTATTAAAAAAAAAAAAAAACAATTTCTATTAAAATATTAATTTTGTACAATCATATAAATAAATAAATAAATACTATAATAATAATTTCACGTGTTAGCATTAGTGCGCTCTTATTGTTGACCCCAAAGAAATAGATAAATTCAACACGTCGAGATTTGTTGAAATTATCACAAGGATTGTGCAGATTAAAATATTAAATATTGAATTGATTGATTAAGTATTGTGTGAACACATTTTATTCTGAAATTAATTGCATTTATTAAATATATATTTACTTTTATTAAAGAGTATTTGATTTTTTAATATTTAAATTTTATTAGTTGCAAACTAATTTCACACTACATATACTATAAATTATTATTTTTGTTAGTGTTTATCTCATGTTTGTGTTAATGAATTATTTCTTGATTTTAATTTGTACTTCTAGCTTGAAAGAATATTTTTGTATGTAAAATTATCACAAAGTACAATATTCTTTTGCTTTGAACAATCTCAAGATGTAACGTAACAATTTACTCGTAGGATATTTTTTTTAATCGTGAAGATATTTTTTATTAATAGTATAGTATTGTTTACATCTTGTGCTGCGTATAGTATTGAACAATCTATTGTTTTATCGAAAATGAAATAAACTTAATTTTTTAATTAAAATAATAATTTATATTATTAAAAGAATAAAACATATAGTGCTCTAGATCTGTTATTTCTTAATTTAATCTTGGAATGGGATGTATGCATTAGAACACATAGGTATAAAATGTAATTGACAATATATTAATTTAATTTAGACAAAATGAGAAGTGTTGAAATATAATCTTTTTTTCCCTCGAAAAGCAGAAATGATTGAAATATAATTTGATCGTTGAAGAATATGATTAGATCACGGCTTATTTAAAATTGAGTAAGTCTCCTGTGCACCAGTTACACGGTGCAAATCTAATTCATTTTTTTTAAAATTAAACTTTTTATAACTGAAAAGTTAAACAGTTTTTTACTGAAAGTGTATCTTTCATAGTTTAACTTTTCAATAATAAACTGTTTAATTTTTTAAAAATAAATTTGAGTTGCACCGTGTAACTGGTGCGTACAAGACTATTCTTTTAAAATTTTAGGAGTAAAGAAAAGTACTAGATGAATTTGATTATGACACCTATTATAAGTGTTAAATGTTGAAAATCCATCAGAAAATCATATAAAATTATATTTTTTAATAAAATATCATTATTCTTGACTTTATTATACTAAAATAAAAATATATATATGATTTCGTGACCGACCTAACACGTTCAGATTACATATTGCAAAAGCATTTCCATATTATATTAGATAAAATGAGACCAATTTCTTACGCACCAGGTTAATTTATATTAATTAAAAATATATTTTATTTAACTTAAACATGCAAAACTCAATTCAATTAAAAATATAAAATAAAATATAATACTAATTAATTTTAATTAAAATATAATGAATGAACGGATGCGCATATGACTTAGCAGTTAAAACAATACAAAAATTTTATACATAATATACTTGCTAATACTATTAGTTGTATTTATTGATATGTCAACATTTTATAAACTAATATCAATAAAATAGATGTAAGTATATTTTATTATATTAACAAACATATATGATTTTTACTCTCTTTATTTTTTAATTTGTACACTTTTTTTATTTGAATATCTCATATAAATTTGTACATTTTTTAAAAATATTTTCAATTTACATGCACAATCACATAATTATTTATATATTATTATTTTATTTAAAATATATTTATTTTAAAAATAATTAAGAGTGTAAATTTTCAGGGAGTATATTATATTTATACATGAATAATACTCCCTTTTAATATACTAATAAATTCAATGTCGACCGACTTTACAAAGCAATTCCACAATAGACTCAAGTTTGACCAGTTGATCCGTTCATCTACTATTAGTCAAACTCCCCCTCTCTCATCAATCTCTCTCTCTCTCTCTCTCTCTCTAACACACACATAACCCATACTTAGCAAATAACCTAATCACACATGTTAAGTAGACACAATTAGTCAGTCGACAACTCCACCACAACTCTCTCTCTGTCTCTCTCTCTCCCCACACTTTCTCTCTCTTCCAACGCGTGGAACTTTTCCAAAGGGCTAAAGTCTATATATAGATGTGCTCTCTATCTACTCATAGAAATTGGACTTTTGCATACCAAACAATCTCACCATTAAAGTTGAAGAAATAAGATCAGGGGCGACCAGAGAACATCTTAATTTAACAGGATGACCCTCACCCGTCGGTTTCTCTTCGCCCTGTTGATGGTGGTAGCCGCCGTCGGAAACGCCTCCGCCGCCACCTATATCGTCGGGGACACCCTGGGTTGGGCGGTTCCTCCCAATCCCAACGCCTACGCCACCTGGGCCTCCCGCCAAGTTTTTCGAGTTGGAGATGTTTTAGGTAATTCTCTCTCTCATCGATCTCTCCAATAATTGCTCTAGATTCAAACGTGACATCAATTTTAATTAAATTAAAAAGTGATATTAAATATAATTAAATAGAACGTGACACTAATTTATAAAAGATTGAGCGTCTCTCAATAATTATTTTCCTCTTTCTAATTATGATGGAAAAAAGAGATAATATGATGAGAGGTGGGAATTGGATTCCAGAGTTTTGATCATATTCATGCTTTTGCACACTTTAAATGCGTAGTGGAAGTAGGTGAATTAAATAATATCTCCTCCCACAAAAATTGCATACCCAAAATAATTTTTTTTTTTTTTAAATTTTAATTCAATTTTCACCGTGTACATTCTATTCATTATATTTTTTTTTAAAAGTCGTGATCTAAAAAATAACGGAGGTAGTGTCAAAGTATTAAATATTAAATTTATTTAGAGAATTTTTTTATTAGTATGGGAGACAACTGTATGTCATTAGTAATGATATGGATCTGTAATAATATATACTGTTCAAATGAATTAAATATGAATTTATATTTCATAAATTATTCGATTAATTGACTTCAAATGAAAATTTTCAACGTGTGACACCAATTGAAAGGTTGGTTTATATAAAATTTTATTTAAATGGTAAGTAGATATTCTTCACCTCTTGGAACACAATAATTCTTTGCTATTTTTAACATGTTGGGGTCTTATTACTTCTTTATGTAATGAGATGAGATCAGATCAGATCAGATCCATATTGAAAGAAAAAATATAAGTTGACCATAGCTTACTAGCTAGTTGACTTCTTCATCTTGTTGATCTTTTAAAGCAAAGATTAATAATTAAATTCATAAAAATATTTTGTCAAATATTCAGTGAGGTAATAAGTTTTGTCTTCATGTATTTATTTTCAAGATAAGAGTTTGATTTTGTATATATATGCAATTGCTTTCAAATAGTTGGAGCAGCTGTTGAACTTAGGTTTGGGCACTTTTTTTTTTTTTTTTAAGAAGGTGAACTAAATTCTTAATTTGGAAAAAAGAATTAGAAGCACGAAAGAGATACTCAAAATTGTTTCAAGTGAGATGGTCAAAAAATTTTAATACTTAAAATAATTTAAATATATATATATATATATATATATATATATAAATAAAAATATATTTAATTTAAGTTCGACTAACTGGTTGTTCAACATAACTTGTCAACATTAAAAGAATGCCAATATATGTGGTGTGAAATTAGCGCAAATTACCGATGCCCCATATTTAGAACAATCTCGGTAAAGATTTATAATACAAGAGAATTAAAGGATTTAGTCGATGCATCGTGCAATTTAAGTATATTTTTAAAAGTCTATTCGTTATTATTAAAAAGTTTGAAAAATAATAGGGATGAACCTGATGTACTCATTAACAAAATATATGAGTACTACTTTCTTCATCTACAAAAGTGTATTCATTCTGAATTTTTTTGTTCATGATCAAATCATCACTTAATTATTTCACATGCTATTTAATTTACACTTAATGCCACACAACACTAAAAATACTTGTTTGTGAATGGAGTGAGTAGTATAATGTTAAGAATGAGTTATTAAATTTAGATGGAGAGATGTTTGGTATTAATTATAGTAATTTTATGGATGAGTCAGATGTTTTTGGTTAAGTTAGTAACATGAGCACATTATGAGCCATTTGATATAATTACCTCATGATATTTATCAATCGGTCAAATGTTCAATTCTCTAGTCACAATTTCTAAAATCTTGGTGAACCTTGCAGTGTTCAACTACACCACAGGGTTCCATGATGTGGCTCATGTCACAAAAGCAGCTTATGATGGTTGCAGCTCCAGCAACCCCATTGCCCTAGCCACCATCGGCCCGTCGAGCTTCACCCTCGGCTCCGCCGGCGAGGATTACTACATTTGCACCTTCGGCACCCACTGCGCCATTGGTCAAAAGCTCGCCATCAATGTCACCGCCGCCTCTTCCACCACTCCGGCCCCATCCATGCCACCGTCTACCACCCCCACCACTCCGGCTCCAACTATGCCGCCGTCTACCTCCCCCACCACCCCCACCCCAACTCCGACTATGCCCCCATCTATGCCTCCTTCTTCTAGTCCAGTGTCTCCACCTCCATCACCGTCACCATCACCATCACCATCAGAATCACCATCTGTGCCTCCATCCGGAGCACTAGCGCCGGGTTCTCCAATGCCAAGTGGCGGTGCCCCTTCGCCGGCGCCGGGTTCAGAGTCGACCCCAGACGGTGGCCTTACCCCACCCCCGTCGCCGGCGCCGGGTTCAGAGTCGACCCCAGACGGTGGCCTTACCCCACCCCCGTCTCCTAGCTCTGCCACATTTGCTTCTATGTGTACTCCGTTGGTCGTATTTGCATCAATTTTATTTGCCCTCATGATCTAGATGGTGTTGTATAGATCATGTAGATAATTGATTGTCACTTTATGTATGCTTATAGCCTTGTGGCGTTTGTATTGTTGTTTATGTTCATATTCCATTTGATAGGACCATTGTTTTCTTGAACTTGAGGATCATATGTTTGCTATGTGGTTGTGGAGAAGTTAATAAATTCATTGTTTTGATGTTCTAATTTTTATATTGTTAGATATCTGTGAATAAACTATATAAGGTTTTGTCCATTTTTATATGGAGGACTAGTCGAGTCATCTTTGTTTTATTTTATATTTGTGAGACAAATTAATTCTTTCGGCCAAAGGAGGGCATGCCCAGATATAGAATTTTTTAGCTACAGATAATATAACATTTTGAAAATTAGTTTCATTGTGCAATTTAAAACTGTATTAATTATATTTATTATACAGTATTACTAATATTTTTAATAAAATAATTGACTGTACGTGTTTATTAATACACATAAGTTACAAATAATATATTTTTTACAATAATTTTTATATCAGTATACAGTTATAATAAAAATTAATTAACAATATATCATGCAAATGTATTTAGTTTGTGAATGATGTGCATATGAGTGATCAAATCGATTTTCTATCAATCTAAAGAGGAAGTTTTCATGTTTCGTAGGAGAAGGCCAAGAACAAGAAGTTTGCTCCAATTGGGAATTTCATTAGCAGATTTAGATCAGGATTTGGTTTAATCTATATAAAAAAAAAAAATTATTTTTAGATTTTATATAAATACACTGCCATTATTATTCATTTTCATTATTACTATTCAAATATATTTAATATACGTAACAATAATATTTTTAAAAAATAATTTATTCAAATTCGAAGTCACACAAATTTTTGTAGAGATTTATAATTGAAGGAATTTGTTCTCCATAAAGTAATATTATTTCCTAAAGGCTCATTTGGTTCGTAAGATAAAAATATCTATCCGCCAAAAACATGATAAATATTTTTATCTTACGAACCAAATGAGCCCTAAATAGATTAAAATGGTTATGTTATGGTGTTATAAATCAAACATGACCAAGTGGGGGTTTTATAACCACCCACATTCTACACGATCATATAGTGGTATTACGTATGATTTCTTCACATTTATTTTTCTATATAAGTTTCCTTCATAATCTAAGATGTCTACACATTTATTTGCTTTGATCAAAGATTTCTTAAAAATCGGACTCCATAGAATTAAAGGTTATATGCACCATGTATAACATACATATTTAATTATATTGTTACATCTTTATTGTTCATTTAACTTGCATTATTGAAGCAGTTATTATAGTATTATTTTGAAACATTGCAGGCTACATGAACATACCAAGTAATCAATAAACTCACAAAAACACTTCATCTTCCTCTTCACATTCTGAAAATCAAAATCCTCTCAACCTTCTTGCTTCCATGGCTTCGAACACTGATTTGCAGAATGCTGAGAAGAATGTTGGCACCTCTACGCCAACATCAATCACCATTGGCTCAGTTTCTGTTGATCTCCTACCTACATCTTCAACCCAGGCGATTTCTTCTCCGACCGCAAACCCTAGCGTGATGGAATCAGTCATCGCTCAACCTTCATCGTCTTAGCCAATCGATGAAATTGCCCCAGAAAATGCTGAAACAAACATACCCTACTTTAATCCTGATCCTATTACTTTGAAGTTCAGCCTCAAAACTCCAATGGAGGAAATTGCAGGTGCGTACGCTGCCATACAATCACAAACTGATTCACCATAAATCTTTGTTGGTAATGAACAGATAGACATTGCTGAACTCGAGGCTATACATGCAAAAGGCCAGTCAATATTTATGGAAGCTCGTCATGATGAAGGGATGATAGATGTGAATGCTGAGGATGACATCTCCCCTATTTCTGAAAACTTGGGTGAAAAACTGCAAAATGTGCGAATGAAGCGAAAGGGCAGTCCTAAAAGGAAAGGTGGAAAGCACAGAAGATCATCCAGAACAATGGGCAAGATGGAGAACTACTCTAAAACAAGGAAGAAGCAAAAGGATGACAGTGGTGCTGCTTCAAAAACCATCCGAGTATTTGATTCAAGTGATGAAGATACTGATGCTATCATCAAAGAGATAGCAACAACATTGCAAGTAGAGTCTGCAGGTGTACCTAACTCTGAGATGAACATCCCCATTGCTCAGTTTAGAAAAGAGTAGAGAAAGAAGAAAGGAAAAGAGCCGATGCAGAGTGTTGCTGACGATGTTGCAACACATAACGCAACATCTGAGGGGGAGTCAGAATCTCATGATGAGTACAGTGAAGAATCTGAGCAAGGAGAAACTGACAGTGATGATCCTGATCTTGAGGTAATATTTGAATAATTTTCTAAGTCTGGGTCTGAGGAGGATAGGGATTACAATGATGTGAGAAGTAAAAAGTTTAGAAAAATTTGAGCTAGAACACTTGTTGGTGAAAGAGTTATCAAAATGAATGATTATAATCTATTTGAATTTTTCAGAGAAAGGTTATTGTTGTATGCCCTAGAATTTGCTACACCATATATTTGTGAATGGGTATATGAATTCTATGCTAACTTGAAGATATGTGGGTAGAACAAACTCAAGACATTATGGAAATGTGATGTTTAGATGGGTCAAACTGATGTTTACTCCTAAGGTGATTAATAAGTTGTTGAGAACTAAGTCTATGATAGAACCTGTTGTTGACAACATGGATGATGTCATAAGTGTGCTCACTGGTGGACAAATAGATACATGGGAAAATAGAATATCTTCTGCAAAATTGACAAGTCTTTACTCTATGTTACATAAGTTATATGTGTACAATTGGTTACCTTCTTCAAATACTACAATTCTGACAGGGAACAAGTTATTTTGATGTTTAAGATTGACCATCTTAAGAAATTCAACCTAGGACATATCATATTCAACAATGTTCTATCCTATGTTGAAGATATTCAAGGCAAAGGCTTGTTACCATATCCAAGTTTGATCTTCAAGTTGCTTGAAGATAAGGAATTTGAAACTAATTATGACATCTATGAAATGTGAAGTAAGTGGAAATTTCATGTCAATTTTCGTTATAATAAGTACAAACTAAATTTTCTTTTTACTCATAAACGTAGCAAACTTTTATCAAACTTTTTATTTTAGTTTGGAGTAGATGTTTGTTACATTGCTTAAAAGTATTTCCATGACTCTTAGTGAAGAAAGTTGGCTCAGCTTGGTTATAGGTACAAATCCAGCATCACCTTGCAAAGTTTTACTATATATTATTCAATCCTTAGAATCATAGAAAAAGCTTTATTCACAGTAGGTAATGAAACATCAATAGTGAAGTTATTGCTTTGTTTGAGCAGTCTAGTTTTTAGTGTAAATATATCTATTACTTGATGTAGCGTTATCTGTATTCGGCATTTTGGATCATTGTGCATTCTGTAATCGATCTAATATGCGTAATAATTTGATTTCATCTCCTCTGTCTGTGGACGTAGCTAATATAATGTTAGTGAACCATGTAAATTATATTATCGCATTTTCACGTTTATGTTTTCTTCTCGCATCCCATTTTAAAATCATTAAAAGATACCACATGTTTTTACTACAAATTATTATTTTGAATAATATTAATTATTTCATTAAAGAGTATAATTAGTTAAAGGAAATTAATTATTTCATTAAAAAAATATTAATTGTTATAATTACTATTTACTATAAGGTATTAGTTGGTAATCAGCTTCACGGTGAAACTGATTACCACAAAATCTAAACCAACTCTCTTCATAAATATATATGAGACAAACTCTTTTGTAAAAACTTATTCCTCGATTGAAAATTGATTAGTTTAATTCACTTAGTAATACAAAAGTGATAATTATGATATTAATTTATAAGTGTAATGATATTATTATAATAATATTAATTTCACACTACAAACAAAGTGCATTTTAGCGATTGGATTTAACGACCGCTTCAAATTTGCTAATTTTTTGTATTAGCGATCGATTTTGCTATTGGTCAATAATTTTTGGGTCGTTGTATGCAATTTAATATCAGTGACCGTTTTTTGGCGGTCACATATAGTTTTGTTGACCGGATAACGACCGCTTAAGCGTCATTAATTTAAAAAGTAAACCAGCGACCATTTTTTCGCTCACAAATTGTCGAATATAAATTGGATAGTTGAGCAATAATGACTCAATTCGATTTTTTTATTTTGGTAACCGCCCAGACAATCGCTAATTTCTGAATATAGATTAGATTATGCATTTTTTTCACATGTTTTTTAAATGAGTTAAAAAATGTGTCAAATTCAAAAGAGGATTGGTTCTTAACTATGAAGTAACCCTAGAATGGAAAGTAGAGCCGAGAGTATACAATTCCTAAAAATAAGATGGAGTCCGACAAGTCCCAAAGAAACCCTTAAAAATCAATCAAGTAATAGAAAAGAAGCAATTCACTTCTATCGATTCATTTCTCGATAGAATTGAATTCAAAAAAGACAAGTATAAGCATGCATCCAAATTGGATAGGAAAGCTTCTATCAGAGCATGAATCTAATATGAAGAGAGTGTTTACGAAATGGAGGGGATGGAAAACCCACTTAATATGCAATTTTGGTCAAATGAGAAGTAAACTAAAATACTTTATAATAATGCCTTGTTAGTTACTATATAGATAAATGGTTACGATATGGCTAAAGTCTTCACTAACACCTGAGATTCTTGACATTATATTTCAAAGTTGTTTTTCAGAGGATGAATCTTAAAATACAAGATATGCACAACTCTTAGATCTACATTCTATAAGTCTTAATAAAAATTAAGTATAGATCAGATTCACATTCCATGAAGTTTTAGCACAAACTAGAAAATGAATAATTACGGAAATCTTAGTTTTAAGCTGAGCTAGCGCACAATATAATCAAAAGTAAGAGACAAATTTGTGAACCTATAAAATATGAAGCTCTTAGAATGAGAGTACACAATTATGTAAGTTTTGACGTGATAGAAAGATTCTTAGTCATATTCTAAATTTTAGAGATAATTAAGTAGTGACCAAGGGAATATGACAATTTACTTCCCCTGCGAAGTAATAAAAGAGAAGGGAGTATGCATAAAGATCAACTCCCATGAGTTGATAAAGATTATTCACTTTAAGAGATGAAGTGAAGTTCAAAGGAGGGAGTATGCATCAGCACAACTCCCATAAGTTGATATTGAAATCATTCACATCAAGAAATGAAATAAAGTTCGGAGAAGGGAGTATGCATCAGCATCAACTCCCGAGAGTTGACATGGAGATCATTCACTTCATGGAGATGTACATTTTGCCCTCATCAAATACTATTGTGTAACTTTGATGAATATAAATTATAATTCATATGTGTAACTTGTATACAGTTAGAGCCAATTACAATTTAATATAGATGTAAATGGCGGTCGCCGAGACCGACTAGGCGCTTGAAGGCTCTCAGCCGCCGACACCGAGATCAAATCGTCGAGAAAAATCCGCCAACACATTTGGCACTGCCTACCCGCCTAGGTAATCGCCGAGGCCATCTTGACACCGCCCTAGATGGTCATTACTCTTCTCTTTTGTAATTTTTATTTCAACTTAAAAGTTAGAACTAAAATTAAAAAATAAAAACTAATTTACTATTGAACTACTTCATAATTTATTCATACTATATATTTTGCTCTTTTTGTGTTTCATTTAGAAGTTGGACAATGTCGTAATATGATAGTCTTTAACATTTTGTTGACTTTATATTTTGTAATGGTTATTAACTATATTTTAAATTTATAATTTATCTATAATATATATGATTGTTAATATATATTTAGAAAAATTAAATATTAATAAAAAATAAAAAAATCTTGGCACCACCTAGATGGTCTATGCACTTAGCGGCGACTTGACATCGACGACCGCCATGTGCCATTTGAACTCTTGCAATTTAATAATTCTAATTATTTAGAAAAAATAATGGTAAAATTTTCAATAAAAATAAGAATAACTATTTAAAAATGCACTTACTCCTTTAATTTTATTATTTACGTGCAAAAATTTGTCTAATCTTTAAATAAAAAATAAATATGATCAATTTTTTTAATTAAAAATGCTGAAAAATGGGAAATAACTGAGAAACCAAACTGGACCACGTAATCTGTGTGGAATGACTGAATAAGACAGGCAATCAAACAAAGTCTTCACTTGTCTTCCCCACAGTCCTTCAATTAATAGTATTCCATACATTATCAAACATCAACCGTAAAAAAGACTTTTCAATGTGGTCTGTGTGTCGTATATTTAGAAAAATTGATTTCGTCAAGGTGGAACTATGCTATAGGGAGTGTGAAGAGATGTTTTCAAGATTGAAGGAGTGGTTTGCTCCTGCTCTCTCTCTCTCTCTCTCTCTTTCTTTCTCTCTCTCTCTCTCTCTCTTTCCCTCCCTCCCCCTCTCTCTCTCCCAGATAAATTCTAACACGATTATATAGAAATCTGACATTTGATCTTTTATGTGGAATTAATTCGAACCAGATTGTAATCCTCGTCCTTTTGATCTCGGGGTCCCAGTTGCAGTATGTGCAAACTAATTTTCCACGAAATAGTATTGTATATTATGTTTGTTTGTTTAAGATGATGGTCTGTGTTTCTAACTCTGGAATGAATAATCTTCTTCGTAGAATGATTCTGATTTCTCATCTTATCCAGAGAGGGGGGAAATAATTGCACCTTCAGTTATATAACTCCCCTTAACATTATAATAATATAATATTAATATTAATAAACTAAATATGTGAAAATATAATATAAATAATATTTATATTAAATATTATTTACATCTCCCACTCACATATGAAGTTTCATTATATCTTACACATCTTCATCATCATCAACAACTTTCATATTGATACAAATACCTCGTGTGACCCACGAGTGCATGAGTTACTATGCTATACACCTGTTAGGAATATATGGCACCTCAATCGTTTCATCAAGGATATGTGCAATCTCGTTATACCCCAGAATTCATTTAAACATTTAACACTTGTTGACATATCTCTATTGAATCCCTCAAAATAGAATATATTCAACTATATTCGCGAGATTATAATGTATTCATAATCAAACTCCCAGCTTGATTGACTAGTCAATGAATCACACTAGAATGTGTTAAATAAAGACATTCTTCCTTTCTAGCTAAGAATCTACAGTCTCCCACTGTAGCTGCTTTCCTAGACATGTACCGCATAGCTCTTAAAATTCATAGCCATTGGAAACATGCTAAAGTAGCAACGCCAAAGTGTAAACTTAGAAACTATGTAGAAAGTCTTAAGGGTAAAAAAGTTTAAAATTAAAGGACTCATACTCAGTGAGAAATTAGGGATATTTTCTCATTTCCTTTTTGGGTCATTTTGCACATGAAGTTTCTCAAAAAACACATGTCACAATGTCTTTGAATTCCTATGAAGGAAGCGTATGTCTAATTTAAATTCGACATTGTGTAAATTTATAAATTAAATGCATTTTGTGCACTTAACTCAGACATCCACTCTCAAGCGTAACAGAACATCTTGTAAAATATAGCTAATTAAACAAGTTAGACAGATTTTGTGGTCCAATCTATCTCAATTATATTTCTTATTATAATCTCATCTCTGTACTCCCACTGGAACAGAGGTGATTACTCGTATGAGGGAGTCAATCATAACTTGTCGACATACTCTCATATATGAAACAATACATATATGTAATAAAACACAAATAGTTACATCAATAACCATTAATATAACATCATTCAACATTTCATTCAAATAGAATCAAATCCTATGTAAACCCAAACCTCTAACATGTTTCATAAAAACATCTCTAGCAATTGGTTTGGTAAAGGGATCTGCTAACATGTCATGAGTAGAAATGTATTTCAGAATCACTTTCTTCTTTTCAACTATGTCTCTAACAAAATTGAACTTAGTGTCAATGTGTTTGGTCTTTCCATTATATTTGGGATCTTTTGTATAAGCAATGGCTGCTTGATTATCACAATTAACTGATACAGCTCCCACTGAGGTGTCAGTTATCTCCAAATGTTTCAGGAATCTCCTTAACCAAATAGCCTCTTGAATAGCAGCAGCACATGCCACAAATTCGGCTTCCATTGTGGACAGTGCTATACAAGTCTGTTTCTTGCTACACCATGATATTGCTCCATTGTTGAGCAAGAAGACATAACCGGTAGTTGATTTTCGTTCATCCAAATCACCACTCCAGTCTGCGTCTGTATACCCATTGAGTGTCACATTGTTTCCTTGATAGCAAAGATGATAGTCTGCAATCCTTTTTAGATATCTGAAAATCCTTTTCACTGTCGACCAGTGTCTTCGCCCATGATTAGACTGATACCTGCTGACTAGACCAACAACATAACAAATGTCTGGTCGTGTGCACAACATTGCATACATCAGACTACCAATAGCATTGGCATATGGTATTTTGGACATTTCATCTTTTTCTTTTTGAGTCTTAGGACACATATCTAGGCTCAAAGATTCACCCTTCATAACATGAGTATCTAGTGGTTTGCAGTCTTTCATTTTGAATCGTTCCAAAAGTTTCATGATGTAAGTCTCTTGGGATAAACCCAATAACCTTTTCGAGCGATCCCTTTGGATCTTGACACCAAGAATATATTCTGCTTCCCTCATGTCTTTCATTTCAAAATTTGAAGACAACCATCTCTTGATAGTTTCAAGATACTCTTTGTTATTTCCAGCTAATAGTATGTCATCTATATACAGAGATAGAATCACAAAATTAATTTTAGAGCGTTTAACATACACACAATGGTCTTCGTTTATCATAACAAAGTTATATGAGATTACCGTCGAGTGAAATCTCAAATACCACTGTCTCGAGTATTGCTTTAGTCCATAAATCGACTTTTTCAATTTACAAACTTTATCCTCTTGACCTTGAAGAACAAATCCTACAGGCTGATGCATGTAGATTTCATCTTCTAATTCTCCACTGAGAAAAGTAATTCTGACGTCCATCTGATGCAATTCTAAATCCATACTTGCTACTATAGCTAGGAGTAAACGAATCGAGGCAAATCTCACTACAGGCGAAAAGGTTTCTTCATAATCTATACCCTCTTGTTGAGTATATCCTTTTGCCACTAAGCGAGCTTTAAACCTTTCTATTGAGCCATCAACTTTTCTTTTAATCTTAAGAATCCATTTATTCCCGATTGCTTTGCGTCCTTTTGGGAGATCAACAAGTTCCCAGACTTGATTTGATTTCATAGACTTCATTTCCTCTTCCATTGCTTTCTTCCATTTCTCTTTTACTGGACAAGTTAGAGCTTCTTTTACAGTTTTAGGCTCTTTTTCATCCACTGGAGAAATATCCCCATTTTCTGGAGAAACAAAGAAGGCATGACCTTCTATGTCATAATGCCTTTTTGGCATTGATTTCCTACAACTTTTTCGAGACTGTGGTTCTGTAGGACCCTCTGTAGATAGATCCTCTGTAGATAAAATGTCCTCATTAAGAATGGTTTGATCCTCAACTGGGACAAATCTATCAAGATCCACATTTTTAGATATACCACTCCCACTTGGATCAGATAGGGTTTGGTTTTCCATTGTCTCAAAAATTGAATCGACTTTTTCAATTCCACCCTTGTTAGGAAATTCATTTTCCAGAAAATGTGCATTTCATGATTCTATTTCTGTAATATTCCCATCTTGATCTCCTATGAAAACATAACCCTTAGAGTTCTTACAGTATCTAATGAAGATACATTTCTTTCCTCTGGGACCTAGCTTTCCATATTGACTCGTAGAGTCATGTATATAAGTTGCGCATCCCCATGCTCTAAGGTTACTTAGGTCCGATTTTCTACCAGTCCATAATTCATAAGGAGTTGAAACGACTGATTTAGTAGGCACACGATTAAGCACATAAGCAGCTGTGAGTAACACATCTCCCCAAAAAGAGATGGGTAAATTTGCTTGTGCCATCATAGACCTCGCCATTTCCAACAATGTTCTATTCCTTCTCTCAGCCATACCATTTTGTTGAGGTGTGTAAGGAATTGTCAATTGTCGAATAATCCCTTTTTCATTACATAATTCTTTGAATTGATCAGAAAGATATTCACGTCCCCTATCAGTTCTTAAAACTTTGATAGTTTTGTCCTTTTGATTTTCAACTTCGTTTAGAAAACGTCTAAAACAATCCAATGCTTCAGATTTGTGAGAAATCAAATAGACATAACCAAAACGTGAATAATTGACTAGCGATTTGTGTTCGCACACAAATGCACTTTCCTACAAGTGTATAGGATCGTGTAGTGGTAAGCTGACCAAGTTATAAATATCGAATCCACGGGAAGCAATGAGACAATCTAATTCTAAAAATTGTGTGTGAGTTTTGAAATCAAATAAACAAAAATGAAACTATGAAATTTCAGGATTTGAGTTTCTATCTACTCACAAAATGAAACAAGAATAAAATAAAGTAAAAATTCTAAACTAATAATCTAAACTAAAGCAAAAAGGCCTTAAATCATAACTATTGGAAGACATGACTAATTGAGATAAAAAGTATCATTGATCAAAGATGAGATAAAATCTACCGAAATTAATTGAGATAGCAGGCATCATTGAATATAACAAAAATTGAATAAGAATTGAGATGAAGATTACTATAACTAATGAAAACAAGAAATTACATAAAATCTAATCAAGAATTGAAATCAAACAAAGCATGAATTAAATAAACAATCAAACAAGAATAATTTAAATGAATCAGAATTCCAAAACCAGAATCAAACTACTGCATAGACAATAATATCTAATTCCTAATATTCATGAAAAATCCCTTATTCTAATGAATTAAAATCAACAAAAACAAGCTTGTTTAATCCCAAAATCATACTCCTAATCTACTGCCTGCAAATGGCCTAATGGCGAAGCGTGTTTCTTTCTTCATACGTACTGCCTTCCTCTTATAAAGAACAAAATGGGCTTTTAATTAATTAATACCTCCTGGGCTCAGAAAACAATTAAAATAAATGGGCTCATCAAGTGATAAAAGGCCCAAAAGTTAACTCTTCACATCTCAATTACCGGCAGCAGAGGTGGACGGGCTTCAGGCGAGATGGCTTCGCGAAGGCGCGGTGGCAGGCGACGCGTCGCTGTGGTCGGAGTGGTTTCCGATGCGAGTTGCAGAGGCGGATTCTGGTGTTGCGACGGAGTCGATTCCGGCTGGAGAAGCTTCGAATTGGTTGCGACTCGGTGGTGCGATTGAGCGCAGAGGCGGAGGAATAGTGGTGGATTTGCAGAGGTTACGACGGATGTGGGTAGTTACAGCTGTAGGTAGGTGATGGCGTGGGTGATGTACAGTGCTGTGTTTTAAAAAGCGGATTGGACCGGCCGGTCCGACCGCTACTCGGACACCTCTCCGGGCCGCTTTAGTACATTGGACCGGACATTTTCAAAAGTGCTTGAAAAGTGCTCAAAAGCGGTAAAAACCGGGTTGGACCAGTTGCTCGTTGGACCGGCCGAAATGATGCTTTGACAAATTTTTTAATTAAATGATATTTTTTTACACAAAATTAACTAAATTAATTATATATATAATATATATTAAATATAATTTAATAATATAATATCTAATTTTAATTCATAAGCCTAAATAATAGATATAGTTTCACTTCCTGAAAATACAATTCTAAATCTCCACCCTCCTCCGGTATAATATCTAATTTTAATTTAATTTTTTAATAAAATTTATTTATAAGATATATAATTTTATTAGAAAAAAAATATATAAATATTTAATTATATATTATGTATTTATGATGTCATACCGGTTCAATTACTTTAAAAATGGTTAAATTCGGTTGAACCCGGTCCGACAAAAAATATTAAGGTGACCGGATTAACTTCCGCTTCCGCTTTTAAAACAAAGGTATAGTGGGGTTGAAATGGGTTCTTGACATGCTTGTTTGCAATATCAGGAGAGATGTGGACCCCACATTCACAAACAAAAGAAATACACGTGACTTGCTCAACTTTGTGCTTCATTCCCTTGGACCTAATTAATGATTCACAATTAACTTTATAAGTCCAACAAAAATTTTAATAAAATTGTAACATAAATAATATTTTTATAATTAAGCTCAACTAGAACACATTTTTTTTGCACAATTGGATTAAAAGCAAAATAGATAACAATTAAGGTCCTAAATGCATTCAAAATTATAGAAATTTATCTGAAAATTAGCACAAATTGATACAAATATAACTCTAATCAATAATCATCAATAAATGTAATGAAATAGTACGCTCCATTTCGGGCTCTTACATTAACAGGACCACAAATATCAGAATGAACTATTTGCAATGGAAGTTCGGATCTAATGGCTTTGCTGAATGGTTTTCTAGTCATTTTTTCAGCAAGACAGTGTTCACACTTAGATAACTCGATTTTTGAAGTAAGGTTCAATAACCCTTCTTTTACAAGACGGTTCATCCTATCTTGCCCAATATGACCTAATCTAGCATGCCATATGTCTACATTTAAACAAGCATTACTAGAGGAACATGCATTTAGTGAATATGAATAATCACCATAATACCTAAAAGATGTTCGATTACAATCTAAAATCATAAAACCATCGTGCATAAATCCATTACAATAACACACATCATCTTTGCTAATAAAAACCGAGTCTTTAGCAAATAATACTTCAAATCCTAATTTAAGTAATACTGATACAGATACAAGATTTCGCGTGATATCAGGAGCAAATAGTACATCATGTAGAATAAAAGCTCGACCGTTGTCAAGGTCAAGTTTGCAAGTTCCAAGTCCTTTGACTTCAACACGAGCATTATTTCCTACATATATCCATCTTGTCCCCTGTGGAACACGACGAAAATCAACAAACGCTCCCCTATCTCTTGTCACATGGTCTGTTGCCCCTGAGTCTATAATCCACAAAGGAAAAGATTCAGTTAATTAGACAGTACTAGAGACATTTATAATACTTGAAATAGAATTAGATGGATCTACCTTGTCCCTCTTGGGCTCAGGGCATTCCCTAGCAAAATGACCTAACTGGTGACAGTTATAGCAAGTCATTTTACTCTTATCCTTCTTATTCTTTTTCCCACGCTTTTACTTTCCCTTCTTCTCATCAGTTTTGTTTTGAGCATTGTTCACTGGTTTATCATTGTTAGATCCTTTACCCTTCTTCCCTTTCTTCCAGTTTCTCTTTCTCTTGAAGCCCGAAGCTCCTTTGGAACTAGAACTGGCATAGAAGGCAGCAGAAGAGGATTTAAAAGCTCCTAGCCTTTCATCTTCCAGCTCAACATGTCGAGCTGCATCACCAAAAGTTCTAATACTTTCATTGTGGGTCAAATTGACCTTAAGATGTTCCCATTGATTTGGCAGCGAGCATATCAGGGCTTGGATCTGTTGTTCATCAGAAAGAGCTTGACTAGCAGTTTTAAGTTCGAGGATCATGTTTGACATCTCCCTAAGGTGTTGTCTGATGTTATGATATGGCTTTTTCTTATAAGTGTCGAACTTTATGGTCAACTGTCTCAGTTTGGTAACAGACGTTCCACCATATTTCTCATGCAGATAAACCCATATATCATGAGCAGATTTGTGTTGTTCACACTCATGGATCATTTCATCGATCACTGAACTAACTAGGATACCACGTGCAGTGGAGTTCTTTTTCTTCCACGCAAGGTAAGCCTCTTGGTCCCTCCTTCCTTGATTTCCAGTTCCAACTCCCGGATCTTCCATGAATTGGTTTATAGCATCCAGTGTGTCTTGTTCGTCCAAAACGTACCATATCTTATGACGCCAAGTGTCATAATTGTCCCCATTGAGTTTTTCTACTTTGTTAAGCTCAGCTACTATTGATTTTGAAGCCATTGTCTTTTATGAAAAAAGTGATTCGACAATGTTAATGGTGTTTTATATTAAAGTCTTATGTTAAGCTAAACAAAACATCTTAATATCGACACAAGATTTGATGTCGAAAAATAACTTAAAGTTACTAATCTTCGATCTAATCATGCATCTAAAAAAAAAATTATTTCAAAACATAAAACAACTAATCAGTTCATATAATTCATATTTAAAGAACAACAAATGAACTACCACAGTACATTCAGCTAAATCATCAGAAAATGTATCAAGCTGAAAACAAAATAAAACACAACAAACGAGCTACCATAGATCAATCAGCTAAATCATCAAAATGTATCAAGCTGATAACAAAATAAAACACAACCTAGATGAACTACAACAACAGTGTATCAATCTGGAAAAACAAGACGTCTACGAGCAGAACGAGCCAATTTCTTATCAGACTTTTAAATTCTTGTTCTATCGAGCCCCCTAGTCGCCGCACTATAGATTGCTTTTGCCATAGGATCTAAGTGTGGATTCTTTACTCGATCATCCCTAGGTCCCGTCAGACTCATAAGATCAGATCGACGAATACCACCCATCCCCGAGCATATAGTCCTAAGTGCCCGACTACCGTAATCCTTAATAGAAGCTAGTGCAATAGCATCCATCACCTCCCGACCATTTGGCCTCTGATCTTTGATCCTATACTCATCCCAAAAGGTCTTTCGCATATAGTGCGGGAGTGTCCTAGCCCAAGTGGTAGGAGCATGTATGACTTTCAGTAAATGAGCGGATAGTAGACCGTTGTTAATCAGAAATGCAAACTGGTTGAATAGTTCTACCAATTCGACATAATGGTCTCTAAGGTTGTGGGTAGGCTTCATCTTGTAGTGCAGGAAGTTATCAAGAACTTCAAACCTAGTCCTTATGTCACGAGTGGAAACCGTTCTGCGATACATACCTGAAAAATGAGCAGCCAAAAAATTGACCAACAATCAATTAAAAAACTTTAACACATGAATTTTCTCAAAATAGACATATCCACAAGTGTAATAAAGATATTTCTTTGGCTCCCACTTTCTCAGATAATCTTAATCACTCAACAATTTCCAAAAATATCTAGACAGGAGTTTCTACTAAACAAACGCATATGATAGGCTAAAACATGCATTTATAGTAAGCAAAAAGCAGCTCAAAACTCATCAAAATACGTAGAACAGCCCAGAAAACACAGTAAAATGTGAAGAACACACCGGAAAAGGGTCCGACGCGCCCCCACGCGCCACCAAGAGTCGGCTAACGCTCCCACGCGCCGCCACGCGCGGCCTACTACCTTCGCATGAGTCGCACGCGCCCACCGGAGCTCCGACAGCCACCGGCGCGTGGGCCTCACGCGCCGCCGCTGCCGTCGATCAACTGCCGGTGTGTGGGCCTCATGCGCCACCGCCGGTCCCGGCGAGTCACCGACACGCGCCGCCGCCGGACCGCCGCCTCGCTGGCGAGTGGCCTCCACGCGCCACCACCGGAGGTCGGCTGTCGGCCGGTTAACGGCGAAGTTCTGTTTGACTGAATAAAACTTTTAATAATTATTTTCGGGTCCCTCAAAAAAATCAAATTTCCAAAAACAGGCCCCCGAATTTTCTGAAACTTTTCAAAAAAGACCCAGGATTCGAATTTTTTTAAAAAATTCATATCTCACAATTTACAAAGCCAAAAAATGTGAAAAAAATATCACCGTGATCCTGGTGACGAGTACTATCTTTTCATATCAAAAAATACATTTTGGGTGAACTTTGAACAAACCCATAAAATGGATAAATGATACGGGACACCAAAAAATGCTTGAATTTAACAAAAACAGTCAATTCAGAATATCTCTTGGACATCTATGGACTGGGAATGGTACACTGAAGCAACCGAACAATATAAAAATTGAAAAACTCACGTTGGCAGAAAGCATGATTAGACAAAAAAAAAAAGGATATATTCATGTCAAAACATTAACGCCAAATGATTTACACTAACATGCCTCTGAACATATACTTGCAGTAAATCACATATCTTCATAATATTCCAAAATTTAAAACATTGCTTCAGTGGACGGAAAAACAACCATATGGGCTCTGATACCATATGTTGGGCCCAGATAAATTCTAACACGATTATATAGAAATCTGACCTTTGATCTTTTATGCGGAATTAATTCGAACCAGATTGTAATCCTCGTCCTTTTGATCTCGGGGTCCCAGTTGCAGTATGTGCAAACCAATTTTCCACGAAATAATATTGTATATTATGTTTGTTTGTTTAAGATGATGGTCTGTGTTTCTAACTCTGGAATGAATAATCTTCTTCGTAGAATGATTCTGATTTCTCATCTTATCCAGAGAGGGGGAAAATAACTGCACCTTCAGTTATATAATAATATAATATTAATATTAATAATCTAAATATGTGAAAATATAATATAAATAATATTATTCTCTCTCTCTCTCTCTCTCCCCCTCCTGTATGTGAGATGATGTAGCCCAAGTAATGGAAATTACACAAGCAACAACACATATGGCGCCAATCTCAACTCCCTGCTCCGCTATCTGTCCTACAACATAAGCAACTACGGCTTCTACGCCTCATCGGTGGACACAGCCAACGCATTTGCCCTCTGCAGAGCCGACCAAACACGCCATCAGTGTCGCGATTGCGTGCAACGCGCATCCAACGAGATACTCCAGAGGTGCCCCAATCAGAGGGCGGCTCTATTACTCGACGAACTCTGCACCTTGCGGTATTCAAACAACCCCATACTCGAAAATCAGACCGTTTATCCGCGTTTGAGTCTCTGCAATAGCTTCAACGCGTCGAATGAAGATCAGTACTTTAGGGAGGATGTGAACAGACTGCTGTTAGATCTTCGAGTTCAAGCTGCACAAGGTTTAATGCTCAAGGTCGGCGCGGGGAGCAGGGACTCGTCGGCGTCGGGGTCTTCCATTTATGGGCTACTGCAGTGTACGCCTGATTTGTCATCGGAAGACTGCTGGAGTTGCTTGGATGACATCCCCGGCAATTTGTTTACAGCCTTGTGTGATTTATCTGCAGGCATTCGACTTCTCATGCCCAGCTGCAGTATCCGCTACGAGCTTTATTCCTTTTACAATGAAACTAGGCTCAGAGAACTCCGAGTTTTACCACCTCCACCACCCACAGGTAATCCTATTCTCATAATTGATCAACTTTTGCAATCTTCAAAACTTTAATTTTTGATCTCCTAATTTTTGTTCAAAAGTTATTTTTTCATGTTTCCCCTATCACCGTCATCTCCAGAATTTTTCCATTGCAAATAGATGAAAATACTAAAGGGTCCCTTGATTAGAGCAATGAGGGTGGGAAATGGAAATGAATAAGGATTCATTTTTATTAATAGTGTTCAATATTATTTATGACATATAAATGAGATAATAAAAATAGGAGTGATTAATTTCTTAATAATATATATTATCATTCCCATTTGGAATTTATAACAGTGTACTTTGGCTTTATTATCAAATGATGGGAGAAAAGAAATAAAAGGAAGATAAATGAAATAAGAGGGATGCTAAATTTGATTTCAAAGTTGGGAACAACAAAAATATTTGAATTATGTTCTCAATTTTGATAAACAATTCATGCAGTATGTATTTGCTTACAAGCTACATACTATAATGTATTAATAGCATACAAATGCAATGGTTTATTGGATATAAAGAAACAACATTCAAGCACCCATAGTGACTTTTTAAATTATAGACGGGACTTTGAAAGATAATAACTCTCTAAATACTCATAAAGTAACGTTGCATAATATTTTTTTGGAAAGATAATTGAGAAATGAAGAATTTTTGTGGGATTTGACATGAAGAAGAAGTGATCATAAGAATACAAAACTGGTAATATTCATAGCAGTCCCGATTGGTATCTCTGTAATTGTCATTGTTTGAGCTGCCATCTTCTTGAGAAAAAGAATGAAGCGAAAGAATCAGGAAATTACCAAGAGTAAGATTTATTTTCGTCTTAAAATTGTGCATATATCTTACTTTTAATTTTGTCTTGAAATTGTGCATGTATATATTATTGGTAATATTAATTTGTTTTATTTTATACTGTTCAATTAATTAGCTGCCGACGAGATTAGCTCTGTTGAATCGCTGCAATATGATTTTGGAAAAATTAGAGCAGCAACAAGTGATTTTGGTGATGCTAACAAGTTGGGACGAGGTGGATTTGGGGTTGTTTATTGAGTAATGAAATGAATATATATAAGAAAAAACAAAGTTCATTGTTTGATGATTTGCTTCTAACTTATCTTGAACACAGGGAAAACTTGAGGACGGGCAAGAAATAGCAGCAAAAAGATTGTCTAGAGATTCAAGACAAGGTGATATAGAATTCAAGAATGAGGTATTGTTAGTAGCCAGGCTTCAACACAGGAATCTCCTAAGGCTTTTAGGTTTCTCCATTGAAGGAACAGAGAGGATTCTGGTATATGAATTTGTTCAAAATGGCAGTCTGGACAAGTTCATTTTTGGTAATCTTTTTCCTTAATTTTAACTCTTCATTATCATTTTGGTCCTAATAAACAATCATTAATTTAAGCATCAATTTAGACCCAATTAAACTCTCGAAACTGGATTGGGATGCTCGCTACAAGATCATTGGGGGTGTTGCAGGGGACTTTTGTACTTGCACGAAGATTCTCGACTCAGAATCATTCATCGTGATCTCAAATCTAGTAATGTACTTTTAGATGGAGATATGAATCCTATAATTGCAGATTTTGGCATGGCAAGATTATCTAGGCAAGATGAAACTCAGGGAAATACAGACAGAATTGTTGGAACTTAGTAAGTCTCATTATATATAGTATTACAAACCTTTCTAGTTGGAGTATTTTATTTGTTGTACTTGTTCAGTTGTTCATTCCTAAGTAAGTATTTGTATAACAGTGGATATATGGCGCCAGAATACGCGATGCATGGACAGTTCTCTATTAAATCAGACGTGTTTAGCTATGGAGTGTTAATCCTTGAAATCATTAGCGGTCAGAGAAATAATATTATCCGACATGGTGAGAATGTGGAGGACCTCTTGACTCTTGTAAGTATCAATTCTATTCTTCTCTTTCGCTATAATATGTGTATGTCACATACATTGACTTAATTTTGATAATTTTAGGTAGTACGTATGTCATGCATCTATATAAGTAAAACATAAATCCAAATATAAAAAAATTACATGAATGTGCAGCTAATGAGAGCTACTTTCATAGACATGGAAATATTGGCAAGAAGGAACAATTGCAAATATGTTAGACTCCGTGCTAAGGAACAATACAAGTTCGATAGATGAGATGGTGAGATGCATGCACATCGGTTTATTATGTGTTCAAGAGAATGCTGCTAAACGTCCAACGATGACCTATGTTGTTTCAATGCTAAATAGTTCGATTACTGTAACATTCCCACTAGCTCTCGAGCCAGCATTTTACATGGCTAGTCGTGAAGTTCCCCTCATTCAAGAGCATGATTCGAAGTCGAGCAGAACTGAAGGAGGTGCATCCCTAAATGATATGTCAGTCACTAAGTTAAATCCTCGATAGCATGCAACCATTCTAACATCAAACTCTAACATCATTTATTTTCGATGATCCCGTTAATATAATAGGTTCAATTCAAATTTTGATATTTCTTTTCTTTTACTTATTAATGTCTTGAGAAACAAAAATTTTGTTGTATTATAAGGAAACTAGTCTTGCTCATTGTCATATATATGCCTCATACCACGTTTAAATAGTGCATTACAATCTTTAATACATTTTGTTAGTTTGTATATCTCTTCAACAGTATTTGATAACAACTAGTCATTTTATCACGTGTGTTGCACGTCCTAGTTTACTTTGCAAGTTTTGTTTATATGTTTTTTTAAGTTGTAAGTCAATTTGAATTGATTTTTGTGATTAGTTGTTGATAAAAGATAAAATAAAGTGCAAGTCTTGTGAGAACGTTCCATACACGATTTGAGAACAGTCACTTAGTAATAAGAAATTATCATTTTCAAAAAGTAATAAAGTTTTAATAGAAATTGATAATATCTATACTATATAAAAAGAGCCTTATATGTGTGAAACATTTTTAGACCATTCTATCCTCCAATGTATTTTACTATTTCTCTTTTGTCCACGAATTAACATAGCCTTAACCAACCTCACACATTCACTTCCTCCTCCATCCGTTACTCTCATGCCTCTTCTCCTTCTGAATCTGATATGGTCCGTATGGCCATCATAGATTATTAAAAAAAAAAAAAAACTACATAACTCATCCTTCACTCTGTACTTTTTTAATCTTAATAAGTAATAATCACCCACCCTTCGCTCCTCCCCCTTTTATCATCTGTGCAAGTAAGATGAGAATTTAAATCTGTTGTAATCTTACTCAGTAATCTGACATTTGTAAATTCAATGTGGTTTTATTGTGTGCAGCGCTACGAATTCTGAGATGAAAGAAGATAGATCACAAAAATGTGAGATAAGTTTTTATTTATTTTTGGTTGGTCAAGATTTTATGTTGATAGCTTCATATATTAATTTTTTAGATTCATTGGCAAAGTATTATGTGTGTAATACGATCCGTGTATAATAATTTTGATTTGATTCAAATTGTAATTCAATCCAAACTATCCAATTATATTTAAATTAATTAATTGGGTCAGGGAGGAAGAGAGTTGAAACCCTCGAGATGGGGTTCCTTGATTCTGTTGTTGATGGGTACAGTGTTTTTCGCAGGTATACACCCATCATGCTTATAGTTATTCACTTCTCTCATGAAAGGTCATTCCAAAGTTTCTTATCCACATTATAAAGTTTATTGAATTAAATTTGATTTCATTTATGTATAAAGCTGCAATGATTTTGGGTGTTGATGAGGAGCAAGGTCCTCAGCTCTTCAAGTGTACATTATTGTTCTTGAATGCCCAATTCATTGTGTTGTTACTTGTCATTTTGAGATATTGTTATCTTTGATGCATATACATTTATGATATATTCTTCTTTTTTATGCATTGCTACAATATAGCATGAAAATTTATGTGGTTACTTAATTTGTTTTTTTTAAATTATTATAGGAGCAATAGTTATAGTTTTAGAGTTTCAGAGACTATAATCTCCCGTATGTATGACAGTAAGAAACAATGTTATGAGTTATTTATGAACTTAATTGTAATGCAACATATTTAGATGCACTTAAGTTCATTCATGGGTGTTTGCTTGTGTGCCCGTCTTAGCTAGCAACGGAAAATAGGTAAAAGAAAATATGTACGTCTTCTAACAACACTCACAATTGTATCAAAACTCATGATGTTGAACACTATCAAATAGAGAAATTAGACACAGAATTCCACAATTGCAAGCCTCTTACTCATATAAAAGTATCTAAAAGTGCTATGCTTAATTCTCTTTAACCCTCCCCACAAAATTGTTTGATATGAAAAACATGTTTTTTCAAAGATTATTTAAATAAATATCTCAAAGTAAAATCAATAATATGACAGCTAAGCATGTACAAGAGTTTTAATGTAGGCATTCAATTCAAAGATATCTAGGGGTGTAAACACAACAGATATGCACACACCAAGGAAAATCATGACAGAAGGATATACACCTCAGAAAAAAAAAGTGTTTTCATAAATAATAAGAGGTCATTGGACCAATACCTGAAATCTCAGTAGTCCAAGTAGAGTAATTGCAAATTTGAAGATTCATATAGTTAATCAGCTTTCTCTTGCCTGAAATCATATATGAATGCCTTGTGAGTTTTGAAAATATTAAGTCTTTATTTTCTATTATATCTCGTAATGTTGTATCCTTTCTTTTTCGAACATCTTTTACTTAAGTACTACTGTCTTTGGAGTGTCAGATAGCCAAGACATTTTTTTTTGTATTAGAATTTTCTCTAGCAAACTTCTAATAGTGTCTCTGGTTCTAAATCTGCACCAACCAACCCACTTTCACTCCATATATTAGTACACCCTAAAGCCCCCAACTGCACTCATTTAATCTGCTCTCCGATTTCTCAAACATTTAGCTAGTTTCTTCGATCGAAAAATCTTTCAACAAAGTCGAGAGGGAGTATGATGGAATTTTGTTGGTAATGGAAAATCCACTTCTGGATATTTCAACTATTATGATCAAAAGTTCTTAGACAAGTAATCCTTCATTGTTCATACTTTTTGATCTCACATTGCTTTTTGTTTGGTTTTAATGCTTTTTCGAGCTTGAGATATATATTTATTGTATGTCTGTTAACATTCATGCTTTTAGTTTCATGGAGTTGTGTGTAAATTGTAGCTTTTGTTATTGTGCAGAAATTATATTTTCAGCTAGATCTTGGATTTAGCATTTGTTAATCAATGTTATTATGTTTTCAGCTAGATCTTGGATTTAGCATTTGTTAATTACTGTTATTATGATTTGGAAACTATGAAGCTAATCTATTTTATTTTTTCACAATAGGTATGATGTTTAAGTGTGATTCTAACTAAAGGGAAGCACATGCCAATGTAAGAAGTTTGTTTTCCCCTCTTTCTGTGATCTATAATCAGTTCTTTTTGTATTAGCTACCAGCTTATAGATATATATGCTCTCTGAAAGGTTCTTTATCGATATACCTGAAACTTTAGGATCTGATTATCCAATGAACGCTATTTTATCTAAAATCTTGTATAATTTGAGCAACTTCGAAATGACCGTAGTAATAATAGTTTGGTCTATGAAATGGGGGACAATGGATGCTGAAGCATATCCATAAGCCGCTACAAATGTTTTGAATATATTGTGGGATATTGGAACCCACAGAGAATTTAGAATTCTTTGTGGATAAGAGGTCAAAATGTTGCCTTTAAAGGTTTATTGCAGTATGAGATAGGTGGTTTAGATGTTCTGAAACCCTCGAGATGGGGTTCCATGATTCTCCTATTGACGGGTTCAGTGATATTTGTAGGTATACACTCAACATGCTTATATGAGGCTGCTTGGGGTAGGTATGTAGCTCTTCACTCTCTCATGAAAAGGGCCCTTTCAAAGTTTCTTCTCCATGTTATAAATTTTACTGAATTAAATTTGATTTCGTTTATGTATAAAGTTGTAATGATTTTGGGTGTTGATGAAGAGCAAGGTTCTCAGCTGTTCAAGTGCAATCCCGCCAAATATATTTTTTGGTCATAAGGTAATTAGAAAGTGCTTGTCTTTGTGCTTGAATGTCCAATTCATTGTGTTGTAACTTGTCATTTTGAGATATTGTTATCTTTGATGCATATACATTTACGAATATTCTTCATTTGTATGCATTGCTACAATAGAACTTCCAAATTTATGTGGATATTTAATTTAGTTTCTTAAAAAATTTTATAGGAATAGTAGTTATAAATGCAGGGTTTCATAAGACTTTTCTGAATCATAAAATCTGCAACTTAGTGTTCTCTTTAATAACCTTCAACATGTAGTCCTTAAATTTTGCAGCTAGGAGTTAAGCTAATTATGTTAAGACTTGATGAAATTTCATTTGCTATTCCTCAAACACATGTAAATCATTCTAAGTTACTTGTGATAAGATGATCATATATTATAAGAAAAGAGGGTTAACCATCGCATAAAAGAAGATATGGATTTTTATGACCTTTTTAGACCAAATGTGTCTTCTTGCATACTATTCAACATACATGAGCTCGTTTTGTACATGTTCTCAACTTATTTGCTTAAAAAGTCCAAAGAATAAAAAATAGTTGTTGAATTGATTAATAGGTAATGGAGGAGACCGCATGCAGCAGAGAAATATATTAGGAAACTAACATGATTTCAGAAATTTGTAACTTTTGAAATCAAATGCATTTTAATTAGGAAGAATTTCATATTAGGACCCAAATTTTAAGGTAAGTTTCAATTTAAGACTTTAATTTTGAAGTGTCTCAAATTAAGATTTATATTTTAATTTTTTCTCAATTAAAGATCTAATTTTATTATTTGTGTCTCAATTCAAGGCCCGGTCCATTTATCTTTATTTCAATTTAATTTTTTATAAAAAAAATCAAAGCATAACAATATTTTAGTTCGAATTAAGATTTAAAATATAAAAAAATATTATTTAATATTCATATTTGACGTAATTAATTTTTTTCAATTCATCGTTCAACAAGAAAAAAATAAATTTTATAGCATGTTTAATACTTGCATAAAATTTTATTTATTTATTTTTATTTTGATATATTATACCTATAATTAAATACAAAAATTTATGTTTGATATAGTGTACTTAAGAAATTAATTAAATACAAAAAAATTATTATGTTAGTGAAGCTTTAAAAAATAAAGATAAATGGATTGGGTCTTGAATTGAGACAAAAATAATAAAATTAGATCTTAAATTGAGAAAAAATCAAAATGTAGATCTTAATTTGAGACACTTCAAAATTAAAGTCTTAAATTGTGACTTACCTTAAAATTTGGGCCCTAATATAAAATTCTTCCATTTTAAGTATCACTTGTTAGACTTAGGAATGATTTCCTAATTATATATCTGTTTCAGCATCATTACTTTATAATTGTTATTTTAAATGTACAACAAGACTGCTGCATGAGTCCCCCAAGTAAATACATAACTCATTCATTTCCAGACATGATATTACTGGAAATAACACAAGAAATGAGCTTTTATTGTTGCTACAACTTTTATTGGTATATAACTATTAACCTAATTGTAATAGCATAACATTTGATTTCTTATAAAATCTTATCTGATATGGAGTGATTTTATTCTTTCTTTTTCTCTCTAAAGATCCTTGTAACTATTATTGACTGATTGATGCAAAAGTTTGTATGATATTAATTTCTTTAGATGTAATTGACTATTTTGATACATCTGATCATTTCTGTTTCTTCATTTTCAACAGATTTCAGGATGACGAGCTCTGGGCGGTGAAGATCAATGTAGCATTTCCTGTGGCATGGTGGTTGTACTATTTTTTATTGGCCAAGGTCTTGAATCTCCTAATGCGTGTAACCATGCTTCTCTAATTTTTTTATTTTAAGTCCTACTAAGTTTTTTTAAGTTATTGAAGAATATTTGAAGCTAATTTCACATGACAAAGTTCCAAGATTTGGTATGCAATCCAAATCCATGAAATTTAGTTTTTTACATATTTGATATGGTGGAACCAGAAGTTGATTCTATCTTCCTTTTGGCTTGTACATTGATGGGATTCCTGATAAGGAGTGTGATGTGAGCTTGGGTTTGTATTACTTCAAATTTCCTTCCTCGAGTTTTAAAAATTTTAAGCTTTATATATGTTTTATCTAACTTCGAGTCATATATATATATATATATATTTATATATTATCGAACTGATCTGACATTTGGTGGTGCCATTTAGTGCCTAACAATTTTAGTTATCTTATTATTGTATCAGAAAAACTCTTTCACTAGAGATAATCCTGGGACTTTTCTAAAATTTTAACGAGATATTGAGTTCAATTATATGCTAAACAAATCTGATAATTATACATAGTGCAGGCAATGCCTTGTGAGGGGCCAACAAAGTACATTGTTTAGTGTATACTGTAGTGGTATTGTGTGGCACATATTGGAGTTATACTTGCTTCGTGGTGTTGTTTCTAATGATGTATGATCGACATATTTCCTAAGTGTTTTAGATTTTAAAGAGAAAATATATATTTAAACTTCATTGTATAGATGAGTTACTGGATATTGAAAGAATAATTAGGTATTGTGAATTTGATGGTCTCAGCTTTAAATGTTTATCATATACTGGAATACTCCATCACATTATGCTTATTTCTCAGTACAGATTCCTATCTATCATTAAGTTTCTTTTATTGATTAACCAGTCCCAATGTTTTGCTTCATGTGCTTGCTTTATATTAACGATTAGGAACATCTTTTATCTTATCTAATAGATCGTTAAAATTGTAAACATGAAAAATCGTTCTTTCATCTCTAAGCAGACAGAAGGCGTTGTATTTTCTTTCTTCCTCCTCTCCAGTCCTTCGGATTAAAGCCTATAAAGAGGCTACAAAATAGAATATGAAAGGAGGGTTGATTTCTAGATTACTTCTTCTACGATTACATGTTATTTTTCTATTTTAATCCATTTTTTAGCTCCAATTAACTTGGAGAATTTTGCTCATTTATGAAGTAATAAAGTCATTACTTAATATATTTATCAATGTTAATTGAGTTTCAGGTACTCCTACAAAATTGTAAAGAGGATGACGAGGTTTTGGGCATTATGGCAAAATTTTATTGATGCAACTAAAAGATGTACACTTTCAGTTGTGCACATGAGACAATTTTGTGTGTGATTTGATGTGTTTGTGCAAATGCAACTTAATTGGAGTTGGTGATTAATTTATGGTTCTTGTAATGTTTTAAATATCTGTGGTGTCATTTGGAGTTTCCAATTAAATATGGTTCTTGTGCTGATAATTATATAATGGAGAACTTTTATTTTCACATTTTGCATCAACATCTTAATCTTATTTGGGTTTGACTTGAGTTGGATTTTATAGCATATATCACTATTTTTTGCCTCAATTTGCAAGTATGATTGTTGTGTAAAGATTATCAATATTAGTTATGTAGATCATCTTGCTTATTGATTAGGGTCATAATTGCATGTTTTTGTATTAATTTTTATATGCTTTTGGTGTGCTTATGTTTACATTTGACCCTAATATGGTATATATTGTGCTATTAACCCTTTTTGACTAGAAAGTTGTGTTTATAGATAAAAATGAGCAAAATGGGAAAGAAACGAGCAAGATCGAGAAAAGTTCAGAAATCTGGAGTTTGGCCAAGTGAAGAAATTAATGTTTCATGCCGAAGAGTTTGAAGAGAGGGTCACAACGAAAGAAGAATCGAGTCAATCGGAGTCCTAGAACTCAAGATATGACGAAAACGAGGAGAGTCGAGCATGACACGAGCTAAGGAGTGGGATCGGCAGGACGTCGTCTTGGATCGGCAGCACGTCAACACGGATCGCGCGGATTTGTTCTGGATCGACAAACGACAGCGCGCGCGATAGCGATCGACAGGACGCAGTTGTGGTTCGACAGCTGGACAAAGCGCTCGAACTCGCTGCCGATCACGATCGGCAGCCTTCTAGCTCACGATCGACACTAGTTTCGGAATTCCAAAATTTCAGGTTATTTTCGTATTTTTGCACGTTTTAATGAAGGACATCTTAGTCAATAATCCAAGGGTACTATATATACTTTCATCTCAGATTTCCAAGAGAGAGACTTAGAATTTTAGATTCACATACATCATCATATTCTCTCTCTAGATTAGGAGAAGTTATTGGAAGTTTCCAAATTGGTGTTATTAGATTTCCACTTACGATTTCTGTGATATCTTTTGATCTACCTTACGGATCGTTAATCCATCTTCTCCAGCCTACTTAGTATATCTCCAGCTACATTCATACCGATTGAATTTCAATTTGCATTGTTGGATTAATGTCTAGCTTATAGAGGTAAACTTGTATCTTTTCAATTCCAATTGTAATAGGTGAATTTTTGTAAACTCTTTAGAATTCCTACACAATTATGATTGTAGTTAATTCAATTTCCATTTTGTTTGCACAATTAGCCATGGGCTAATCTCTTAGTGTGTTGATGTATGATTCCTATGGAGTAGTGGGGTGTATATGTTGATCTTATGAGTGCATTGAGTTTTTATATGAACAATCCTCTACTTTGATGGTTTGCAAGAATGCTTAATATGCTTAATTGATTATATGGGCCATTAGGATTTAGTCTCATACGAGAGTTGGCTATTTTCCTAAATCTTCTTGTTATTAGGCCATTGCATGTTAGGTGTTTGTTAAAATTCCTAAGATAATGAGAATTGCCTTAGTGAATTAGAAAGACAATTAGAGACTCTTATGTGCATTTAGGGAGTTTGCATGTTTGAGTGGCTTGCCCATTGATTGTACAATACCTGATGCATGAGTAAGTGAAACTTCACCACACGAAACATAGGATAGTACACTAACACATCTCTCACACATTTGCTCACTTTGTGAATCAAGGTGATAGGTAGTTTACTAGATTGATGCACTTGTAGACGATAGATACCTTATCCCCTTTACTTGCTTTGTGTTTTCGAATTAAGAACAATAATCTTCCCTTACAAATCCCCGTCTCCTTTGGGTTCGATATATATTAAAACCTGGTCAATCTTGCAGCAACGTTATAACGATCTTGTACACTTGCACGTAGACACCGAATAGGCAAACACTTATGCATGAAACATGGATTGGATCTCCTACCCACGTTTGATCTTGTATACTAGAGTGTGTTGATACATAAACAACTTAATGAGTTGTAACTTTGAACTTGGAGAAGGAGACTTGCTCACCCCAATTTTATATTCTGGAATGATGCTTGTTCATTTTCTCAAACTGCATACGCACAAAAATAAGAAAGCATTTTGGGTATCAAAGCCACATTGTCAAATGTTTGAGCATTTTCCACTTCCCTGTGTTATTGGTACCTTATGTGAAAGGGAGTTTTGTAATATTAAGTTTTTCAGTGACAATGCATGATAACCGATTACTGGTCGCCTTAACTACAACTTTGTTTTTATATGTTTCATTGTTTATGAGAATTTTCATACTCCTATATAAAGGTGATAAAATGCCTATTTGTTTGTTCGCTTATTGCAGTTTCTTATAAAGCACACTTGATTTGTCGAGAATTCACTAGATATTTGATATACGTAGAAATTACAATTGGAGAATACATAAAAAATCATGTATTCATTCCACGCGTACCATTGAGCCCAACTAACAGCGAGGGGGACACTTTCAAGTTCATTTGAAAAATAGTCCTCTATCCATCCGTATTTACTTTGTAATGACAGTAAACAAGGATTAAAGACAAATAATTTAGAAAGTCGAAGTTTACCTCCCAGCATATGTATTCTCTCATGTCCAACTTTTTGTTGCATTTTCTAGAGAAATTTCAAAACATGATATGAGAGTACTTATCAAAGGAAGGGAGAAATATTTAACAAAAAAATTGTATATAAGGATATTCTATTGTAAAAGAAAAAAAAAGTAGAGTTACGGAAATGGAAGAATAAAAAGCTACTTTATATTCGATAGAAATAGATTTTTAACTTCTTTGCCTCATCATGTTTACACATTCATCCATTAACTTTAAATTACACGATATCAATTAAATAAAATAATTAAAATAAATTGACCTACAACTTCTCAACAATCACACAATATAAACGTGCATGGCGATGGACCACGTGCTAAGCACGTGATAGACAACTAGTTTTTGTTAAAAATGACTATCAGTCTTCTTAAAAAGTATTATCACTTTTTAAAAAAGATAATATTTTATTAGTAAGTGATATATTTATATGAGACATACTCATGTAAACCGTTTCACGGTGTAAAACATATAATATTGAAAATTTGCGGATTCTTAACAGAGTCGGTCGGATTTGGGCATTTTTTTTTTTAAAATGTTTGCAGCTGCAATTCTAGGTTTTTTCGCTCTCAGGTATGTTGGGCAAATGCATGTTACTATCAGGCAAATTGTGTGTTGCAATCAGAGTAAATGTTGTTTATATATATATATTCATTTATTTTAGTAGAAACAACATTTTTTCATACAAGCTAATAGAAAATGTGTTGGTCCCTTAAAGTGGTCAAGGTCTAGAGGGGGGGGTGAATAGACCTTGAGTCCAAAATCAGAATTTTTCAAACTTTTTAAAGGATAGATTCTAGAACCTTACAGTAACCCTTTTTAAGTTAAAAAAAACAGTAAGTCTACAAGAGTTTTAAACACAGGACCACAAAGGTTACAACTGTGGACTTAATAAGTCTGCAGCTGCAGAGTTCAAAAATAACTTGCAAAAACAAATCTCTTGTAGACAAAGTATCAGAGGAGTTCTCAAAATTAAAATTGTATTGAGAATTCTCTAATGTGCAGCGGAATAAAGTGAGTGTTAATGAAAAACAATATAAACCAGACTTAACAACTGAGTGACTTATGAAAGTCTACAGCTGTAGAGTCAGTTTTTCTCTTGTGATGAACACAAAGTTTTATGCACTCAGGATTTCAAAGCAATGATGAATGTAACAAGAAAATTAAATATGCAGAACAATAATATAAAGAGCAGAAGGTAAATAGACCAGATTTATAGTGGTTCAGTGTCTATAAATAGACCACCTACATCCACTGTTACACCACTTATGTGTCAAATTCACTAAGAAGTGATCACAAATATCAATACAAGTAGTTCCCCCTTAGAACTAGGTTCACTCAGATTCCTATTCTAAAAAGAGATAAACTACCCTATTCACTCAGAATTTCAACTCACAAAGAGTTTTACAAAACCTCACAAAGAGATATCTACACTAAGTAGAAATATAAAACAGGTGAGGGAACAACAACAAAATGTGTGATTCTTTCTAAGAAAATCCTAACCAACTATCCTATGAATCACAAAGAATAAAACGAATAAAGCTCTTCAGAATATTGTTGGCTGTAGACTTGCTTAGGTTGAATACTTGTATGCTCAGGGTTGTTGTTGTTGCTTCCTCTGATGACTTCTTCTATTTATAGATTGAGTGGAGTTTCTTATCTGTTGGAATTTCAAATTTTAAATCCGGATAAGGCTCCTCTCTCTCTATTTGGCATGTGTGAAGTGGTCCTCATTCTTCACACAGGATAGTACTGAATGTACTATGTCATTTTCTTCAGAATTCTGGTCTCCTTGTAACTAATCTTCATTATCCTCCAGAATTAAAGAAATAACCTCCACTTAAGTACAATTTAGTGAGTGCTAGATAGCTACACTAATAGTGCTTAAGGGTCTTCATTATCTTCAATTAATTTCTGACTTGTACAATCTCTTCAAACAATTCTTTGTAGCTGTAGATTCTTCAACCTTGCAGCTGTAGAGTCCTGTCAATATCAAAAATTGGCTGTAGAGAAACCTTACAGCTGTAGGGTCATGCCTTGACTGTATAATGATCAAATATACAACTGTAGACTTCACTTACAACTATATGTTTCAAACACCAAGGGTATGTTTGTTTTGGGACTAGCACGAATGGACGTAGGACTTTGCCATCACGTCTCTACACGGGTTTGGGATGTAATATCCGGATTTCACATCCCAAACTCAATCCACACCTAAAAAACCTATTATTACTCTTTCCAACACAACACTCATAAAATACCTATTATATCTATTATTATACCTATAAAATCAATCATTATCACACTTTGATTTGACATAAAGTAACATCCTACCCTATTAAAATCCCAAAACAAACACACACTTTTACTATTCATCAAGGTTTTCACATCTCAGGATTTCAAAGTCATGACTTCCCACGACCCCTTAATCCCAAAACAAACGTACCCCAATTTCCTTAAAGCAAGTGTTAGATGAATTCAATCAATTAAATACATTGTTTTGCACACATCAAAATCTAAACCAAGGTACTAACAAAATGTGTGTTACTATAAGAATTTTTTTTTATAAATATTTATGAAAAACAATATATTTTCTTATAGCAACACATTTTGCTCTTGTATTATATGAAAAATTATTTACTATATAGAAATAAATGAATATATTTAAAGAACAATATTTCATAAGATTGTAACACACATTTGTTCTAATAGTAATACACATTTACTCCCCGGTTTGTAATACAATTGTTGATGAAATAATCGATGTGCGTGCTTAAAGAAGTAATTAATCAAGTCCGGATTGACGTGTCCAAAAGAATTGATCGAGCACGAAAAAAGAACGAGATCGAAGAAAGATATGACGAGTCACCAGCTATTAGTAAATCAAGCTGGTGACGAGTCAGCAGCTTATAACAAAGCATATAGCTGTTCAGGAGCTTATAATGAAGCAGATTGTTGACCAACAACTTAAAATGAAGCAGACTGGTGACGATCCAGCAGCTTGTATTTCCTATATAATGTAACCAAATTCATTCGAATAGAGGATATGGAATTTTTACCCTAACGAAGTTCTGCTTAAACGACGTGCTTATATATACAACCTACCTGCTTACATATAAAACTCATACACACATCTATTCTAGCATATTGTGGGTGTAATTGTTGTTATTATAGCTACATAATCGTGTTTACGAAAATTACATCAACTGTTTGGCGCTAGAAGGAGGGATTGAACCTCAGCTTCGCTAAAGTCTCGTTCACATTCATGTTCATACGAAAATTAACGACGCAAAATTGAAAGCTAAGTTTATCCTTTTATTAGATTTAATTATGCTCATTATTCTTCAAGAAAGAGAAGGAAATGACTGATATATATATTATCGGTAGATTACATGGATGTATACTCATATTTGAGTACATATTCATAGATGGTAATTGAAGAATTCTCACGGGAAGAGACAAAAGAAATAAAAAATTGTATGGTCTCTATTCATGTGAGAACCAAACCAACGGTCGATCACTAGCTGTCGTTGCCCAATTTCAGGCGAATCACATAATCAATTGCCTTGGTTCGAAGTTGCATCCGCAGCCTTGTCGCTGGTGCCTCCGCTCAAATTCACGACGTTGCCACAACGGACCCCTACTCTAGTTGCCGGAACTCTACAGCAGATAATTCTCGCCACAAATTCAAAAACCATCTCAATAAGATATTCAATTTTTTTAGTCCAAAAGACAAAGAAAAATTCTATAATCGATGGACGACTATTATTGGCAAGATAAATTCAAATATCGAGATAATTGTCTTATTGAAGTCAAAATAAAATGTTTCTCAGTGTTGAAAGCTCAACAAGTAGCTATAATTTTTAAGGGCAAGCTTGATTGACTTTTATGAGTAATTTCGAAAATTTAATCTAATATCCTTAAAATTGAGGGGGGTACATATAAATAGTGTAAATAATCACATTTTGAAAAAATAATTAATTTAATAACCATATGAAGAATAATTGAAGCTCTACTGGAGCCTAAATTTAGAATATTATCATTAGTAATTGTTGCGACACTTTTCTTCTTTTAGTGATTAGTAGCCATAATTTTCAGCCAGACCAAAAATATTTTCAGCTTAAAAAAAAATTATTTAGGCCGAAAATTATTTTCAAGTGGCTATCAAATATTATTGGGCCAATTACGAAATGGTATAAAAATAAGCACTATTTTCAAATTGGTACAATATGCAAAAAAATAACTCTATTATTCAAATTATATTTACACTATTATGCAAAAATTTTGTACCTATTTGAAAATAGTGCATTATTTTTGTATCAACCTGTGATTATTTCAATATTATTTGGCCATTAAGTGAAGAAACAGAATGATATTTACAACAAAGAGGATTTTGATTTTGAATTTGTAAGTTCGTGGGGGGATTGTTTGATCGATTTTTATTTACTTTATAATTAGTTAAAATAAATCTATAAATAAATAATAAAATAGAAAAACAAAAACAAATGTCACGTAATACAATAAATAAAAAAGAAAAAAAAATCACATTAGCAAAGTTTTTTTTTTTTTTTTTCCCCATTAGCAAAGTTAACATGTAAAAACATGTTGTAGGCAAATTTATTTAATTAAAGATTTTTTCAAATTAATTTACCAAAATAGGGTAAAAATGAAAGGTTTAGCATTTTAAAGGCAGTCGGTATCAGCTGTACCGACTGATTACGTGTTAAAATCGCTGGCAGCAATCTCAGTAGATGTAAATCAACTGGAACCGACAGCAACTTAATACTTCCTCCGTCCCGCAGGAATTTGCACACTTTCCTTATTTGGACGTCCCACACAAATTTGTATACTACTAAAAAAGGAAGCATTGATTTACGTGCACACTCACAAACTTTTACACATATTTACCCATATACCACTATTTTATATATAAAACTATTTTTTTTTAAAAAATGTGCCGTCCCGTAGGGTGCAAATTCCTACGGGACGGAGGGAGTACATAAATGCAAATAATATACCATTAGTTTGAATGCAAATAATATACCATTAGTTGCCACATCACTAAATGCACTACCACCTGGCACTTTACGATATGACCATTTCGATCAGCATTAATTTTTCAAGCAATCTTACATTTGGAATTAAAATTTCACCGGTTTCATTATGCAGAATAATTTATTACTCATACTTTTTCCACTTAAGATATTTACTTCTCTTTTGTTTTTATTTTCCAAACTAGAAATTCTCATGCACGGATTAAATATTATAAATTTTAAATATAATTTTTTATACATAATAAATTATAATAAATATTTAAATTAAATAAAATTTAATTTTAATTAGAATTGAGCATAATATATACTCTCTGTTCCATAGGAACTTACAAATTTTTCTTTTCGGAACGTCTCATAAGAACTTGCAAGCCCAGATATAAAAATATTTTTCAATAATATTACCCTTAAAATATACACTTATAAGTTATAATATACAATAGAAAGTAAAAGATTTTTTTTTCTTAATTTGTGTATCCTCCCCCCTGCATGTTGCTATGGGACGGAGGGAGTACACGTTACCCAATTCTTCAGAATAAAATAATTCTTTATCGCAAAATAAATGTAAACTAAATTTATTTTATTAATTTATCTATTAATTTCATTAAATTTCTTTTATCTTTGTTTTTTTTTCTTTAATATGAAAGATTATATTGTATATGATGTATTAAATTGTTTAATCAATCATATAATTTTAAAATTATATACTAAAATTCATAACAAAAATATGTAATTTTTACGTAAGTTACATAATCTAAGTAAGAATATTTAAATTTCAATCGTACAATTAAAGTCAATAAATAATCACTTTTATAATAACAAAAAATATATGTAGAATTTAAAATTTATTTCTATATGTACAATATATATGTTAAATTAAATATTTTAGAGGATAAATAGTTTTAAATATCTTGAATTAAATATATTATTGGATGGAATTAAAAGTCAATCAAAGTCAATAAAAAAAAATATTTTCCTTAATTGTTTATATTTGAAAACATATACTCACTTCATCCCAGAACAATTTCATATTTGGAGATCAAATACAAACTAAGAAAAACAAAGTATGTGAGTATAAAATTAAGATTAGATTTTATATGAAAATAATTAATGATAAACTTATTATAAAACTGTTTTAAAGTATTAAATATTTAATTAAGTGTATCAAAATATACATTAGGACTATCAAAAGTTTGGATCAATAAAATCTGTAACAATTATAACATAATTTTATTGACATAAACTTTTATATTTTTGATGAAATTTTGATATTTCTAGTCAAATATTTGATACTTTAAAATCCGATTCACAATAAGCTTATATGAATAATTTTATACAAAATTTTATCTAAAATAGAAATTTTTTTTTTATTAATATTTGTAAGTATAAAATAGTTTTTTACTTTATTAATTTTTTTGAGAATGAAGCATTTAATTGTCTAAAATACTAAACCCAACTCCCCCTGTTCTCTATTTCTGTCAATCAAGATTCAAAAACAGGGGAATGATTCAAATCAAGAATGGAGGAAGATGATTTTACTGTAAAATAATCCTTGTTGCCATTTTCACACCACATTCCCCTCTTCCCGACCTCCCCTGTTAGAAATTCAGATCCCACCGACTCTGTCTCTCTCTCTATCTCCTTTCTTCTTCACCAGTTTTCTCACTATCCGGCGCCTCATTGATCTGTTGTAGTACCGAGAGAGTAGAGCTACATCGATGCAGCGTCCCAACGAGCCCTCATCGGCGGCATGGGACTGTATGCTGCCTGGGCCGCCATCGAAGAGCAACTGCGGATCCGCCGACCTTTCCTCCGCCGGCCTACTCGCCTACGCCGCCGGAAGCTCCGTCGCCATCGTCGACACCCACTCCATGCAACTCGTCTCCACTCTTCCCCTTCCCCCACCTCCTTCCTCCGCCGCCTCCCCTTTCATCACCGCTGTGAAATGGTCTCCCTTTCCTCTGCCTCACCATCTCATCGAGAGCGAAACTTCCTCCCCGCAGCTCCAGCTCGCCGTCGGCGATCGCCATGGGCGCATCTTATTGCTTGATTTCCGCTCTAGAGCTCCCATTCTCGTCTTCGACACCAATTACCCCAATTTATCCAAGTTAGGTGTCCAGGATCTCTGCTGGATCCAGACTCGATTGGACTCTTGGTCCCTCGCCGCCATTTCAGGGCCCTCATTGCTCTCTATTTACAACACTGCCACTGGCCATTGCTTCTTTAAGTACGACGCGTCGCCGGAATACTTCTCCTGTCTCCGCCGTGATCCCTTTGATTCCCGTCATTTCTGTGCGTTGGGGCTTAAGGGGTTCCTGCTGTCGATGAAATTGTTGGGTGATGATTCTGAAAACGACGTCGTATTGAGAAACCTTCAGATTCGGACAGACTCATCCGAATTGCAGAGACTGGAGAAGGATTCTCCTATTAACAATGGGGCACCAGCCTCCGCCGTTTTCCAAAATTATGTGGTGAAGTTTGCATTCTCACCACATTGGAAGCATGTGATATTAATAGGGTTTCCAAGGGAGCTTGTGCTGTTTGATTTGCAGTATGGATCTGTGTTGTTTTCAACAACATTTCCAAGGGGGTCTGGCAAATTCTTAGAGGTGTTGCCGGATATGAATATGGAGGTTTTCTATTGTGCTCATTTGGATGGGAAGATCACCACTTGGCGGCGCAAAGAGTGAGTGTTGTATGTCAACTTGACTTTGAATGCTTTGTTTTTGTTAGTTTTGTTCATCTTGAATTATGTTGCTAAGTTTTATAAATTTAGTTTCGGATTAAATGAGATGATGTGAACTATATAAATTAGCTTAGGTGATGAGTAATAATATATAGAAATGTCTATTCTGCCAGAACAAATATCGAACAAATACATGCATTGATGAAAAAAGCTAAGGTACAGGATTCAAACTAATACTATGTAACTTGAGAACTTGTTCAACTGATGATAGTTAGGACATATTGTAGTTGTTGCCAGGATTGTGGAAAGAATGGAACTATTTTTTCGAAAACTATGATAATAGCTTGTGGCTCTCTTGTAAGATTATTTTTTGATTAATTTTCCAAGTTATTGGAAGTAAGATTCATGTGACTTTTTCATGATTATTATTTGTGCTCTTGTTAATTGTAGTAAGACTGTGGTATCATAGATATGAGTCCGCCATTATAATGTCTGCCTTATAGGAGATCTAATCTCAGTCAGTAAATTTGCTTGTTCAGCATGGTTATTTGTATCTTATACATCAGTAACTAAGTTGTGTTTCTCAGCATTATGCCTTAGTGACAATGAGGCATGTACATGTGGACCGAGTTTCTAGTATAATGTCTTCTCTTCGCTCAGTTTTAGCTGAACTTGTGAAAGCATGGTTATTTGCATCTTATCTCAGGGGCGAGCAGATGCATATTATGTGTTCAATGGAAGAATTAATGCCCTCAATTGGCACAACTGTTCCTTCTCCCTTAGTTCTTGCGGTTGCTGTCTCCCAATCAGATCACACACTCCAAGACATTTGCAGGCTCTGTCCTGATGTAGATTCCTTTGATACCGACTTCAATAACCCTTTTGATTCCTATGATGAATCTCATATATTTTCAAAGACACGTTTAATATCCATTTCTGATGATGGAAAAGTGTGGAAATGGCTCTTGACTGCTGAAGGGTCTAGGGATGGTCGGAAATGTTCTGAGAATGTCAAAAGAGTTCCTGAAGTAGAATCTCATTCGGAAAATTTTTCTTCAAACGAACATAATATGGATAAAGTCGTGCAGCTGGATGATTTGAATATAAGAGGGGCACACCAATCTGGTCGCAGTTTTGTTTCTGATGAGCTTTCATTTAAGGTAGATGCTTTATTTAATTTTATCTTCTAAATCTTGAATTTCTCTTTTCCCTTTTGCATGCATTTCATTTGCTGTTGTGTCAATTTTGCAGATGAGTCTAGTTGGACAACTCCATCTTCTATCATCAGCTATTTCTATGCTAGCTGTACCATCCCCTTCACTGACAGCAACCTTGGCACGTGAGTGATCTTTCGTTTTTCCTGCAACCATTATATCCATTGTGTACCCTTCTTGCAAGGTTTCTAATTCCATTTTTCTTTTTTAAGTTAACGGGCATTTGGTGCATTATCTAGTTATTGCTCACACAATGAATGTAGGTGGTGGAAACTCACCTGCTGTAGCTGTTCCACTAGTTGCTTTAGGAACACAAAGTGGCACAATCGATGTGATTGATGTATCTGCCAATGCAGTTGCTGCAAGTTTCTCTGTTCATAGTAGTGTGGTCAGGGGATTACGCTGGCTAGGGAATTCAAGACTGGTGTCCTTTTCTTATACACAGGTTGTAATTCTCTGTTCGGAGCCTCGTAATATATTGAACGACAGTTGTTACAACTTTTTATATACATATCCTTTCGAGGACAAATACTTCTATGCACCAATTGAACCGTGCAATTCAAATGCTTTTTTAAATGGTGTAAGTTGTTTTACTAAAAGGTACTACCTCCACTATGAACTTCCCATTTTCCATTTTGGTCTGTTCCACTACAAACTTCCCGTTCCCTTCTAGGCAACCTACTTTTTACTTTTTCATTCTTATTACTTTTTGTTATACTACCCTACTTTTCTCTTTTTCCCTATCACATCATTTGTGCTATAACAACTATTTTAGCAGTTACCTTAATCCGTGTGCTCAAAATCAATGAGAAGTTTATATAAGGGCGAAGGGTGTAATTGTTAATCAGTATCTGTTGTTTTCACTGAATTATATTAGTTGTTATCGTTTAATACTATTAGTGGGGCACTAGTTGCACAGTGCAACTGGTGCACCCAAGGGTTACTCCTTTTTGAGTTATCTTGGCCATTGCTTCACTCTTTTTGGTTTGAGTATTAACTCTATTTTTTAAGCGTTATCTTGAATTCCCTCATCGTATGCTAAATCCTGCTTCTTATACAATATATGCATTTGTGTATTCAGGGGTCGGAGAAAACAGGAGGATATGTCAATAGGCTTGTTGTGACCTGCCTAAGAAGTGGACTTAATCGAACATTTCGAGTACTGCAAAAGCCAGAGCGGGCACCAATAAGAGCATTAAGGGCATCATCTTCTGGCAGGTTTGCTGATTATTTGGTTTTTTGTTTTAATTGCTTAACATTTACTTATGTCGTTCCATAATGAAAACTTGTTCTTGTGGATATCCAATAAGCTTAGAAATTGAGTTTGAACATCCCGATCATTACATAAAGTTCTGAGCTAGCTGAGTTTTGGGTTGCACAAAACTTTGATACAAGTGAGTGGAATAAAGCTTATAAGATCTTAAAGTTGGAGTTAATGGTTGCATTGTGAATAAGCAGACATAAAAAATTGTGAAATCAAAATGCTGGAAGCAGTAAACTTACAGTTCTAGAGTGCCACATCTCATAAAGAAGGTTTCTTTTACTCTGTGAGCTTTAACTTAAGCGTTCTGAAGACTGAAGTGCGTTCCAATGAACACAAGTACAGTTTTCTTATTGATTTAATTTTTGAATCACAGTTAGCTCGTGCAACTTCTGATGTAGTTCACACCTACCAGTTAGAAGTTGTCTGGGCCGACTTGCAAAGGGTAATAGGAACTGTTCCCTGATCACTAGCTATAGCCCTTCATAATATTGTGAAACCCAGCCTCCACAGACCATCTCATACCCAACTCTACACTTTGCCATTCAAATCTCCGGCTCAGAAGAGCTCAAGTCTGCATCAACTGATTACTACAGAACCAACTCTTTCTCAATCGATATCTCCAAACTCAATATAGTGACATGTAGGATTTAAGTTAACCATAACTCAACACACAATCTAAATTTACCACAAATCGCCACATCAATATATTAAACTCTCTATTAGTACAGGGTTGATTATAACCTTTTGTCTTCCAGGAGTTGATAGCCAAAGTAGTGGTATAATGCCAATGGAAACAATTGCTTCCCTTCTGGCTGAAGATTGGTTGGAACGTGAACAAAACAGATCATTTTGGGTGTTAAATGTTGCGTAGTGCTTGCCTTTATGCTGTAGATCTTGTTGGTCAAGCCTATGACCTGATTAACCTTTATGAGTTATTTTTTATTTTCTCAATTGGTATACATTCTTTAAAATTCACTTGTTTGATTTTCTTTTTCATTCTATAAACTAACAGTTTTTCATGAGTAAATTCTTGCAGATATCTTTTAATTTTGTTCCGAGATGCTCCTGTTGAGGTTTGGGCGATGACAAAAACTCCATTAATGGTCAGTGTTCTAAATCTTCTTCTTTATTTTCCATTTCGGGGTTGTCATTCGACGGTTTTATCTTTCGGGGTTGTCATTCGACGGTTTTATCTTTTCTAATCTGTCCACTTAATCCGTCTTTACTGAGAAGAAAATATTTTTCTTTGTCCAATAAATGGAATAATTAAATTGTTAACTCTTTTTCAGAATTTACTCTGCAAAATTAAATTAATTAGCTTTATCATGCAGTTGAGGTCATTAGCTCTTCCATTTACCGTTCTTGAATGGACTCTTCCAACCGTTCCAAAGCCCGCTCAGAAACAGCCGTCAAGGACCTCTTCATTTTTATCCAAAGACCATGGTGGTAGCCCTACAGCTGAGGCCTCTTCCCCAAATAAAGCATCTACAACAGACACTAGTGAGCACTTATTTGCTTGAACTATTTCATTTGTTATTTTAAAGAATTATTCTGCTTTCAACTTGATTTTTTTTTTTTTGTCAAGTGGGTTATTCTTAATTTTTTACAAAAAATGGTCATGATTTGCAGAAGATGGTGCAGATGGAGCACAAGATGAGTTTTCAGAAAGCTTTGCATTTGCATTGGTGAATGGCGCACTTGGAGTTTTTGAGGTCCAGGGACGAAGAATCCGAGACTTTAGGTACGTTCATTCCATTAATTATAATTGGATCATAAACTTTTTAAGATGCTATTTAATAAACTAATGCAAGCGATTTTTGTGGATACTTCCCTATTTCGAGATTGAGATGCTGTGTTTTGTTAGGATGTCTAAATGTGTATAATACTCCCTCTATACTGGGCGATAAAATTGCATACCTAGTTGTGCACATAAATTAAGAAAAAAACACTTTTTGGCTAAAGTAGTGGCATATGGGTATATATGGGTACATTTTTGTGAGTGTGCACAAAAATCAATTTTTCCTTTTCTGGAGTGAGCAAGTTATTATGGAACGGACCGAAAAGGCAAGTGTGCAAGTTATTGTAGGACTAGCATTGAATAGTTGACTATGTTTGTTCACAATCTTGTACACAAGTGGATGCTAGTTTTAATCGAAGAATACAATCCAGATTTAAATTTGCCGATTCAAAATTAAGGCTATCAGAGCACTTAGTCACTACGAATTTTAGCTTGGTCTACCCTACTTGATGACTAAACATTTTAATTTTCTGCCTTAGTTGGATATTTTTTTTTGAGACACATGATTAGCTATTCCGTCTTCGATTTTCTTATATTTCTAGATTTAAACAATTCTTGTAACATGCAGTATATTGAGAAGTCTGATTGCTGAGGGATTTTGTGTGGGCAATGTATTAATGTAACAACCTTCTTTCAACTTAGTTTGGGAGGTTCTGTCAGCAAGAGAGACAAAATGTTGTGGAGGATTGCTGTTTCTGTTGTTTGTTGCCTGTTGGTCTATTTGTCTGGAAAGAAACAAAATTTGATGATTCTTGAGAGTCACTAATAGATGATTGGGATAGAATTAGATATTTGGTGGCTTTGTGGTCTTCGAGTGTAATTAGCTTTAAGGGTTTTATCTATGTTGGACTTAATTAGGAGTTAGAGCTTGCTTTATAGACCTTTATCTTCTTTGTAACTGTTCATTCTTGGGGATTCCTGATCCCTAGTTTTTTTAGTAATAAACTTTTATTCCTTATATAAAAAGTGTAAGTCCTGCTTTCTTTGTCAATCTAGTTTGTTTTTATGTGCATTGCAGCATCTGTGATTTATTTTTGTTTTTACTGTTATCCTCTTATTATTTAGGTTGATTACTTCTGCAGTTCAGGTTAATTCAAAATTTTGAGATAGAGCCTGAACTGAAGACTTTCCACATTCCAAAACAAAAAAACTTTTCTACCAATTCATTGTAGTTTTCTGCCCATTTTTTATGTCAAATGGCACAACAGCCCCCATATTTGATTTTTCACTTGCACCCTCAAAACACTGAAGAATTGAGATAAACCCACCCACCATTTTGTAAGCTTCTGAAACCAAACTACTTAGAGAGCTTTTTCACCTCCACAAACCACACCACATAACTTTGCTGGAATTAATGTTTGTCCAAGTCGGGCTTTGAGTTCCTAAATATTATCGATTTTAGGTGTTAATGGACTTTGCGATTTATTTTTTCTGTAATTTGATGTCATGAAATGTTTTCTGAACACAGTTACCAGTTCAGTGTCCTTGAACAGCATCTTTACCGGTCTTCTCAAACAAATTTCATTAATTTCTTGTGATTTTTCAGACCAAAGTGGCCATCATCTTCCTTTCTGCCATCAGATGGATTGGTTACAGCAATGTCTTATCGCTTGCCACATGTAGTACGTATCATATATGACTGGCTAATATATTTTCAACTTTATGGGAATGATTTATATTGGAATTGCTGTATTTGCATATCAGGTCATGGGAGACAGGTCAGGGAACATACGTTGGTGGGATGTCACTACCGGACAATCATCCTCATTTAATACTCACAGGGATGGCATACGGAGAATCAAGTTCTCACCAGTTGTTCCTGGAGACCGAAGCCGTGGGCGCATAGCTGTTTTATTTTATGACAACACATTTTCTGTGTTTGATCTTGTAAGATCACATCGCTAGTTGGATCCTTTGTGAGTGTGTTGATCTTTATGAGCGAAGTAGAATTTTCATACATCTAACAGAATTTAAAGAGAATGTTATATACTCTTTAAAAAGGTATATATGAAGGCATCACACTCCCAATTTTCTTCAGTTAAAATTTTATTTTGGTTCCATAACTTGTCTGGTTTCAAATTTAATGTTAACCTTTTCTATTTAGTCCCTAATTTTAAAAAAGGGCACCTTTGGCCCTTAATCTCCAAAAATTTAAAAACAGTGTCATTTTATGTCATGCAAATGTCCAATTCTGGCCCCAAGCTTGTCTACTGTCTAAACTTGACCCCAAATCAAATTCTCATGTGACACTCGTGTGACATAAAACAAATCATTTTCAATTTTCCGGTGATTTGGGGTCAAAATTGGACTTCTATTTTAATATTATTAAAAAAATTTACATTTTTTCGGGCCAAAATTGGACAGACAAGTTAAAAGACCACAAAACCTTTTCACTGATTTTTTCTTGCATAGATCTAGAGAAGTCTCTGGTTGATTCTACGTTTCATAAGTGTTCCTCATTTGCAGGATTCACCTGATCCATTGGCTAATTCACTTTTACAACCACGAAATTCTGGAACTCTGGTACTTGAACTCGACTGGTTGCCACTAAGGATAGAAAAGGATGATCCCCTGGTTCTCTGCATTGCTGGAGCTGATAGTAGTTTCCGCCTTGTTGAACTTAATATGTAAGGCTACTATTCTCTTCTAGTTCTATAGATCTTATATTTTGAGGGGATGCTTGGTTCAAATTCTTCAGTGAGATTGATAATGAAAATTATTTTTCCCTTTATGTCACTATAATGAAAGGGATATGTTGGAGGAAGGGTTGTCTTACATTGTTAATATTTGCTCTAATTCTGGAATAAATGAGACAAAAAATGATTGTGGTTGAGTAATATTGGAATGACTGAGAAATAGTTATAGGCGGGGCGGTAGTTAATCAAAATGGGGTAGTGGTTAACTTATTTTGAGTCTAATTACCCCATATGAAGTATGATGAAGGTTAATTGGTCATGTTTTCTACTCATTAACTACCCCCTATTACCCATGTTCGTTCCTGTTACCGTCTCCATTGAGGAGTTTTGACCAAGTGTCCCCTAAGTTTGACCTGGTTCAACTATCTGCACATGTATGTTCAATGTAAGCTGCTATAAGAGGACATGGTCATTGGATTGTAAGACAGTACTAAAAGATCGTAAGCAGAACATCATATCTTGCGAGAGTCCACCATAAATGGAAAGTTGAAAAATTATAAGGGAAAAAAAGCAGAAATGAAAGAGGGGCCCTTGGCCTACAGAAATTTATTGAGAAAGTTTCAGCGTTTATAATTCTACTGCCTGTTTACACATGATGCCTGATCTGCATATGGAAACAAAAGGCATTTGGCAAGCTCATGTCCCTGCACATATTTCCCGACTAAGGAATAGCTTGATAGATGATGATGCTAAATTTCTCTGCATGCAGAAGTGACCAGAAAACTGGGGTTTTGAGCCCCCGAGCTCGACCAACAAAAGAGAGATTTCGGCCTGTACCTTTGCCGTCTCCAGTATTGCTCCCTACACCACATGCCTTGGTATGTTCTGGAACTTATTATTGTGCAAAGTAAAGATGAAAACAGATTTCTTGAAATGCATTTATATGGCTTTTCTAGGAAGAATTTCATATTAGGGCCTAAATTTTAAGGTAAATCTCAATTTAAGACTTTAATTTTGAAGTGTCTCAAATTAATTTTAATTTTTTCTCAATTTAAGATCTAATTTTAATATCTTTGGCGCAATTTTTTTTTTCAATTCATCGTTCAACCAGAAAAAATAAATTTTAAAGTATGTTTAATACTTGCATAATCTTATTTATTTATTTTTAGTTTGATATATTATACCTAAAAATTAATTAAATACAAAAAAATTATTATGTTATTGAATCTTTAAAAAATAAAGATAAATGGATAGAGACTTGAATTGAGACAAAGATATTAAAATTAGATCTTAAATTGAGAAAAAATGAAAATGTAAATCTTAATTTGAGACACTTCAAAATTAAAGTCTTAAATTGAGACTTACCTTAAAATTTGGGCCCTAATATGAAATTCTTCCGGCTTTTCTATGACTCTATGGTTTAGCTTCTATATCTTACAAAATGGATTTCAAGATACTTTCGATGTTTGAGTACATTACAACAATACTCTGCACAAATGTCAACCATTATAAGTTTTATCTGATGAAGGTACTATATCTGCTTATTTTTTTAAATGAAACCAGCTTAAGTTAGATGGTTTGTGCTCTACAGGCTTTGCGAATGATTTTACAGTTAGGTGCGAAACCATCATGGTTTGATGCATTCAGCACAGCCATGAATGAAGCTTATTCACAAGTTCCTGGGACCCCATCACCTGGAGATCTTCGTGGTTATATGATTGATTCACCACGTGTTGGTGATTCTGCTGTTCCTGAGATGCTTCTTAAAGTATTAGAGCCATACCGTAGAGAAGGTTTACTTTCGTCCTGTTAACAACTAATGTAAATTACTTGTGCCTTGAGAATTTTAATGTCTTTTTTTTTTTTCTGTCATTATTTTTTTAGGATGCCTTCTTGATGATGAGAGAGTGAGACTATATGCTAGAGTTGGTAATAGAGGGTCTGTGCTGAGGTTGGCTTTTGCATCCGCTATCTTTGGTGATTCCATGGAAGCACTTTTCTGGCTACAGTTACCTCGTGCTCTCAACCACTTGATGAATAAATTGGTTAACAAATCACCACAGAAAGGTCCACATAGAGCTCAAACACCTGAAATAGACGAGGCATCTATGCTGAGCAGGATATCTTCAAAAGGAAAATCAGTGCATGGATCAGGGAATCTGGTTAGTAAAATTGAGCGAGATATTATTTCAATTGTATCGATCATATTATTACTTAACTTGTTTAGTAGGAGGAGAATTTTGTGATGTCTCAAGATGTGAACATTCTCTATGATGACATTTTTTGCTCACAGGTTAGCGGTCAACTTAAGTTGATGGCTTTTGAGCAACAAGAATTGTGGGAGCAGGCTAATGAACGTCTCACTTGGCATGAGAAACTGGAGGGCGAAGAGGCGATTCAAAACCGTGTGCATGAGTAAGTCAAGTTGAGGACTATTAAAATGATTTGTCACGTAATGACAGAATTCTAGGTTTTGTTAGGAATTATGAGGAATTCAATTTTAGGAATTTGAGAACTTTGACTCGCTCATTCATTCTGAATGTTTAATATTTGCATTAATCTTGAATATTAATAGTTAAAATTAGTCCATGATTTATGTTTATGTCCATCCCTTGTTTGTTTTGGACATACAGAAAAGAAAATGAATTTTGTCTGGTACAAATGTGCTGCTATATTGGGGTGTTAAGTTTCCGGACGTTCTTGCTTTACAATTTCAAGTGTCTTGAATATGTGCTTCTTTTTTCAAATTCAAGTATAAAGAAAAACTTAGGGGCTTGGGTGTCATTTGATTTATCCACAACTGAATGCTCCTCTTTGCATAAGTTTCACAATGTTGCTTCCTTAGTTGTTAAAATCTTCAAACTTCCCCTGAAATCAGTTTCAAATTGTGATAAAAAAAATAATGTTCTGTTAGAAGTAAATTTAGTCATGTTGTGCTGCGGAGCTTTCAATTTTGATCTTTGTGGATGGGGGAAGCATTTTTTCTTTTCATTTTTGTATCTTTTCTGCAGTTGCTAGATGCTGGTATTATTTATAGTGCAATCATTAGAAGTCTTTTTCCTCCGAAAAACAATATGAAAGGTCATTTTTTCGTGAGAAAAATGACAATATTTACTGAAGTAGCTCTATCAAGATTTAGTTGTGTTTCTGCATTGAACAGTTTAGAGCTAAAATAGTTTAATTCCTGATCAATCTTTCAACATTCTCATATGTAGCGAGAAACTCATCTATCTCGAGTGACCCATTCTTTGTCTTGCGGCTAAATGCACGAGAAGATTTCTAAACTTATGAAACATAATGTTAGATGAAATGCATGTCCATCTCATTATGCTTTTCACAAAAGAATAAATCTTATGAGACAGTTCAGGTAGTTTATAAAATCTGATGGTGGAAAAAACATTTATCCCTTATTACTCCAAATCTCCATTGTCAGGCTTGTTTCAGTTGGAAACTTGGAAGCTGCTGTCAGTTTGCTGCTTTCAACTTCTCCAGAGAGCTCTTACTTCTATGTAAATGCTCTGCGAGCTGTAGCTCTTTCCTCTGCTGTCTCCGCGTCTCTTCTTGAACTTGCTGTGAAGGTAAAATTTTCTTCTGAACTGTTACTTTCATGACTATCTTCCTATTTTCTGATTCATCTATTATCTTTTAATAGGTAGTTGCAGCCAATATGGTCCGCAATGATAGGTCAATGTCCGGAACGCATTTGCTCTGTGCAGTGGGAAGGCATCAGGAAGCTTGTTCCCAGGTATGCTATTATCATCTTTATTTATATCATACCTGTATAATCTTTCCTTCAGCAGGACACCTCCTTGCATTTTAAAGAGATCATCTGAGAGACCTTAGACAAGAAAAAAACGTGAATGATTGCCTAAATTTTCAGAATGAACAAGACATTTGGTTATGCAGTTTACAAAATGTTCTTGTTTGCATTTTTCCAAGTGTCAGAACTTTTCTTGAACGAACAATACATGTTCAGTTGTGCTTTTAACTGGGTGCTTCATAGTTTAGATTTGCTTGATGATGTGTGATATAAACTATATACTTTGAGCTAATATTATGGAAGGGGAGATTAAATGAAAGGTGGAACATTAACTAATGCTTTTAATTGTATATGAGACGTTGAATATCAAGATATGTGTAAGTTATTCTTTTAATGATGGGGGGATGGCTTAAACCATGGGTTAACAAAAGAATGACTAATTTCATTCTTTTGAGAAGATAAACTGTAAAAGTGACAATTCCGATCCCAAATATTTTTGTTAGTCTGGAAAATATATGTTGAATAAAGGTTGAATCAATTTCTAAATGTGGTAGTTAGTTTCTGTAAAGTGTAAACTGCCTACATGGCTACATACCTGTATTAAGGGGTTACCTTTTTTCCCCCTCTTGTTAATTTGCATAAACAATTTTGCAGCTACAAGATGCTGGATGCTGGACTGATGCTGCAACATTAGCTGCAACACATTTAAAAGGATCTGATTATGCAAGGTTTTTTCCCATCTTAACTAAGGCCAATCTATTAGATTTATCAGAATGTGTAGAGGAAATCCTAGAAAAAGAATTGGAAAGAAACTATTGAAAAAGACATGTTACACTTGAATATTAATGAGAATGTGTTGGTGAAAAACTTAAATTTTTGGGACATTTTGGGGAAAGTCAAAAGTTATGAGACCAAAATGGATTTTAACTTGTTATACTTGTTTGGTTTGCATGTAGAGTATATGAATGTTAAGACCTTGTTTTTCTTCTAATGTTCTGTAGGGTGTTGCAAAGATGGGCTGACTATGTTCTTCATGTAGAACATAACATCTGGAGGTACCACCCCTTTCAAGATATATCTGATGGCATAGTAAATAGATGTGTTAGTCTCGTAAATTGCCCCAATTTCGGTTTCAGTCTCGTTGATGTCACGAATTGAGAATCATCCCGTAACTTTCAACTATTTGACATTTTAGTGAGGTAACCTGTTGTATGAGGCGACTCCGGTTGACACTGATGTGGCAGGGTCTAATTTGTCCACATGATAGAGTCTGATGTGGCAGGGTCTAATTTGTCCACATGATAGAGTCTGATGTTGCAGTGTCTAATTTGTCCACATGATAGAGTCTGATTGTTCAACCGGATGTCTTATTTTCCAGAATTGGTTACCAGGCCAAAATATTTAGAAATATAAAGTTACATAATTATTTTCAATTCCTGAAAGTCAAAAATCGAAATAGGAGTAACTTACGGATTAAAGAAAAACTGTTTTCCCTAGTATTTAATCCCTTCTTTTAAACATTACTTCTGCCTTTCATGTCTCGTTGCAGGGCATTAATCTTGTACGTTGCGGCCGGTGCATTGCAAGAGGCGCTAGCTGCACTCCGCCAGGCGCAGCTACCGGACACCGCAGCCATGTTCGTACACGTTTGCCGGGAAATCCACGCGGAGTTTCTCTCCCACTTGGATTCGGACGAAGAGGCGGCATCTTTAAAGGCTAAAGTGTCGAACTTGCCCGGGCTGAACCCGGAAAGCCCCGAGGTCATTGCTGTGGGTGAATATTTCGGACAGTACCAACGCAAACTCGTACATCTATGCATGGATTCTCAGCCTTACACTGACTAAGCTTTTGAGAGTAGGCCAAAATGCATGTATCATATATTTTTTTTCAACCCATTATGAGTTGCATGGGGATAGTATATTGTGAATGTATTCTTTGTATTGTATCTATTATATATACCAATATTTGGGAATTTAGACTTTTGAGTTTCCAGTTTTCTATACTGTCTTGAAACTGATCTCTGTGTTGAATTGATAGCATGATGTTTCTTGCTCCCAATTCCTTTCTCTTTTTAATTGATGTATTCAGATTGTTATTTCATTTATCAATTGTAACAATTGATTCTTGCACAGGTGATGTGTTTACTGATTTTTCTGGTTGGAAATATTGTTTTATGATTCACAGTTCAAAGCACTTCTTCTTTTTTCTTTTTTTTTGGTTGACTAATGCTAAATATATTATTATGGGTGGTTTGATACTGAATATTAATGCATATATTATGCCTTCCTGAAATTTTCTGTGTACAAAAATTTATACCGTTGCAATACTGTAAATTTTAGTATATTAAAATTCCGAACGTTATTGGAATACTGTTTCATATAGGCTTTCTTTAAAATAATACTCCCTCAGTCCCTCTATAAGTTGCTCGTTGCTTTTGGACACACGGATTAAGGTAAAAGTGAAAAAGTACAAGTGATGTGATGGAAAAAGTGAAAAAGTATAAGTGAAGTGATGGAGAAAAGTGAAAAAGTAAAGGAAATAATATAAAAAATATTGAAAATAATAATAAAGAAGTGAATAGTAGTTTTAAAAAAAATTGTAAAAAAACAAATTTTTTTTGAATGAATATACTATCTACTCATCCAATTTTTTATTTTTTTTGAACTTTTTTCACCTTTTCAAAAATTTTAAACGTAATAAAAATTGAAAAAAAATCAATTTTTTTTTTAAGATTAGTGTTTATACCAATTTGACAATTGCAAATAACCTGGGACAAAATTGATTTACACCACACTTTTCCTTTACAAATTTACAACACATAATAGGTACAGGTTATTGGCACTTAGAGCTGACAATTTCGGCCCGGCCTATCAGACGTATGGGCTGGGCTGGGCCGGAAAAATAGTGGCCCGAAAAAAATCGGGCCATTTTGGCCCGGCGGGCCGCGGGCTGGCCCGTTTGACCCGTTTAGCCCGGTGAAATAAAATTTATTTTAAAATAATATAATTAATAATAATATAATTAAATTTATTTTAAAATAATAGAATTAAAAATAATGGATTCTAAGACTTTTGAGCTTTGACGTGTACTGTTTTCATTTTTCAATACACCTCATAATTCAACAAACCCTAGTTTCCTAATTTTCAATAGTGGAACACACGACTCCCCCTCTTCTCTACTTATGAACTGCTTTTATTATATTAGGACACTATGACTATGAGTAATGATCTTTATTTCTTTTTTAATTTATGTTTGAATTTGTGGTTTTAGTTCTATTTTATGTTTGTGTTGTTTGTTTGTGGATTGTAAAAATATAAGTTAACAGTGATTATAATATAATTTTTAAAATTATTATTTTAAAAAAAATGGGTCGGGCTGTGCTCAATTTTATAGGTCTGACTGAAAAATGGGCTGGCCCGGCCGTGAACATCAGTTGGCCCGGTGGGCTGGGCCGGGCCGGCACGGCCTGGCCCGTTTGCCAGCTCTATTGGCACTAGCCAAATTGGGCAACATACCACCCAATGAATACACTGTCTTCTGTTCGATTTTTTTTTTTTTAATTTTTTCAAAAAAAATTCGAACATATCAAAAATTATAAAAATATTCAAAAAAATTTCTGAAAAAAATTGCCAAATATTTTTAAGAATAGTGAATTTAAAAAAAAAAAATCTAGGCCCACATAATAATTTACACATTGGGCCCAGTAGCCCAATCCATGCTATTAGAACAAAAGTAGAAACTTTTCCGACCCGAAGGCCATATTTATGACGTCAACGTATATATACACCCACAAAAGAAAATTCCTTTCTCCTTCGTGTGTTGATTACTATTTTTATTATTGTTGTTATTATCGTTTGTATCCCGTCCTTTATTTTTACATCACCTGCATGTGGAAAATTCAGATCTCGCCATCGCGCACAGGTAATGCTCTCCACGAGTTCTTTTCTGCGAAATCTGGTGGATTTTTCGTGTTTCTGAGACTTTTCCCTGTCATTTTTGATCGATCTCTTCCCTTGTTCACTTGTGGATTTCGTAATATGTATATGCCCGCCCCTTTGTGATTTGCAATTCATGCATGATTAAGGTTGTTTATTCTGTAATTTTTTGGATGAATTTTTGCTGTAGTTGAGCTAATTTCTGCTCTGCAAAGTTTGGAATGATTTCGGAACCTGCGCTTGAATCTCTTGTTGAAAAGAAGTGGAAATAGTTGTGGTTTTCATCATTTTAGATAATTCTTTTCAAATCTAAGGTGCTATGGGAAGCTTTTAATTCTTTTGATATCGAGTGAATTTGGAAGTGTGACATGTAGAATTTTATTTCAATTTCAAGTCAATTAGCATTACTTTGACAGTCACTAGTAAGTTATTTCTTTAATTTGTCCTTGGTTTCAGCTCATAAATAATTTCATAAAAAACATGCTGAATCTGACCGATTAAAAGAGCAAAGTAATATTGCACTACAAGGTGAACCATTCCATTTTTAATCGGTTGGATCCGTTCTCAGTAAATGGATAGACTGGTGTTAGCTTATGATGATATAGTGAAGTATGCATCAGACTGGGTGAAATACTTTGATGTGCCATTTGCTCGGGCTGTTGTTTTTGGCGTGCCCATTGCAGGTATGGAATCTTGTTATTTTTCAGTATTTTGATTTTCTTCAACTTTTATTGATCAATAACTTATTAATCTCCTAAGTTTATCTGCAGGTCATCTGTTCGTGGAAGGACTCCTTTTTATTGTGATTCTTTTCCTTCTATCCTCGAAAAGCTACAAGCCACCTAAAAGACCCTTGACGAAAAAGGTTTCTGCTAGAGATATCTAATTTTACATGTATCATGCTTTCCAGTTTCTTTGGGGTTCTCACTTGATCACTTCAGCTGCAATAGCAATTTAACTTTATGGAAAAAGCCATACATCCCCATGCGAAGGAGTATGGCATTGCTCTTCGCTTTGTTCTGACTTCTGACTGTGTTTCTCATTCATATTCATTTAAATTAGGTGTACATATTATCTTGTGATTACAATAATGTGTCTCTTGCTTTGGCTTTTTCTTGCTACTTGTTACATCATAGCCATTTTAGTTATTGGCCCACATAAATCTCTCAGAGAATTTTAGTTCACTTCTTTTGAGAAATTTATAATTTCTTTTTGCCTTATCTTACCTCCGTGCTGATGAAATATAATTGATTGATTTAAAATAGGAAATAGATGAGTTATGTGATGAATGGGTACCGGAGCCCCTCATTCCTTCTCTTACTGAAGAGATGAAGTATGAACCTCCAGTATTGGAAAGGTAAGGTTCCACTTCCCTTATTTCCGAATGGGATATTTCCAGTTTTAGATTATGACTTTTAGGGTGTGTTTGCAAGAACTAAAAAATGTGTAAAATCACTTTTTTTTGGGATAAATTGGGTCTTACCAACTTCTCAAAAAAGTGATTTTACACTTTTTTTAGTTGTTGCAAACACACCCTTAGAGTTATTTATTCTGGAGATGATTGCAGAGTTGAATTATTGAATCTCATTAATTTAATATTCCTACCTCTCATCAGTTGCTCTATACAGTGCTGCAGGACCTCATACAACAATTAATGGCAAAGAAGTTGTGAACTTTACATCAGCTAATTACCTTGGTTTTCTAGGACATGAGAAACTTCTAGTAAGAAGTTTACCTTTTGTACTTGGTCAAGCATAGTGCTGTTCTTGATTACCATCTTATATAACTTTTCTAAAACAGGACTCCTGTACCAAAGCACTAGAAAAATATGGTGTTGGTTCTTGTGGTCCTCGTGGATTCTATGGGACAATAGGTATTCTTATATTATAATTTGTATTTATTCTTTTTTATTACTTTTTTGTATGTATCTTCTTAACCTTAAATCATGTTCTCTATGCATAGCATTCTGACGTTTTGATTTATGCAGATGTCCACCTGGACTGTGAGGCCAGAATTGCAAAGTTTCTGGGAACTTCTGATTCTATATTATATTCCTATGGACTCTCCACAATGTTTAGTATAATTCCAGCATTTTGCAAGAAGGGAGACTTTGTCATTGCGTGAGTATCTTTTATATGTAGTCAGTTCACTTGTTAAGTGTTAATGCTGCATAAATCAGTGTATGATCTTGCTGTTTAAGTTAACATAAGAGAAATGTTTGTCTCATGGAACATGAGCAAAATGTTATAATATTATTAGCACTTGTGATACCCATGTTGACCATAGAGCATGATCCAAACTTCCTCTCAAATTTTGGAGGGGAAAGAAGGTGTAATCAAATGTTGTCTTCCCTCTCTTTTATCCTTTTACATCACCTATCAGTAGATTGTAACAATATGATGATTGCTATGCCTCGTTTCACACCAGAATCTGTGGTGCTTAGTCTCGTATACGCTTGGGGAAGCGTAGAAGAAAGGGATCTATTATAGGACATACAGCACATTACAGATGAATGAATATGCAAAACGAGCAGATGTAGATTCACAAGTGTTGGTTTGCTATATGTGGCCCCTTTCTCTTTTGGAAGAGTTTCTTAACTATACCAGAGTTTTGCATGTGATTCTGTTATGAGACTTTTGCTTCATCTACAAGTTGCTCCAAATTGTTGTTATGAGTATCTCATTTGGACCTTATGCATGGTTTCTGAATTTCTGAGCGATCTTCTCTGGCTCAGTGATGAAGGTGTCCATTGGGGAATACAAAATGGCTTGCACCTTTCCAGGAGTTCTATTGTTTACTTTAAACACAATGATATGGAGTCTTTGCGAAGTATTTTGGAAAAGTTTTACCAGGAAAACAAACGTGCTAAAAAGCTTAGACGCTACATTGTTGTAGAAGCCGTGTATCAGGTATGGAGCATTTAAGTATTGCCTATCTTGCTAATTGGTGGGATATAGAACCTGCAGAATTATTTTAACTTGAGATTTAACTGTAAGGAATCTAGCAGGGTCCTTCAATTTAAAAATATATTGTTGTTAAGTTCTTTTATAAAATCCGTCAAGATGATGGGGTTGAAGCGGACCCCTACCTTCCTTTACAACTAAGGCCATATCACAAGCTATCTGCAATGCATAAACCATCTATAGTGATCGGCTTAGCCATAGGGAAATAAAAAAAATGAAGGCAACTCTGAAGAATCTACAGTGATTAAACCTCCATGTCCTTGTGTGAGCTCACGTGGCTGAACCATACTAGAAGATTGCTCCATACACGCCATGATAATCCACTGCTCTGTTTCCCTCTATATGTACATGTGATGCTAATATTAAGCTGTTGGTGTGACCAGAAAAATGTAGTCAATTATGGTTGGAGTTACCAGCCACCAGGTTGCCTTTACTGTAATAATGCGATAATGTCTTAGCATCAACTGTTAAAAGACCTTTGTCAATTAGATTTGTAGACCCTTCACAATGGCAGGTAAGCTATTAAGCTCAGCATTAATGTTATACTTCTCATAGAAACCAAGAATCAGGCCCCGTTTATGATCTCTTATTAAGCCACCAGCACCTGCATTGCCTGTATTTCCCTGTGAAACTAGTTGAACTAAATTTCAATATCCATCATATGAAGTTTGTGGTCTGAGCTGGGTAGTATAGTTGGGTTTGTTAGTATTCTGATTTGCATGTGTAATTACTGTCTCATATGTCAATTGCAGAATTCTGGGCAAATGGCTCCACTGGATGAAATCATTAGATTGAAGGAAAAATATCGATTCCGTGTCATTCTAGATGAAAGCAATTCTTTTGGTGTTCTCGGAAGTTCTGGTAGAGGTTTGACAGAGCACTGTGGAGTTCCAGTATGTTCCATGCTCTTTTCTAGAATGCCCAGTTATTCTCTTCATGCTCTTCATGAAGTTATGGTGCTACCTTTTTGCAGATTGAAAAGGTAGATATCATAACTGCTGCCATGGGTCATGCTCTGGCCGCTGAAGGAGGATTTTGCACTGGGAGTGCCAGAGTCATCGACCACCAGGTACAGCTTATATATCTGACTATATTCTATTTCTGTTAAGATCATGTAATCTGGGCTAACCTTAATGACTCACAGCACTGGAAAACTTTGGAGATTGATGTTCTTTCATCTAACCACACATTATTTTGTCTGTCCTCTGGAAAAATATTCTCTTAAAAGTCTTTTTGGGTATGTTTTGATTTGGGTTTACCAATTTGGATTTGAGATTTCAAATCTAAATCCGACTTTGGGATTTCAGAATCCGGTTTTTAAAACCCTATACATCTTACCCTATAAATACCTATAAGCCCTTCTCATACCATTTTTTCTCCACACCAACTCACTCCCTAGCTACGCATTATTGCAAATATGATTTTTTTTTAATTCTCACCTCTTCTATTTATCAATTTTCACATATTCTTTTTCCTTATTTTTACAACTTCCAATAAAACACACTATTCATTAAACAATAATATAATATTACAACATCGCACATTCTTACCTATCAATACTTAAATCTCAAAACAAACACACATCAATACTCTTTATCCAAATTTCAAAATTTACTAAATTCCAAATCAAACATACCCTTTATGTTTATATCAGTAGTGGGTGACTAAATAAATTTACTATAATTTTAACAAAACAAAACAATTGATGAGTTAGTAGGACAGCATATATATAGTTGTGAACCTATAGAATACCTTTAAGGGTCTGACACTTGCTCTTTGACCAAAATCTATTTGGATATTTGAAATTTTTTTCATCCTCTAATTGCTTGTAACCTTTTTATGACATCTGATGTGTTATATATGGCAGCGCTTGAGTAGTTCTGGTTATGTATTTTCTGCATCTTTGCCCCCATATCTAGCAAGTGCTGCAATTACTGCTATTGATGTCTTGGAAGAAACTCCAGACCTTATCACAAAATTGAGAAAAAATATTGCTACTCTGCATCAAGGTTTTTCTCATACTTTTCAGTCTCTAGGAATCCCACTTCAATTTCTATTACATCATCTGATTTTTTTGATAAAATCCAGGCTTATCAAACGTTCAAGGTCTTGAGATTGTAAGTAATAAACTCTCACCAATTGTGTTTCTCAAATTGAAGAAGTCCACTGGATCCTATAAAGGCGATCTTCAGGTGCTTGATGATATTGCAGATCACGTGAGTGATTCGAAGCTTCACCCACACAATCGCATTCTAACTTGTATAGTTGAATATCAATTCAGCATAATTATCTTTTCTGAGAATGCTGTTAATTTGGCCTTTTAGGTACTGAAAGAGCACTCCATCTTCATCTCATCTTCGAGGAAGTCAACATTGGATAAATGCAACTTACCTTGTGGGATTAGATTGTTCGTCTCAGCTGCTCACACAGAATCTGATCTGGCGATGGCATGTGAATCGATTAAAAGAGTTGCTCTACAGCTATTGGCAGGTTGATTGCTTATCGTCTTATTTCTGCAAGAGCAAAGTTTGAATTTGTTGATTGCCTTTCTTTTTCACGTATGATAAACTTAGAGCTCACTTATTAAAGATTGGAGTTGAGAGTTATATTTGGAGTTTAGAGTGATATTTTCTTTACTGGAGAAATGTTGGATTAAAGACTAGTCATTTTCGCAGCTAACTTGATAGGGTCATAGGTTCGAGCCAGGCAGAAACATCTTACTTGTTTGTTCTTACTAAATCATATATAGATAATTTGTAATTCAATTTTTTGATTTAATTGGCTCCCCAGTTGAGGACTTTGTTATTGTTGCTCAGTAGGTGCGGAACCAGAATCACTTATTAAGATAGAACATCGATAGCTTAAGGGCTCGTTTGGCTAAACTAATTTTAAATATATTTTAAGTTCAACAACTTATAAAATATTATTTTTAAATAGTTTTTAAATTGCTCAAGTGCTTGAGTCTATTTGATTAAATCTCTTACAAGCTCCCATATTTTAGAAATTGTTTTAAGAGTTTATATGGTAATTTATCTTATAAATTTATGTTTTTTTTTTTTTTTTGTTTTGTTTTATAGTTTATAGTAAAATTTAAGGAACCTATTTAAAGTTTTTATAAAAAAAAAATTCCGCCAAAGATGAAGTTTGTGAACTTCTTTTACAAGTTTTAAGAAGTTTATAAATTCAACACCATCGACAAAAACTTGTATGAATCCGAGTCACGGTGAACTCGATTTTTCAATTATCACTGTTATGTATAATACTATCACTGTTATAGATATTCTTTATCACTATTATGCATATACACTATCACTATTAAAAAATTAAGTATATTTTTATAATAGTGAAAGTAAATAGGAATAATAATGATAGTAATTACACATGACAGTGATACGAGTTCTTGTGAACTCCATCTAATTTGATCCAAAACAATAACAGCTTACATGGCTATAAGACTACCCCCATTTAACTCAACCTACAATAAAATATTTATTTCTCTCTCCCCCACATATACAACATATAGCTCAACCCAATTTTATCTTTTTTATACTCACATTCACAATCCAACTCAACCCAACTCAATTATTAGTATTTTATTTTTTATTAATTATATATAATTTTAAATCAATATTTGGTATATTTAAAATGTGTAAAATATATATATATATAAATTAATTATCATATATTAAAAATATAATTTATCATAAACTAATTTAGCATGTTATATTTTTCTTGTTATCATATTTAAAATGTGTAAAAAAAAATTAATTTACCATATATTAAGAAAAATAATTATCATACATTTAATATAAGATACAATGTCTAGAGTTGAAATAAATAGAAATAACTCAAACTACAAATAGTTGCATGAAAATAAAAACTTACAAATAGTTGTATAAAATAAAAACTTACAAATAGTTGCATAAAATAAACACATACAAATAGTTGTATAAAATAAAAACTTACAAATAGGTGCATAAAATAAAAACTTACAAATACAAAATATGCAAATCACAATTATTCTAGCTAGTTCCAAATTTTTCCCATATATGCTCAATTAAGTAGTTTTTTAGCATGTTGTGAGCTTCTCTATTGCGAAGTTGTTCTCTATTAATCATGTAAGTGGACAAATTCGCAATGCGTTCAATAGAGTACTGAAAACGTTGATCTTCACCTGTAGGATCATCCCTTAAAAATTCAGTGGGGTCATAATAATTTTGGCAAGTGTCTCGTTCATCCTCCACTATCATGTTGTGCATGATGATACAAACCATCATTATTTTTCCCCAATGCATGCAGTCAATACTGCCTATCATGCATGGGAAACCACGTTGTTCCCCAACATATAGCAATCTGGCAAAATCATGTTCATTGGGTCTTCTGAGATACTCATTACCGAAGCATGATATGACCCCTTCTACAAAATTTACAAGAACTTGTCTTGTTACAGTTGCACTCATGCATAAGTATTCATCAACAACATCGGAAGATGTCCCATATGCCAATACTCTCATAGCTCCAGTGCATTTCTGAATTGGTGAAAGACCTTGTCTACCAGTTGCATCATCTCTTTGTTGAAAATATACGTCATTGGCAGTAACAGCATCCACTATACGAAGGAATACTGATTTCCGCATGCGAAATCTAAGTCGAAAGATTTCAGGAGTATACGTCGGATTATTGACAAAATAGTCATTCATCAAACGCAACTCACCAATCTCACGTTGTCTTTCACAATACCTTTTTCTGGCTCTAGGAGTTTGATCTCCTAAGAGCATATTAGGATTATTTATGATCATATCATCTACGATACGATCAAATTGATGATTTTGTTGAGCAACTCGTTCTTCCCATTTATCAATTTCCTCCCATGTGTTGTTTGAACTGGAGTTTGAATCTGAATTTGTCGACAAGTTTTCATTGAGAGACAACTTCCATTAGATGACTGTTTAGACACAACTTCCATTAGATGACGTTTCATATCTTCCACTTCTGGGGATAAGTTATCTTTAGCCAACAATGACCTCAAGATACCAGAATTTATCTTCATAATCTTTCTTGTTCCTTTATTTGTTCCTTTCTCATCTCAAATTCGAGTCTATCTCTTTCTAGTTGGGTCATTTTTTCAGCCCCACTTTCTCTAGCGAGTCTCATTGCATGAATTTCTGCAGCAAGTTCAGCATTACCTGCATTTTGGGAATTCTTACCTTTTCTTTTTCTTTTCGCCATATCTCTGCCTATAGGATGGGGAATAGTTGAGCATCCACTGCCTGGAGTTTCTGGATTGGAGGGGGTGGAATAATCCCCACTTTCACTATTTTTTGCTCTCTTTGAGCTACCACCACTTTCTTCGTTGAACTCTGCATTTTCATCACCATCTATATTTTCATCATGTGTTGAACCATGATCTAGTCTTAGTGCCTCATTTTTCATTTTTACTCATAACTTCATTAAATACAAACAAGTCCAGGAACTTGTTAGCACCTCCTCCATCTTTTCCATAAATTGTATGAGATTCTCCCTCTATATCCATCTGGCTCATTCCGCTTCTTCTTCGAGAATATGCTTCCATATAAGCAGCAATCCACTTGTTTGCACTTTCCTTAAGTCGTTTCCAACGACCTTTGAGAGAATTCACGTTTCTTTCGCTTATCTCCTCTGGATTTTCAGCTCGATGATTTGTGTACATTTTATGTACTCGTGCCCACAAAGATTATAGCCTTTTGATTTTTTCCACATTTGCTATCTGCACTAATGAAACACAAGGACGACATTAAAGCTACATCTTCTTTGACACTCCAAACTTTTGTGTTTCGTTGTTGAACATCTTGGAATAAATTTCGGGAGATATTTTGTGGTGGTTGCACATGCTCAGAAATAGAAACTTGATTTAAATTTGGAGAAACTTGAGAGTTTTGATAATAGTTTGGATAATTTTCTGAGTTTGGAAAAGATTGAAAGTTTGGATAATTTTGAGAGTTTAAAAAATAATCAGGATAATTTGGATTCATGATAGAAATTAAGAGATGAAATGATAAAAATAGAGGATATGAGATTGTATTTCAAAGTATATCAATATTGGTGTCTATTTATAGATAATTAAAAAATATGAATTTTGATATATTTTTTAAATACATATTATCCATAATATTTATAAAATAAATTTTATTTACATAAAATCTAACTAACCAATCACATAATGACACGTGTCATTATGTGATTGGATAACCTATGTTGCATGATTGGTTGCGCAGCAGACACGTGTCGCGCTTGGTTGCATGTTTTTTTTTTTTTAAAAAATTACCCACCTGTTTGTTTTTTTTTTTTTTGCGATGGAGGTAGTCTAACACCCAATCAGTTGCCTCTATTATTTCATGTTTACATAATTGATGGGTCTATAATTTCAGTTTTGAAATGCGTATTTTTTTGAGTTGATTTTTAATTTTATAATTTCGTTTATTTTGCCCTCTATCGCAATTGGTTGTTTGTTAAGTACATTGAAAATGAAGAGAGAATGAAGAATGGGTAAGAATATATAGGATTTGAATGTGTAAATGCATTATCTAACCATGATTCATATATGTAATAATTGTTGTAACCATTTTAACTATATATTCTTTATCATCAATATTCTCATATTCCATTTATGTAAAAAAAAAAAAAAAATCAAAATTTTGGACTGATTAACTAGAATCTAGTTTAATCTTAGATTTGATTGTGGATCAAATAAACAACGTAGTGATATTTTAATAAATATTATAATTTGATTAAAAAAAATTACGTCTTAGTATATTAGACTGTATTACGCAAATGTTTATGAACAGAGGTTAAATCTCTCCTTAATTATCCTTAAAGTCAATTATCAGGATTATACTGTTGAATCAAGATCACTTAAACTCTCCATATTCTAAAAATATTGTTGATTTCATCGTTAACAAATTTAGAAAATAAATATACTACCGTAAAATATGTTTAATAGATAAATATGATAATTTCCCATGTCATAGGTCGATCTAGGGTAAAATTTGCAGATCCGTGATCGGATCAGATTTTGTTTTTCTTCAAAAATCTCGCGCAAAGGCTAGATTCAGAATTTTGCTCCAATTTGTATTACTAAGTTGACAAATGTGTGTTAATATAAAGATAAATTTATATTATCAGTGCTTAAAAAAACAAATATTTGTACACTTAATAACCATAAGAGCAAATAAATATTTTTATAAGAACAAATACATATTTTTAAATTTATTCTTCGTCCCTTTAAATATTTTTTTTGTATCATGTCGTTACCATTTTATCCATGTAGTAACACATTTTTCAATATCTTTATGTATTACTATAAGGACAAAGGAATATTTGTACATATTGTAGTACACAATTAATATTACAGTAGCACAAGTTTGCATTATAGAAACAAATTTTTCTCAATATAGTAACTCATTTGCGTTCATCCAACAACACATATATTAATATCTTACATGTGTTACTATTAAGAATAAATATTATTTGTCCTTGTAGTAATAAATGTTTACTTTTATATGTAAATCAACTTTCTAATAAATAATATAGGGTGACATTTCTCTCTCCTCTTTATACACTCTTTATACACAACCTTCAACATATTAAATTAAATTTTTTTCTACTTTACCAGCAATCCTTCACAACCCCAACGCTCATTAAATAAATCAAAATTTCATCTTTTATTAATTAATATTATATATATGTATGTATAAAATTTATTATATTAAAAATATATTATCATAATAAAAAAATTACTACATACTTAAAAATCACAACAATTTCTATAAAAAAATAAATATCACAAGAATTGAAATACATAAATTAAATTATTAATAGGTGCGTGAAATCCGATAATGTGAAAGATGTAAATTATATATTTGCGTATTAGTGTCAAATTTTTTCCCATGTATGTTCAATCAAGTTATTTCTAAGAGCGACACGAGCTTCTGTATTGTGAAATTGTTCCCTATTTTTCATATAGGTGGATAGACTTGCAATGCATTCGGTAGGGTAATGAAAATATTGATCATCACCTATCCACAAAAATTATGTGGTTTCACGATAATTTAGATATGTGTCTTGTTCATGATAGAAAATTAGAAGATGAATCAAACATGAAGATAAAAGAGAAAATATAATTATGGGTAAGTCTCTTGTGCACTGAGTGCATCGTCCAACTCAAGTGCTTTTTTAAAAAGTTAGTATAAAATACTACTGAAAAGTCACATATGTTATTACTGAAAAATGTATTTTTAAAAACTCACTTTTTAGTAATAACACATGCGACTTTTCAATAATAAATGGTGTAATTTTTTTAAAATATACTTGAGTTATACGGTACACCCGGTGCATACACGACTAAGACTATAATTATATTTCAAAATACTTCAATATTGGTGTCTATTTATAGAATAAAAATTCCAAAATTATAAATATACATATATATAAGATAATATCTTGAATTAAAAATTTAAATTCTATTTAAATAATATACGCATAACAAATTAGATTGTGCCATGTGGCACAAGAATCTAAATTTAAAATCCACAGCCAAGCTTGGAGGTCATCTGACTTGTATGGATTTTCAATTTTTTTCCGTTTGTTTGTTTGTGTATTTTGGAGGCTGAAGGTTGTGGATGAACATAAGCCTTATGCTAACACAATTCAAGGGATTATATTCATATTTTATTACTAAAATATCTTTCTATATATAGCAATATATTTGTGTTATTAGAATAACTCATTTTTCACTATCTTACAAAGGGTATGGAAAAAATATTTTTATCTAAAAACAAATAAATATTTATTCTAATAGTAATATATATTTTGCCCTTATATTGTATGTAGAATTAGTTTTTATCAAAAATAAATAAATATATGTGAAAAATAATATTTCTTCTGATAGTAATATTCATTTTAATTTTACAGCAACACATGGTTTGTTCATTTAATTATACAAATTGGAAGCAAAATTCTGAATTCAACACCGCAAGATTTTTAGAAAAATTTATTTGATTCACTCGGCCAACCTCCAGGAGATTTCTAATTTAGTAAATTTCCATTGATCTAGATCCATTCTTATGAGTTTTTGTTAAAATAGTAAATCACTCTTGTGAAATATTCTACAATAAATATATTTAGAGATAAATATGATAATTTTGTGGGTTATGGACCAGACTAAAATTTGTGGATCCTGACCGGGGCCTAACAAATTTTCTCAGAAATCTTAGGTAGAGACTTAAACTTACAATTTTACTTTTAATTTGTGTTACCCTACTCTGACCAGGTCCTACAGTTTGTGTTACCCTATTCTGACCAGGTCCTGCAAAATTTCTAATTTAAAAAGTATCCTATTGATCTGAATCTATAAAATATTAATTATGAATTTTTGTCAATATTTAACATGGTTCATAAAATTTATATAATTTTTTTGTCTTCCCTAGTAACACAATCCATATTCATCTTTTCTCCACAAACCATAAATATAGTCAAATACTTGTGAAGAATATAATCCAAGAAATTTAGCAAATTTATTCCAAAAATAGAAAATCGACCCTTAATGAGACACCAATGGCACCAGCATAATATATAAATATAGGAGTAATTCTATTGGAGAAATTAAATAAATAAATTTTATATTTCTTTATAACTATGGACCTTTAACCTTAAATAAAACGGAATTCTTTCAAGTTCATGATTTCTACATTTAAATCTAGAAATCAAGAATGTTACACAAATAAAATTCTCAACTTTTATTTTGTCAAAGTATTGTGCTTTGAACAAATATAGTCATTAGGAACTCATTGCAGGCAATTTAACCGAGTCATTAGAATTAAACAGCTTAGTAGCCCTTACACAAGATCATCTAAAGTCAAATTCAAGTTATGACTTTTAATAATAATAATAACTCCCAATAAATATAATTTATTTATTTCGACAAATATACACATATCACTAGATCATCAACAAGATGCAAACATTCCAATATAAGAAATGTTAAACGAGCTGAATCTAGCGTACTCCGAGCTTAACGACCAGAGTCAAAAGGACCCGAATTTAAACCGGCCCAAAAAACTTCCCTTTCGGGTTTAAACCGACCGACCCTATGGCAATCAACATCTTCAATGAGAATCAAGCCTCACATTATTTCACTCACACAAAATAGTCTTATTAGGACACAAGGAAACCAAGATTTAATAAGATGTGTAGTAGTAGTACCCTTGTTGAGGCATTCCATAAGGCATTGAAGCATCATAATAGCCTCCTGCATTGCCCGAAATCCTGGCCAACCCGAGTTGGCCTTGCATCCCAGCGGTTGCATATTGCTGCCAAAACTGCTGTTCTTGTGTCACCAGCTGCTGTTTCCTTTCCATATCCGCTATCTGCACGTAAGCAGGTGGTGGTACCAAAAGAGACGCTGCAAACGGGTCGTGTTGCCCCACGGGTTGAGCTGTCCCATCGGGGGCGGGCAATGCTAGAACCGGTACTGTCTTACTACACCCCGGATAGGCCACACTACTCGCACTCCCGCCCCTCATCTGAGCATTATCAACGTGCTGCTTCACCGTTCCATGATCATACATACCGTTCAACAGTAAAGCATCAAAGCCACCACCTAAATCAGATTTCTGATTTGAAAAGTTGCTAACTGATTCTACCAACACTACTTCCCACCCAGCTTTCCCACTTTCAGCATCAGGGGAACCCAATTCTGAACCCACATTTGGGAATTCGACCCATTTGTCCTCCTTCAAATTCACCAGATCTTCGTTCTCCAACCAATCCTGTGCTAATATTGGGGCGTCGGTTGAAGGGAGGGCTTTGATTTCGTTCATACTTGGTTCTTTGATCTCCGGAAGCCTTTCTTCGTCCCCACTTTCGTTAGGGATCTTAGGCCTAGTAGCCTTCTTCCTTAACAGCCCCTCAAGTGATCCCATAACCTTAACACTAATACTATGCACTTCTGGTATTTCTGATGACCTCACTACTCCGTCATTCTTGCACCAGTTATAAAATGTAATAAGCTCATCGAGAATCTTCATTGCATTAACATAAGCATCGAAAACCTTAACACAGATACCATATTCCAGCTCAGAGAAACAATCAAGAAAATACTTCAACACATCTGATAAATCACCATAAACTTTAAAACTCTCCTTCACAAGCAAACACATTGCCACAAGAACCATCCTACTGCTCTTTGCAGCCCCCGTCGGTCTAGAAGCCAAAAAACGATCAAGAAGACGAAGCAATTGATACAACCTTTCCAAAGCCCTCACATGCCCCAATTCCCTAATCGGCATAGTTATATCATTCCTCTCTCTTTTTGCATCACTCCAATCTCCATTGCTCAATTTCCTCTCATGCACAACGAACTCAACCTTTTGGTCCAAATACAACGCGTAAGACCTCACAAACCCCGCATGATCCCATGAGCCCGAGTGTGCTTCATCACGAAAATCAGACATATTAAGAACCCGTGCTCTCTTCCTACTGGCTAACAACAATTCCTGCCCAAATACAGGGTCCCCATCATTCAACAACTTATGCACAAGCATCAAAGTCTTCAAGGCCACTATCCAATCTCTGGTTTTGCTCAACCTCTTTGAAATTGCGAAAACGGAAGCGTTTACATAACCTTTAGAACTCGATATCATACTCAATATCTCCCTAGCGTACTTCTCGTCTGCAGGTTCATTATCATGGGTTGTGGCTTTTACAACCAAAACCTCCAGATCAGGTGCTACATTACCAGCCACTTTGGCTAAGCTTATGCTGGTCTGATCCTTCACTGCCCCTATTGCCTTCCTGATTGTGCTCGTAGACATCTCTTCCAATCGAAAACAATTCTTGATCTCAACGCGCAAATCACCTCTTTAATTGGATCTTCCTCAGTGAATTGAGATGTACAAGAAGGAAGAATACTCTGATCCAATGTAAATTTGAAAATTCCTTAAGCTTTAAGGTACAAAAAGTAAACACACACACACACACACACACACATATATATATACACACAAAGACACGCATGCATAGACTAAGAATGCCGGGAGAGACTAATTCATGATCTCAATTCACACTTAAAAATCAGTTTGATTTTGTCTCTCACATAATTCAAAAGGCCAAACGAAGAGAAGGTCCTCAAAAAATCAACCCAAAGGGAGAAACGATAAAAATTGAAAACGATGTGCATTTCCACAGTGAGGATAATTTTATGTTTCCCTCAAATGAGCGCGCACATTAAAAAATTCCGGTTTCACACACTTTCATCATCGCAATTATGATCAATCAATTGATGAAGAAAAAGGCCCGATTCATTTCGCAAACGAATGTATGTGAAAAGTCGACTCTGATGGAAAAGAGAATTGTACGACGTATAATATATAGACTAAGAATGCAGGTAGAACACTTACGGTGATATTGATTAAATTCTGGTGATCTGAGAGGAAAAGCGATGATCGGAGGATTGCCACCGGTGCCGGAGTCCCTGTAAAATGTAAAGATACGATATGAATAAATATGTAAGTATATAATCCGGTATAGGCAAATGGTGATAATACGCACAAAATTGAGGGATTCAGAAAACTGGGTGCTACTATCAATGTAGCTTAGAGTGATGAAAGTAGGAGAAACAGAGTATATATATACACATGTATGTATATATACAACGAGAGGGAGAGAAAGATGGAGGCGCAGAGAGAGAGAGAGAGAGAGACGACCTTGGAACGATGCCAACAGGAAAATATTTCTTGACCGGGTATCCGTATTAATATCATTAACAACATTCTCTGTTTACATATTTCTAGGATATTTACACATTTGTTCAACATATTTATAACGTCAGCAATTCAAGTATTTTTTTAAAACCTTATACTCCATCTGTTTTATTATAAGTTATTTATTTTATTATTTTCGTGTGTCTCACTATATATTATTCATTTATTTCTTTTTATTTTTTTAAAAATTACTATTAACCTTTTTACTATTATTTTTAATATTTTTTATACTATTTATTACTGTTCTAAAAGTCGATCAACTTGGCTGATTATCGGCGACTAGTCGCTAGTACACCCTTGGCCGACCCGATTTACACCAAGTTGCTAAAGAAAACGTTGAGGGGTAGTAGTCGGCCTTTAGAACCCATTAGACAGTGACTACGTCGATTAGATAACGATCAATAAAATAAAATTAAAACAACTAAAACATTAATTTTCTTTTAATTTTTAAATTATCACTTTATTAATTTTTTAGTTTTATTGTCGTTATCACTTATAATTTTAATATGGGTGATTTACATATTGGTTCAAAAAAATTACTATATTTACAAATTGATTTGTTGATAGAATTTGTTAACGGTGTTTGTTATGTGTCTATTATAATGTGTTAATCTTATCAAACAATAATCCAAGAGTTTGTTCTTGGATGGATAATATAGAGAGAGAAAGTGGAGAGTGTTATGATTATGTTGTTGTTAGAGAATTACAAGAGAGGCCTATTTATAGGTGTGCAAGTGTGAGGTGGCACCTTATGAGCCTATTGGGCTCTTAGTGTTGACGAGGGTTCTTGACCCTCGTCTAGGTCCCTCACCGTGCCCCCTTTACAATGCTTCGTCCCACTACATATATGCTCTATCTAAACACTTACGGCCCTGATCCCTCGTGTTGGGAGAGCTTCTAGGCGAGCTTCGTTGCCTTGTACTGAGTTCTAAAGGTTATGTAAACGCTTCTAGGCGAGCTTCGTTGCCTTGGACTCGTGCCTGGCCTTCATGAGTAGGGGCGAGCTTCCTTCCCAATGAGGAAGCTCGCCTATGATCCTCTCTCCCCAGGTGCAACTAGTCTTCACTTTCACAGGGAGCTTGGGCGAGGTTCTCACCTACCTCGCCGAGCTTCCCCGTGTTAACCACTTGGGTTAAGTTCGCCTATCCACATTTGCCCCCCAGCTCGTTCACATCATGATATTTCTAATGTGTGGGCGAGCTGACTTGTCATTGTGGACGGAGGCTCAAGTGTTGGCGAACTACCTCTGGGCTGATGCCGAGCTTATGGGCGAGCTCCCTCGCGGCGGTTGGTCGGCTGACGTGGTGTGGGAATCAAGGCATCGTGCGCATCTTTTTAGGCGTCGTTTACCGCGCCTATCATGGCAAGACTTTCAAATTTTTGCACCTAGGTCCTCGAACTCCCGGAATATTAAACCTCGTCCCGACGTCTATAAATAGGGGAAATCAAGCTCATTCTCAGAGCGAATTTCCGACGAACGGCGCTCTTTGTTTCCGACGAGATTTGGGGAATCCTCTAAGGTAGAACATTGATTCCTTTATTCTTTTCTTCTTCTTTTTGCAGATTCATTCTTCGTTTCCCTTTTTCTCCGAGTTCCTGGAAATTTTGAACGTTTTCGGTAACCTTTTGGATTTCCACGATCACCTTCGTACCGTAACTCCGGCAACCGAAGCTTTGGATTATTTTGGATTTTTTGAACCTCGTCCAATCCATGTCGAACCGTGCGTCGGGCGAAAACCTTGCAAACCGTAACCCTGAGAAACAACATGACTGAAAACGAGCTGATCCCCCAAATGACTCCAATAATGATCTGCTCTAGTTCCGAGGTGGCCTCAGTAGCTCGCCCAGATTCTGGCGAGCTTCTTGGCAAGGTTCGCCCTGATTCGGAGGAGGGGTCCTCCACCTCCGTCTTCCGCGAGGTATGGGAGGAAGGTGACGAGCTCGCCCATGAGAAAAGAGTTGCAAGTGGCAACGAAGAGGCCGCCGAGGTTGGTGAAGAGGTCGCCGAAGCAGTGGAGGAGGTTGCCGAGGTTGATGCGCCAGTGGGCGACCTCGAAGAGGTCACCGTAGACTGGTTCCGCTCCATCGGTTTCCCGGAGCCCCAGTTGATCGAGCATCAGGTCCCTGCCGAGGTCGTTCATGCATTGGACTGGGACGAGTATGTCACCCAACATGCGGCGAGCTTTGATATCCCCGGGCGAGAGTATCGGGATGCGGCCAACAAGTCTGATTATAAAGCAAGTGATGTTACAAGTGTTATCAACGAGTACTAGCTCCCTCAGTTCCGGGCGAGGTACCGGATCCCACATGACATCTTCCTATATGCCCCGGAGAAGAATGAGCGAGCTGATGCACTTCCGGTGGGGTTGACAGCCATCAACGTCCACACCCTCGAGGCCGGGCTTACATTGCCTCTGCACCCGATCATTGGCCAGTTCTTGCTTGATAACAACCTCGCCATCACCCAGCTCACCCCTAACACATGGAGCAGTTTGTTGGCGGCGTTGGCGGTCTTCGGATTGGAGGGGTACGAAAACAGGCTGACCACTACTGAGCTCAATGAACTGTTCGGCGTGACTCGGCAAGTGAATGATGGCAAGGGGTACTACTACCTCAAAGCTCGCCCGGGGGAGAAGTTCTTGGGGATTCTCCCTAATAAAATCCGTGACTGGAAGCAACAGTTTGTCTCATGGGCCCGAGGAAAACGAATCCAATCCCCTGACGAATATGAGGAGGCTAGCAGTAGGTCGCCTACTTCGGTGTGCGTGGGTTGAATTAGATTTACTAATCTAATTCCCTTCTTTTTGCAGGTTTGAAGTACCACAAGTCTAGCCGCGGCAAGCCCGAGACGTCACTCGAGTTCGACATGGTGCGAACTATTTGCTACTTGCGGAGCAAGGAGGATCGAGAGATCGCCCACCTTACCCAGCACCATTGTCTTAGGCTCGCCAGGCTTCACACCCTGCCTCACCACCTCACGGTCCAAGGTCCTGAACTCCCATGTTTACAACCTTTCGAAGCTCGTCCACTAGGGAGGATAGCTCGCCCAGGTTCTAACTTCTTTCCTTTGATTTTTGCAGACGGTAGTTGGGTCATCTTCCCAACTGTTGAGATCCAGGACGCTTATCACATAGTAGCTCGCTGATTTGCTATGGGTCCACCCCGCCCCAACAAACTTACCCCGCCCTCGATACTCGCATTGAATGCGAGCAAGAAAGTTGAGCTCACCTCGAAGAAGGGCGAAGTAGGTGGGTCCGGGACCCAGAAGGGGTCGACTAAGGCCCCAACAAAATCCAAGGCTGCAGAGGTCGCCAAGACCAGCCGAGGAGGAGGGCGAGCTGGGGGCGCGTCCGAGCGAGGTTCTGGGAAACGAGGTCTCCATCGGGGCGACGGGACCCGAGTAGGCGACGAGGACCCCTAAGGTCGCAAGAGAACAAAGTTTGCCTTGCAGGACGAGGAGTCCGACCCCGCTAGGCGAGCTTCGACGAAGTCTAGGTAGGGTGGCTCTGTTCAGTCCACGGCCCCACTGGCACTTGTCCCCACACCGAGGTCGCCGCCCTCTCAGTCACCTTTCGGGGCCCAGATGAACGACGACACCATCCTCAGTTGGGATCCCAAGAGAGTCCAGTAAGTAGCTCGCCTGACGTGGTTTCATGCCTTATTGATTTCATCCTCTTTTTAACTCTAAGTGTTTTAACCTCGCAGCTATGCTTCCATTGCTCACCCCAACAGACATGAGGCTCTCCACTCATACGAGCGGTCTCGCTTCCTCACCTCGTTGCGCTACCTTTCTTCGGGCCTCATCCGAAATACAGTGAGTGAGGTGCCGAGGTTTTGGTCCACCCCCCAGCTGGCGACTATTGAAAACCAGAACCTGACCGAGAACCTCATGCTCTCGGCGCACTATGCGAGTGAGCTACTGCTCGCGAATCAGAAAACGATGGAGCAGGCCTCCCAACTGGAGGAAGGTCGGCAGAAGAGGAACGAGACCTTTTTGAAAATGGCCGATACCGCTGATAAGGTGAAGAAGTCCTTGTAGCTCGCCGAGGAGAAGGTCGCAGTGTCTCTGGCTACCGAGCAAAGTGCCCTGAAGTAGCTCGGTGACCTCCAGCAAAAGCTCGCTGGACTCCAGCAAGATGCGGATGCCAAACTCAAGGCTAAGGAAGACGAGCTCACCGAAAAGCTCGCTAAGGAGGTCGACGAGCATGCTGTGACCAAAAGGGAGCAGGAACTTCAGTGAGGTTTGACCAAGGGCACCGATGGGGAGTGCTCAAAATTGAGGGATCAGCTTTCGGCAATGATCAACGAAGTTACCGAGCTTCGCAATGATGTCTCCTCACTGGCGGACTGGGTGGCGGCGAAGGCTGAGGCCTCGGACAGGGGCTTTGTCCAGTGCTACAGCGAGGTCATCCGGGCTATCTGGTGGGCGCGAGCCCACAAGGATGATGAGTTAAAGGCGGTACTTGGTGATTTTAAAGATTGCCTGGATAGGGCGCCCCTCCCTGATGAGACGGAGTTGGACATCGGCGACCTTCCCGAGCTAGGGATGCCCCTTGATTTCATTATGGCACGTTACAAAATTATCAACACGATTCCCGTGCCGGAATTGAACCTTGCCAAAGAAGAGGAGGCCGCCGGCGAGGAGGTGCGAACTTCCCCCACTCTAGCGCAAATACAGGAGGTTTGTGGGGACGCCATGGTGAACCTCGGCGATTTTGATACCAGTGGGTGCACTGGCACAATCACGATACTGCCGAGGCTCTCCCCCCAGCTGTGCGGACTGATGGAGAGGAGGTCGCCCCCCACGCTGCTGACCCTGCCGAGGTCCCTGCCACTCCAGCCTCTGATGCCCCCGCAGCTCCCGAGACTTGAAATCTTTTCTTTGCTTCCATGGCGCAGTTTTTTATCTTTTGATTTTTGTCAAGTTGCAATAGCTCGTCGGGCTTTGTATAGCTCGCCCAGAAGGAGCTTCTTTTTGTAGTTTCTTTTTGCTTAAGTAGTTGAAGCTCGCCGGGCATGTGTAGCTCGCCCAGAAGGAGCTCTTTTGTATCTCAAAGATGGTCACCTAGCCGACCTTTGTGGCTAGCACTGCTTCGTATACTTAGGAATTTTTCAAGTATCTTTTTGACTTGAAAGCTTCTTAAGTATCTTTTGAGTGAAATTCGAGCCTTTTGTTACAATTTTGTTTATTTATGTTTTTACGCTTACGTTACAATTTTACTTGGCTCGTTTAAATATTCTCGGTACTTTACTGTTCGTCTTACTCTACTTTCGAGAGGCGAATCGTTCATTTTACGTCACTTAGGACTACGAATTGTACCTTCGTTTAAATAGTACATATTCTTCGTCTTACACCACTTAGGGCCGTGAATTGCTCGTCTTAAACCACTTGGGGTGGCGAGTTGTACTTCGTTCAATTCACTTTGGGCGATCGGGTTTCATGAACCTTGCCTTAGACGTTTCAATCGTCTTTTTTATGAATTTTTCTAACTTATGGCAGTAGGTGCTTGGTGATCCTTTAAGAAGGATACCTTCGCTAACCTTGGGCACTTTGGCCTTTGCCTTTTGAGCCTTTAGATTATAACGTTTGGGACCTTGGCCCTTGTGCATTTGCGAACCTTCGCGAGGTTGGATATTTCGCGAACCTTCGTGAGGTTGGATATTTCGCGAACCTAGAGGTTGGATATTTTTTTTCAAGAAAAACTTCTAACTTCTCATAGCAACGTAATTTACATTGGTTGCTATCAACATTTCTGATGCGAACCTTCGGCTAGTCAATTACAAAATCTCGATCTATTGATAAAACTTTTTCAAGTGTGCCGCACTCCAGGTGTACGATGAGGCGTTGCCTTCTGCGTCTTCGAGGTCATAAGTACCGTTTGCCCAGGCTGCGGTATCCCGGAATGGTCCTTCCCAATTCGACCCAAAATACACCCGGTGGGGCCATCAATTTCTTTTTAGTACTAGATCCCTAACTCTGAACCTTTGGTCGCAGACTTGGGAATTGTAGTACTTCTCCGCTCTACGCTTGTAGGTGGCATTTTTTATTTCCGACGAAGCTCTAGTCTCTTCAATCAGATCTTTTTCGACTGTCAAGGCTTCGTCGTTCTTTTCTTCGTCAAACCCCACCACCTTCCAAGTCTTGTTCTGGACTTCAACCGGTACTACCGCTTCAGTCCCGAAGGCCAAGGCAAACGGTGTTTCTCCGGTGCTAGCTCGGTATGATGTTCTGCAAGACCACAGAACCTCCGAGAGTTCATCTGCCCAGCTTCCTTTCTTGTCATCGAGGTGGACCTTCAATATGTGTTTCAGGATTTTGTTGACCGCCTCAACCTGGCCATTCGACTGCGGATGGTACGGAGTTGAGTAGTGCTTCTTGATGTTCCATGAACTAAAAAAATCTCTCAACTTTTGGCCGTCAAACTGCCTTCCGTTGTCCATGATGATCGATTACGGAAGTCCGAACCGACAGATCAGGTTCTTCCATATAAAGCTGATTATTCTTTCTTGTGTTATTGTCGTGAGAGCTTCGGCTTCAGCCCACTTGGTGTAATAGTCTACTGCTACAACAACAAACTTCACACCGCCTCTGCCAGGTGGGAATGGGCCGATCAAGTCGATACCCCATTTTGCAAAAGGTCATGGGCTGAAAACCGACTTCAGTTGGTTGGCTGGGGAGTGGATATTAGGTGCAAAAAGTTGACACTTTCGGCACTTCCTTGCGATGCTAATGGCATCCTTGCGAAGAGTGGGCCTGTAGTACCCCTGTCTGATTGTCTTGTATGCTAAAGCTTGCCCCCCAGTGTGACTTCCGCAGATCCCTTCGTGAATTTCTTCTAACACCTCGAACCCTTGCTTCTTAGATAAGCATTTGAGTAGGGGTAGAGAGAATCCACGTTTGTACAGCTGGTCATCCATCAACGTATATCTGGCAGCTTGTTTCACTAGCCGACTAGCTTCCCATGTGTCCTCGGGGGTTGTTTCATCCTTTATGTATTTTAGGATCGGAGTGCCCCAATCTTCACTATCTTCACTACCTTCTTGCCCCCCACTCGAGGTCTGATTTACTTTGTAATCGGACGTCGATGGGTTCTTTAGTTTGGTGACTACAACCTCCGTGACCTCGGCCTCGCCGTTACTGGTAGCTAGTCGGGCTAGGGCATCTGCTTGCGTGTTTTCCAACCGCGGTATCTGATTGATGTAAACCTGCATAAACATCGAGATCAGATGCGCCTCTATCTTCTGGTAGGTCATCATCTGCTGATCCTTTGCTTCATACTCTCCCCGGACTTGGGATATTATTAGCTGGGAATCTCCGAAAACTTGAAGATTGGTTACCCCCACAGCTAATGATAACATAATTCCGGCTATCAAAGCTTCGTACTACTCCTCGTTGTTGGTTGCTCGGAAGTCGAACCGGATTGCGGAGGTGAAGACTTGTCTATCTGGGCTGATCAAAACTACCCCAGCTCCTGCTGCTGTGCTAGTCGATGATCCGTCTACGTAGAGGTGCCACGGAGCTATACGTCCCCACGTCGGATCTTGCGGGAAAGTCAGCTCGATGATAAAATTGGTGAGTGCTTGTCCCTTGATTGCTGTTCAGGGAAAGTAGGTTATCCCGTATTGGCTAACTTCTAGTGACCATTTCAACAAATGTCCCGCAGTGTCTGGCCGTTGTAGTATTTGATGTAGTGGGAATGTCGTCAGCACCTTTACCGGGTGGTCGAAGAAGTAGGGCCTCAATTTTCTAACACTCATCACTAGTGTGTAGGCTAGCTTCTCTGTTGGGGTGTACCGCAACTCAGCTTCGTGTAAGACTTGGCTTACGTAGTACACTGGTAGGTGTGTTTTCGCCTCTTCTCGGACCAGGACGGAGCTGATGGCCACCTCTGACGCGGTGAGTTACAGGTACAGTTTTTCACCAGGTATAGGCTTTGACAGGACCTGTGTATCAGCCAGGTATGCTTTAATGTCTTCAAAGGCTCGCTGGCATTCGCTTGTCCACACGAATTGGTTTTTAAGGTGCAGCTTGTTGGCTTTAGCTGCCTTTTTGTACCTCCACGTGTTCGCCTTGATTGCCTTGAAGAATGGGCGATTCCTGTCGCCAGACCTGGAGATGAACCTGTTCAGGGCAGCCATGCACCCGGTCAACCTTTGGATCTTCTGCACGGAATTGGGCACACCTATCTCGATTATGCATTGGACCTGCATCGGGTTGACCTCTATTCCTCGTTGGCTCACCAGATGCCCCAGGAACTTTCCCGAATGTACGCCGAAGCTGGTCTTCTTGTGGTTCAGCTTCATGTTGTAGTGGCGTAGTATGTCAAAGGTTTGTTTTAGGTGGTCAAGGTGATCCTCCTTTCTCAAACTTTTGACAACTATGTCGTCCACGTACACCTCCATAGATTCGCCAATGTGCTGGTCGAACATCTTATTCACCAACCTTTGGTAGGTCGCTCCGGCGTTGATAAGTCCGAACGGCATCCTTTCCCAGCAGTACATGTTTTTGTTGATGTAGAATGACGTATGTTCCTGGTCATCCGGGTGCAGTGCTATCTGGTGATAGCCCGCGAAAGCATCCATAAATGTCATCATTTTGTGGCCGGCGGTGCTATCTACAAGCTGATCAATGTGGGGTAGTGGGAAGTTGTCCTTTAGGCATGCCTTATTTAGGTCCGTGAAGTCGATACATAGTCTCCACGTTCCGTTGTGCTTTTCACCAGGACGGGGTTCGCGACCCACTGCGGACATAAGGCTTCCTTGATCAGTTTGTTGTTCAACAGCTTCCCAACTTCGGTGGTTAGGGCCGCGTATTTGTCTGGCCCATACTTCCTTCGTTTCTGGCGGACGGGCCTCCTCGTCGGATCTATGTAGAGTCGGTGACAGGCATGTTCCAATGGGATCCCCATCATATCTTAATGGGACCAGGCAAACACGTCCAAGTTGGACATCAGAAATAGCTCCATCCTCTACCGGTACGGTTCTGGCAACTCGGAACCTATGAAAAGTTCCAAGTCCCTTTCCAGGTCCACCGGGAGTGCCGTCAATTCCTACATGGGAGTGACTTTCCTCTTTTGGCTCTTCCACCTTGGATCACTGATGAACTCATCCCACTCCTCTTGTGACATCTGCGCAGGTTCGTAACCTAGGCGTGGCTCGAGGTCATCAGTTTTGCTTTCAACTTGGGGAGGTTCATCAACTGTCAGCATTTCTGGTGGTTCCCCGACTAGGGGAGGTTCTGCAACCTGGGGCGCTGGATCAATATCCATTCGCACTAGTTCTTGATCTCCCGCAGGTTCTCCGCCTTGGGTAACCTCGTCCACCTCCATAGGTGCGGGCAGCGAATCCTGCACAGGTTCCTGTACTTGGTTATTCTGGGTCTCCACCACTCCCTCCATTGGTGTCGGCTGTGTGTCTTGCGCAGGTTCTGAGACTTGGTCAACCTCCGGCATGTCGCCTACCTCCATCATCTCTGTTTCCGTTGAGATGATGTCTAGGATGTTTAGCTCGTCTGCCGGGATCTGTACATCTTCCTCGAGAATTTGAACATGCGTTACAGATTTCTTGACTTGAACCTAGGGGGACGGTTATAGCTTCTCCGAACCCCACTATCCTAGCATTGCTAGGTTCTATATACGACTCAAAATCACCTAAGGCATCTAAGGTGGATTTGAAGAGAATGTTGGTGAAGGCACCGGTGTCCACAAGCAGTCTGTGGACTCGGACGTTCATGATGTTGGCGCTTATCACCAATGAGTCGTTGTGGAGTGTCAGGATCCCGTCCGAGGAGAATGTTAGCACATCAGTAGGTTGTGCGGCGGGCTTGGAGCTTGAGTTGCCTTCCTGAACTTGGTTTATGGCCTGGACTTCGGCCTTCCTTTGTCTTTTGGAGATGGAGGATCTCCCGTCTTGGAGACCTCCTGCAGCTCCAATTTCCTCTTCGAGAACCAAGAGTTCTCGAGTGGGCTCCAGGTTTTGTTGAGGTTGGGGAGGTGCCCTTCGCCTATTTTAGGGGCCACGTTGACCTGCTTCCTCTTCTTCATCCTCGGAGGTCTCCCTCCTCTCGAACCTGAGCCTCTTTGCCGGTGCCTTCTTCACGAAGTCGGCCAGCTTCCCATCGTCGTAAAATTTCCAAAGTTGTTTGAGGAGGCCTCGACACTCGCTGGTGAAGTGGCCGATTGACTGGTGATAGGCACAGTACTTGTTGGGTTGAGCTTCGCACGGTCCTGGTGGATCCTCCTCGGCTCTTCCAACAAGGCCTTGTCTTTGACCGCCGTAAAGACATGGTCGACGGAGACAGTGAGGACCTGGTTGAGCTTCTCCTTGAACTCGTCCCCATCACCGAAAGCTTTCAAGTTCCGGGGAGCCTTGTATGTGCCCCCAGACTTTTTCCCGTAGGGCCTTTTCTCCTCGGAGGTACCGATCTCTTTCAGGAGAGCCTCCTGCATGGCAACGAACACCCCGGCTTTGTGCCGAAATTCAGTGTAGGTGTTCGGGCATGCCAGGTGCATTTCCTTCCAGAGCTCGGTGCCGTTCCTTAGTCCGGCCATCACTGCGACGATCTTAGTGTCCTCGGTTACCGGCTCGCCCTCCAGCAGTATCTTATCGAACCTCTCCAGGTACTGCTGGTCGGTTTCACCCTCGCCTTGGTGGATGTTGGTGAGCCGGTGCTTCTGGGTAAGGTAGGACCCAAACTCAGAGAAGTGGGCCAAGAACTCCCGCGAGAGTTGGTCGAATGAGTGGATTGACCCCGGGGCGAGTGATGAGAACCAGCGGTGAGCTCGGTCCCCAAGGGTCAGCGGGAAGTTCCGGTACTAAGTGGAATCGGTGGCACCCACCGAAATCATGAAGTCCGCATACTTGGCTAGGTGGACCTTCGGGTCAGATTTGCCCTCGTATGCTGACATCACCGGGAACTGGACTTTTTCTGGACCGGTGCTCGGAGGATGGCGGGTGCCAATGGAGACATGGGGAGAGTGGTGGCATCAGGTCCACCGGATTTGGCTGCTAACTGTGCTTATAGCATTTAGACGGCCTTTCTCAGTGAGGCCAGCTCGTCGTTGTGGGTCACCTCCGACGGAGGTTGTTCGAAGGTTGTGCGCCTTGTGGACGCACGCCCTCGAGGTGCCGCACTCTGGAGTGACCCCTCCGTGATGGGTCGGAATTGACGCCCTCAATTGGGGCCCAATCTATCAGCTGCGGGCCTCCTCAGTCGATCATGGGCGGACCTACGAGGCTGTAGGTTCGACTCTTCCCTTTGTGATGTAGCCGGGCCCGCCGTTCGTTCATTTTCTTCGCACCCCGGCCCCAACCTGCCTTGGAGGACATCTCTCCTCAGCGATTGGTGGGTGGCGGACGCTTCGGTATAGGCCGAAGCTCGCCCAGTATGCGGAGCTGGCTCCTCCACCATCTTGGCTTTCCCGGCGCGCTCCATGTGCTGGCAAGCTTGGGCGGAGCTCGTTTCCTGCTCGGTGTGGAGGTCGCTATATTGACCCCGGGTCTGAGTGCCCTGGGCTGGCCTGGTTTGCTCCCTGGCCTCAGTGGCTGGAGCTCACCGAGGTACTAGGGCGAGTTCGTCGAGCTGCCTTTGTTGCAACCTCTATAGGGTTGCAATTGTGCATTGGAGCTCGTCGGGGTTGTTGGCGAGGTCCCTCAGAGCGGGGTTCAGCTCCTCTTGAGTCACCGAAACCCGCTGGGGAGGTCGCGGAGCATTGCTTTTCTGGGGAGCTCGGCGTGAGGTTTCTCCCTCGGCCTGGACCTGGTCACCCCCCTTCTACCTCCTGGTATTTGCCGAGGTTTACTCCTTAGGCATTTTAGGTTTTCACTGGGGGAAGGTTGCCGAGGTTAGTAGGGAAGGTCGCCGAGGTCCTTGACTTTCAACCAGGGTGAATTTGCTAGGGTTTTTGTCTAGCTTTACGTGTAACAAATTATCCAAAATCTGGTTTATTCGTGTACACGTGTGCGTTTGAAAACCTTTTTGGCAAAATTTATGAATCCAAAAATCTGGGTTTTCGTCCTAACAGTGGAATATGTGTGTATCTTCAAGTGTTCTTGAGTCTTGGTCAAGAACACCTTCAAATCTTAAAATAAGTCTCACTATTTGCTCTCAAATTTTTTGGGTTAAGACCCTTCCTCTAGCGCCAAATTGTTGATAGAATTTGTTAACGGTGTTTGTTATGTGTCTATTATAATGTGTTAATCCTATCAAACAATAATCCAAGAGTTTGTTCTTGGATGGATAATATAGAGAGAGAAAGTGGAGAGTTTAGAGAGAGAAAGTAAAGTGTGTTATGATTATGTTGTTGTTAGAGAATTACAAGAGAGACCTATTTATAGGTGTGCAAGTGTGAGGTGGCACCTTATGAGCCTATTGGGCTCTTGGTGTTGACGAGGGTTCTTGACCCTCGTCTAGGTCCCTCACCGTGCCCCCTTTACAATGCTTTGTCCCACTACATATATGCTCTATCTAAACACTTACGGCCCTGATCCCTCATGTTGGGAGAGCTTCTAGGTGAGCTTTGTTGCCTTGTACTGATTTTGTGAACGATGTAGCGTTGGACTCGTGCCTGACCTTCATGAGTAGGGACAAGCTTCCTTCCCAATGAGGAAGCTCGCCTATGATCCTCTCTCCCCTGGTGCAACTAGTCTTCACTTTCGGCCCACAGGGAGCTTGGGCGAGGTTCTCACCTACCTCGCCGAGCTTCCCTCTGTTAACCACTTGGGTTAAGTTCGCCTATCAACATTGTTCATAAAAATTTGCATGGAAGTGTTTTTTGTGTTTGTACGTAAGTTTTTTTTTTTTTTTGCACATAAACCAATTTGTAATTTGTGCGAATTTGTTGAACCAATTTGTACTAAAATGTGGTAATATTGATTTTTTATTATTTTATCTATAATTTATTATTAACTTATTAAGTAATTAATTATATTTACATGTTTTATCCTCGACCATAATTGCTCAATCCTGAGCACCCCCTTGTTGCTCCTCCACTTCTTGAGCTACTCCCTTCTCCTGAGCAACTTCATCTACTGATTGATTAAGGTTCTTCATCTCCTCATCCTCACTAACCTCATTAGGTTCATCCCTCAACACCACCTTTGAAGATGTGGCATTTTTTCCCCTTCTTCTCGGGCACTGACAATCCCAAGCTTCTGTAGATAAAGGCATCATCAGCAAGCATAATCTTGCCCCTTCGAAAGTCCTCAGTGGTCTCCCAGACTCAACCCTCCTTAAGAGCATGAAGTATGACAGATAATTTTGTACCAAAGTGAAGCTTCCCATTCACTAAGATGATCCTTGTGGATTCATCATGTACCACCTTCTCCTTTGCTTCATTCCAAAGCATCTTCATAATGTATCCTTCTTAGACACATTTGGCACCTATATTGATTGTAGTCATAAGCCTGATCTTAGGCTGACTAGCTAATTTACTCGTGAGAGTCTTTATTCCTCATCACGTATTTTGATACAATGTTAAGAAGAGCTCTATAAGCAGGCATCAACTCATTCTTGTTCATCCTGCTCTTGAAGGTTGCAGGGCCATTCTCCACAAAACAAGAAAGATGTTTGTCCTCCTTTCACTCATCAAAAATCAAAGGACTTATTCATTTCGAAGGTAGCTTCTACACCTTCTTGACTAGAGCCTTAACATCCACTACCAACACCTCCCTTTCTCCATCCCCTTTGCGAATGGTGACCTTGCTGGTGAGATCATTCCCGCTCTTCCTCAAGTGAATAAAGAACTCAACCACTTGTAGAGGAAGAACCTCAGAAAGTTGAGCTGTCATGAATTTCTCCAATTCGCTCATCATGATTCTGGAGAAGATCAGAATCAACTCACTGATGGGAGAGCCCATTGAAATAGCAGGCTCGATCTCCACTTGATTCATTGCTGCTTTATAGTTTATGGTCCACGAGATGCTTGAAGACGCTATTTAAATTATGTGAAAACTAGGAGAAACCCATCAAGAAACTAGAGAGAGTGTGTGTGTGCATGCATGCAAAAAAAATGAAAATGTGAGATAGCGAATGAACATTGAGGGATTTGTTCAATCTCTCTAATCTGATCGATCTAACATATTTAATTTTAAGATAATCAACAATTCAAATCATTTGTAATTTTGGCGGTTTAAATTTGGAATGCCAATCATGTCAAATATGATTGCAATCATGTACGTGAAAAAGAAACTATGTGCATTTAATGCTCTGGCACACACGTGAGTTTATATCAAAAGGTATGACTTTAATGAAACATAATGTGTTAAATGCACAAACCTCATGTTTTATGAAAATCAGGTTTGAATGATTGTTAGGTATGAATGTTAGTTAAGCATGTAAAATCAGTAAAGAGTAATAATACTAGTAAAGGGAGCATTGTAGTCACCTGATAGCTAAAGTTTGATCTTGATGCCTTGTTTACTGACGTTCCCCCCCAACCCTTAATCCTCAAATTCATTCAAATCTAACGATCCTAGTTCAATTGACAACTCCACAAACCTTGACTCATGCAAAACCTTCATCAGTATATCAGTTCTTTGCTTGTTATTGTGAATCTTTTTCCATCCCGATACCCAATTCTCTACATTATCTTCAATAAAACGGTGTCTTATATCCACATGCTTACACCATGTGTGCAAGACTGAGTTCTGAGTAATGGCTATAGCACTATTGTTGTGACAATAAATTGAGACTTTAATTACAATCAGATGGTAATCTCTCAGCTGTTGTCTCAACCAAAGGATCTAAGCGCAATAACTACCAACGACCACATACTCAGCCTCAGTAGTGGATGTTGGCATCTCAATATATATAAAAAGACACGTCAATAATTCAGATTTAAATTTTTTTACAACTAGGCCCCTCAATGTTGGCGTCTCAATATAAAAAGACACGTCTCAACCATAGGTGCTCGTTGCCTTGTAGAAATAGGTTTGGGCGATTTCAATCTTCATTTTCTCTTCTCTTTCTTTACGCATATATATATAAATATATATATCTTTCTCTAGCGATTTCCAGCAAGTTTTCTCGACTCCGGTAGTGATTTTTCTGACATTCAAGCAAGAATTAAGGTATATTTTTATTTGTTTTATCTCATATTTCTCATCTCATTCCTCAAGAATCATAGAATTAGGGTTTTGGAATTTTTTTTCCTTTGAATCGATCAAGCTACCATTAATGACTTTTCAAATCCTTGCCATAACCCTGGAACCTCGAATCTCCCACCAAATAGATATCAAATTCCTCATCAAAATCTTTTTCTTTGCAAAATCAGGAGAAACGACCTCTTCTTGTTTCTCCACTGAGATCTATACCACCTTCTCGTCCCTCATAAGCTGCTCATGCCTAAAATTGTGCTAGTGCACAGTGAGCTGCTCGCCGCCAACAAGTTGCTTGTGCAACTCACCAAAGAGGACGATGCTTAGAGATGAGACGACTTTAGTCAGCTGTTCATTCCATCCTCGATGAGCAACCTCAGACATCCGGCGAGGAGAAATTTGAACAACAAGCTGGTTGCACTAAAGGAGTTGCTCACGCTGAGAAGGTTTCTCACACATATGAAACTGACTCTGATTTGGGGGAGAGTTTTTGAGATGATGGGAAAATCACCTGGGAGTATTTGCAGTAGATCAACTTCCCAATCTCTCAACCTGCCGAGCAAATGATCCCTGAAGCAGTTGCTCACGAGGAAGACTGGAGACCAAGTATGCTGCTTCAAATATGCTTGGTGAAGACATGTCAAATAGGTTGGAGATAGGTGAAAACTGAAGCAGTTCCCAACCCATTTGACATGTGGCGACCAAGTATGCTCCTTCATCCTTCCGGAGTTTGTTGGCTGAAGAATATTTGAATGACATCCAGGAAGAATACAAGATTCTCTTAAATATCCACCTCTACCTCCCAAGGAAAAAGACGAGCTGATCATTCCCCTCATGACTGAACTGTCATCAATCTGGACGCCTTAAAGGCAGGGTTCTCATTATTGTTGCACCCGGTGATAGGTTCGACACAAACTTGACAATCACTCAGATTACTCCAAATGGGTGGAGGAATCTTCTGAGCTTAATGACGCTTACTGGACTCGAGGGGTATCCTAATAAGCTGACAGCTTCGAAGGTGAATTATGCCATGATGAACTTGATATGCACCGATGAGAGAGAAGGGTATTATTACCTGAAAGCTCGAGATAACCTGAAAGTCATGGAGTGAGGTGCCCAATAAAATGAGAAGGTGGAAAGAACAACTTTTCTTTATCGGATGGGATTGGCGAGCAACCACAAAATATTCGGGAATCATAGGCCATATCCTTACACCGGAGGGACACGAGGACTCGTTCTTTGTATCATAGACATAAGAAGGTGCACTGACGTGACCATTTTTATATATTTTTCAGGCCCGAGACTTTCAAAGTAGGGTCAAAAGACTCTCACAAACTACTTCATATACGCCTTTAACTGCGCTGCCCTTCGAAATGCTAAAGATCGTAAAGGTGCTCATTTGCAAAAAGAGAACTGTAGATGTGTAGCACGTTTAATCCTAAGACCCTCACCATCATGAGGTGCAAGCTAGAGTCCCCGAAGGTAGTCATATAAGATGTGTTGATTTGTGTCTTTACATTTTGATTGACATATCTTCTGACTTTACCTTTTCTATTTTTCAGATTAGGGTGTCCCGTTGCTTAATATTTTTTGTGAATGAGTAAAGAGAATGGATGTTGAAGGAAATTGATGAAAAGCTTACCCTCCAGCCGCACTGATGAAGATGAGGAAGAAGAGCGAGTAGAGAAAGACAATTGCTCCTTCTTGGGGTAAGGCTTCTACACTTCCGACCACCCGTCAGTCTACACGCCGGACGAAGAAGCGTCCTCTGAAAAAAGGTAAGGCGGAGGGTCGGTTGAAATGTGGAGATGGATCCCTGGTTGGAGAGAACGACGAGACCCGGTGGCAAAGTAAAAAGTCGAAGCATGTTGCCCCTGTTGGGACCGATCATTTTGTGCCGGTAGAAACCCGTAGCTGATCCCCGAGGCTCTACCCCTGCTCTATCTCCCCACGTGGGAGCGGTCTTCGGGATATCACCTATTTCGGATGAGATCACGCAAAGAGGGCCAGTAAGTACTTTGATTTTGTTATTGTAGGTATCACCCGGGGGACCATCGTGGACGTTGTGATGATTTCCTAAATATTTTACTTCAAAATACTATTCATCATTTATCTAAAAAGTTAATAAAGTAATTCTTCTTACATAAAATTTTTTGCACACTTGGGTGCATACCATACAATTTTAAGTTTAATATTGATTTTGATTTTAATTTTTTGAAAACACTCAGTACACGCAGCACTATGCATTTTTTGGGAATTGGGATACTAGTGACTTGTTCTTCGGGCATTATTAAATTGTTCTTTGGGTATTGCTAAGTTGTTCTTTATATATTAGTAAATTATTTTTCAGGTATTACTTAAACTTGAGATGTTTCATTCGTTGATTAGTTCTAAGCATTCTTATTGATTTTCAACGTCAAAGACATATGTGTCTACTATCTATTTTAAAGGATAAAAGTAAGCATATGGACTAAAATAAAGTAAGTAGTGTATTTATTTTTATAAAAATTATGAAGGAACTTATGAGGAATATAGTTTTTTAAGTTAATTTATAGTCTTTTCATGTTATGTCCTGAATAATTATTTAAAACACTATAAATTTATTAGAAGTTTATAATCAAGAGATATTATTTGTTTCATTTGATATAAATTGACTTATCCTTGGGGTATTTGTGAGTTATTTTTTGGGTATTACTAAATTATGTTTCGGGTATTGCTAATTTATTCATCAAGTGTTAATAAATTGTTCTTCAGGTATTGTTAAATTATTCTTGCAGTATAACTTCTTAGTGCTTGAAGTATTATTAAATATAGTATGTAGTATCACTCAGTTGTTCTTCATGTATCGTAAATTGCTCTTCAGATATTTTTAAGTTGTTCTTGTAGTATAACTTATTAATGCTTGAGGTATTGTAAAAAATAGTGTAAGATATTTTTCAATTATTTTTATAATATTAGATATAAATAAATTGTTGTGCGAGTATTAATATAAAAAAGAGAATAAGATTAGTAATCCCATTGCGGAGCAAACAGTTTCAACTATATATATATATATATATATATATAAATCTCACCTCTCATTTCAAAGTTAATTATCTAATCCAACAATTATTATTTGAATATTCTCTCTCTAACTAATATTTATTTAAGCAAACAAACAAAGTGTTAACAGTACTTGTGCCCTGCCTCATAGTCATAGCCATAGCCGGTGGAAGTATTAATTCAAGGGAAAAGTACAGTATGGTTCAATAAATTAACAAAAATTATATATTGGTCCGTGTAAAAAAAATGCTACCATGCTAAAAAAAAAAATATACTACTGCGCAATTTTTTGAATCAATTTATAAATATAGTGATTTTTTTGAACCAATATGTAAGTGACCCATAATTTAACACTAAAGTTTAGATTAATATATAGGACTGTTTGCATTTAATAAAAAATAGAAACAATCACTTTTAAAATTTATAATCTGTGAGTGAGATGCTTTAAAAAAAAAGTGATTTCGTCTCCCGAGAAGCTCTTGCAAACAAGCCTTATATGTCCTTACGAAACAATTTAATTACGTATTCCATTTTCTGCATCTAATATATGAACCTACGATTATATTGGTTCGTTAAATATTTTGACACTAAAAATGGAAAAAGAAGAATATTAACTACCTAGTTGCACAAAGTTACTGACTTACTGTTACAGTCATAGTAAATGTTTGAACTTGTAATTAGCATCTATATAAATAAATAAATCATTTTAAGTTACCTTTAATAATTTGTCATTAATCGCCAATTTAAGTCGACGATAATAATATTAATTACTGATTGCAGCTTTCATGGATAGCGAATGTTTGATTACATGCGGTAGTTCTATTGGTCTTCACCCATAATTAAAAATTAAATGATTTGAATTAATATAAGTATATAGTTGGTGCCATAAACCACTTTTTTTTTTTTTTAAGAAAAAGAATTGGGTTTACTTTGAATATAAGGGGTACCCAATTCTTACGAGACTAATTATCAATATCCACTTCCACATTTCTCAGCTACTTACAAATGATAACATTTACAAAGTTATTCTCTATTTTTAAGCACTCCACAACAGGATAAAGGTCATTTAACCAACAACTGAAAACTAAAGTCTTAAACTCACTAAATTTAACTAAAAGCCATGACCATAATTTTCCTTTAATGTCATCATATACCTTGCGCACTGAGACAGTTGTGTTGTTGAATGTCACCTTGTTTCTATAATTTCAAATGATCAATATTATGCAGCTCCAAACTGTTGCACCTACTTTCTTAAGTTTACAACTACCAAACAACCTGCTAAAACTTAACAAATGTTCACTTGGTGACGCCTAAGCCACCGCCATGCACTTAATCCACTGGAATATTGCTCTCCACAAAAACTTGCAACAAGTGAGAGGTACATATTTAAAAAATAAAAGTAGAATAAAATGAACAAAAAATATTTTGAGATATGATTTGATAAAATTTTAATTGAATTAAGTGCGATATAAGTAAAAAGAATGAAAAAGTTTAATATAATATTATGTAAACAATAATATATATATATATATATATATATTTATTGTGAGATTGGAGTGTATGAAAAAATTTCTTTTCTTAATTTGTAAATTAATTGTGTAAGTCTTAAAAAAAAAAAAAGAAATTTGCAAATTTTGTTGGAAGCATATCTCATAAAAATGATACTACTATAAAAAAAATTGGCTTCCTCCGCTCACTTCCCCATTCATGCTTCATTACTCAGTTCACAATTTCATCTGATGATACCAAAAGCAATCTATATAATTAAGTCATATTCCAATGGTCAGAATAATTTAAATAGACGCAAAAAGGTCAGATTACACCCAAACCATCATCAATAATGCGGTTATTCCGGTGGCCGGACACAGCCCCCGGGGAGAAGAAACCGGAACTTGTCGGCCTTCTTAATCAAGTAAGACGGCAGCCCCACGGCGGAGGCAGTCGGCGGAATTGGCCCCAAACGTCTGATCAAATCCTTAAAGGTCCACTCCTCAGGCAGCATATCAAACAGGTCCTCTCCATTGCATATCAGTTTCTGAATCCTTGAATGCTTCACGTGATCCGCACGCCTCACTCGATCCGCATGACTGTAGGCCTTCATCTTGAACACAAATTCCCTCAGATATCGAAAGCAGAAGCTGCAGTGCCACCCTGCATCCGCCAGAAGAACGTCCGTCTGCCGCTGATGGTAATACTGAGTCCACTCGTTGAACACGTGAGCCGACGGATGCCAGTTTTCGGCGTCCGTCACCGGGAACTCGAACGAGTAGAGGTAGTTCCTCATTCCGAGGTGGAGCTTGGGCGGCACGCCGTCGCACCACTGCAGCAATTTCACCGTGTGTGGTGTGGGGATCTCGTCGGTGTCCGCCACCAGAAGCACGTCGCCCGTGGTTATCCCGGAGCGGCGGATGAGCGCGTTCATCGCAATCCGCTGCGCCGACTCGACCTTAAACGGATCCAAATTCGATCCTTCTGTTGCGATCCGACCTGGGAATACGCCGTGGGCGATTTTGCCCTCGGCAAAGGCAAACCTCTCGCGGTTTTGGGCGAAGAACAGGGGCTTCTGAATGCCGGTGAAAGTAGTGTTGGCTTCCAATATGACAAATTTGTGGACGTAAGAGTAGAGCTCATTCCATCGGATTTCAAGCAGGTCGAGCTCGTGACTGAATATGATGGCATCGAAGACACGGCGGGGTTGGGGCCGTAAGGACCAGCCGTGGAGGCTGCAGAGGTCGTCCATGGAGACGTTTTCGGCGTAGTAATGGCGTAGGACACGGGTGAAAGGCGGTGGAGGCTTGTCCCATAGGGGGCGGAGGAAGTAGGTGATCTTTTGAAAATGAGTAATAGTGGTGATGATTAAGGTTGATCCAAGTATGAGGAGTAGAATGAAGACGAACCCGCGAGGCGGGGCCCGCCTAGGCTTGGATCGTAGAGCTCGTGGGGCCATCTCACGCAAGACATTTATCGGGATCAACGGCCAACATGCTATTCTTGATTCCGATGATCATGATAATGTGCATTGTGCATTTGAATAGGTTGGTGGATGAGAAGAATTAACTTGTTTTTCTTTTGGGATAAAGAGTGTACTTCTTCAATCTAGCACATCACAAACATTGAGAGAAATAATCAGATGGGACAAAACAGATGAAAAGGGGCATTAATAAACTCCCACACAAGATTAAAATTAGCCCAAAATGTAGAAAGAAAAATGATGATTTATGCTTTTTGTACTGAAAATAGTCTTATGTTTCTACCACCTTCATCATCACAGATGCAACAAATCTAATGATAAAGAAAACCCAGATCCATTTTCTTTATGAAAATGAAAAGGTTGACTATGGATGAAAAAAGTTAACACAGTGAAATCGCCTCAAAAACAAATCCCATTTTAACCTCAATTGAAATAACAACTCAAATTTTCAGTGATATGAGTCATATCATGACCCATCAAATCCTGATGAGAGATTTGCAGAAACACACCAAATTGAACAACATTAGAACTAAGAACCAGCAAAATTAAGGGTCAACATCATCAAAATTAGAGCACTAGATCCCCATTTCTGAACATGATTAACGTTAAGCAAATTAATCGAATTAAAAAAGACAAATAATCCAGCCCTGGAAAAGAAATCAAACTAAATTCATGTGGAGAACACCCACGGCAAGACGATTCACACAACTCTGTCAAATAATGATTACGAAATTGATTGGGTTTTGCGCGAAACAAAGAAAAATAAATTTTGAATTCCCAAAACATTAATAAAAAGAAAATAATCACCTGAGCTACTGCAGCTCCCCATCAGAATTCAGGACTTCTCTTCGCTCTCTCTCTCCCTCTCCCTCTCTCTGCAGCAATTGGCAACAATTTTCTTCAAACAAATTGGCTTTTTTTTCTTTTTTATTTTGTTTGCAATCGCCGTTTTTTAGTGGTATATTATATACTCCCTCCGTCCCAAAACTACTTTCACACTTTCTTTATTTGGACGTTCCAACTCTTCTTTCACACACCTAAAAAAGAAACATTTTTCACTCACAAAAGTCAACAAAATACACTTTTTCTTATTTTATTATTTAACTTTATACTCACATACTTACTTTTACTTGGTTCGCGTACACGGGACTACTATGAAAATAGTTCCGGGACGGAGGGAGTAGTTGGGAGAAATAAAGCGACTAAATCCACGTATCAGATCAGAGTCCAAACCCGTGGTGGGCCCATTTACATGGCCTGGACCGCCCGGTTTGACTTATTGTGTGGAATTTTAAACCCAGGTTTTTCAACTACTTTTCGTTTTCTTTCTTTTTTTCAATAACAATAACTAAAATATGCTTTAACTTCCTCCTTCACAATTAAAGTTTTATGCTATCCATATTTTTTTTTTAGAAAAACTAGTATTTCCACTCATCCGATTCACAATATTAAAATTATATTATTTTTTCTATCCTATTAATTAATGTTTGCATTACAAAGTGAGCACATTAAAAAAAAATGGTGTAATAAGTAAAGTTTTGAAAAGTAATTTTATTCAGGGGAGGATGCTGGATTTTTTTTCAGCCGAGATACAAATTAAAAAAAAAATTATATTCTACATATCATAAGAATATTAAAATAATTTTACAGGTCATTATAGACAAATAATTTATTAACATTTAAATTTAAATGTAATGAATATAATAACATTGAAATTTTTCATATTTTAAAAGTAAAAATATGAAATGGACTCAGCATGAGTTTTCATAGTCAGAGGTCTTATGAAACAAAGATTATATAAGGATTTTAAAATAAAAAATAACTTCTTCAATAACTTAGAAGTTTTTAAAAACAAAAATTAATATTTTGGAGGACCTTTTACTACATTATGTCATTAGAAAACAATTGATAGTTAATATAATATTCTAAACCTTAATAATATATGTTGATTATTGAGTTTGTTAGATTTTGAATTGTGAGTAATTTCGTTAACAATGTAATTTATAAATAACAAATTATTTGGAAAATTTGTTGACTAAAATCTTAATTTAAAAGGTCCAACAAACAAAAGTATGTACATGACGATTAATATATTTAATTTTTTTATAATTAAATACATAATTTTTAAAAATATAATAATAAAAATATTGAGGCAAGACATTGCCTCTATATAAATCCGTCCCTGATCTTATCAATCTTGTTGATAAGTAAAAAAAATTAGTTGAAATGAGTGTATTGTGGATCTAAAATACAAAATATAACGACATTTTGTATAAATATGTGAATATTATTAGAAATTCAGAATGAAGTTTATGAAAATATTTTCTTTTTAAAAATGGGCAAAGAATGGTGATACAAACGAATAAGACAGTGTACAAAGAATAGTGAGACGAACAAATAAGACAAATGTACTTCGTTTAATTAAATTATTATTATCATTATTGGGAGGGTTTTTCTTTTCATGTATGCATTAATCAAATATTTATAGAGTTAAATTTTTTATTTTTTTATTATAAAACTACATTTCATATTTAGTTAATGCATATGTTATTTATTAGCATAAATCATGTTTTTCTGTTATCAAATAATACTTTATTATAATATCATTTAATATCTTTGTGGCATGTAGACTGGAAAAACAAAACTAAGGTATAATTCAAGGCCAGTCAATTAAACTATACAATAATAATGTAATTTAATATAAAGTTAACAATTGTAGCACGAAAACAAAATGACATTAATTAAGCATCGATGCATGGTATTTTACTTTAAATACATTTAAAGGCTGTTTGGTTGGCGGTAATGAAGGTGAAGAATGGGAATGAATGAAGATTAATGAGGATTAATTCTCATTAATAGTGTTTTATATTATTTGTTGTACATAAATGAAATCATAAAAATATGTTAAAAAAAAGAGTAATCACTAACTCTTTAGTGATTATCCTAAATATGATTCGTAAGATAAAAATATATATCCTTAAAAAACATACATATTTTTTACAGATATATACTTTTATATTACGAACCAAACATACTCATTGTCATTACCATTTTAAATTTATACTAAGCATCCCTTGATGTGTTTACTATGTTACATTGATATTTTGTTTACTGTGCTATGGATTAACTCAACAACATTTGCCAAAAAATTATTTTATATTTTGACGATAGGGATTGTTTTAAAATTCTATTGTAAACTCAAAATAATATAGTAGTTCTTCACTTTAATGAATTCTTTCATTTTATACACTTATATTTCGTTAATTATTTGGTTGGTATAATTAATTTTATTTACTTATTATGAAATATGTGAAACATTTGAAAATAAATAAAATATTTATTATGAAATAGAGATTACAAACTTCTTATTAATAAACTTTACACAAATTTTAATTTGCATTATGTGCATGATATATACATGAATTTTTAAACTCCATTTTTATTTAAAATTTGATTTAAAAAAAAAATACACAATGAACTTATTATACTATTTATTAATTTTAGAGTATTACTGTTTACTTTTTAAAATAGAGTACAACTATTCATACCCCAAAATTCTCTAAACATAACTAGTATTTGTTAAAAATATCCAAATAAAATTTAAAAAATTAGCATATTACTAAACACACCTCATTAATTCCTATAATATTCTTATTTCATCAAAACAAAAAATAACACATTTACAAGTCATAAAAGAAAAGCATAATAAAAGAAAAAATTGACTCTTTCTTAATCTGTAAAAAAAAGTCATAAAAACTGAATATATTTTGAAAAATATTAAAAAAAACAAAATTTTTCAAAATATACAAATTAAAATATCATTTTAAAAAATAAAAAACTTCATAAATTAATATTAAAAACCTAAATTATTTGAAGTATAAATTAAACTTTAAAATATATTAAAATTTAAAATCAATAGAAAATACAACATTGAAAAAAATAAAAAAAATAATAAAAAAATAAAATGAATCTTCAAAATAATTAAATTAAGTAGTATTTAAACAAGAAAAATTACAAAATGAATCACAAAATTGATACTAATTATAAACTCATTTTGTGCAAAAAAAAAAAAGAAGAAGTATGATTTACATATTGGTTAAAAAAAAGTCATTATATTTACAAATTGGTACATAATATTTGCACAGAAGCGCATTTTTTTCTGTACAGAAGCATATTTTTTTTTCTGTACAGAACCTATTTGTAATTAATGTCAATTTTGTGAACCATATTATAATTTCCCCCCAAAAAAAATATTTTTGTGTAGGAAAAAATTATACTTCTGCGCAAATACTGTGAACCAATTTATAAATATAGTCACTTTTTTTGAACAAATATGTAAATGCTCTTTCATTTAAACTTAACTAAAATCTGAAAAATTAAATAATCAAGTAAAATAAAAAAAATTAAATTTAAGAATAATCTTTAAAAATTATTAAATTTTTCTAAAAAATATATTAAAAAAGAAATAAGATACAACTTAATAAATTCTATTTTTTTAAACTCAATTAACTTTCATAAATAATTAAATTAAAAGTTAATTACATTTTATTTTATCTTGAATTAAAGTTTGAATTTTTTAGAAATAATTTCTTAGATTTAACTATTTGAAAGATTTAGTTGAATTTTTTAACTATTTGTTAAACATTTAATTGAGTTATTTGAAGATTTAGTTGATTTATTTTAATATTTTTTAAAATTTATTCATTTTATTATTTTTTTAATTTATATTAATTTAATTATTTAAATATTTATGTGATTTAAAATTTTTATCAGTGTTTAATTAATTTGTTTAATTACTATTTTAAGTATATATTTTTTTATTTATATTAAAAATTGACCAATTCAACTTAAAGAACTAATTTTAAATTTAAATAACTTAAAAAATTAAAATTAACTTCAACTAAATTTAAAAAAAATAAATTAATTTATCTCATATCTATAAGTATAATTTATTTATTTTTATACATGTCTATTTTTATTTCTAAAATAATAGGGTATATTTAGAAATTTTTAGGATTTAAATATTAAAACTCTTTAGAATATTATTGATCATTAATTAAAATAAAAAAAATTAAAATTAAAATATTTACCGTGTGCACAGGGAATGACTCTCAATTTTACTTGAAATATTAGAAAACCAAATTAGTAAAGAGGGATTTTGCAGAATCAGCACCTTAAATATACAAATGGAAACCAAATTCTCTATCATTAGCAAGTGACAGAAAACTTTAATTCAGGCTATTAGAAAAACTTGAAAATGTCAGCTTGTTTGGGAGTCAATTAGATATTGGAACTATAAAATAAGGGTGACTTATATAAATTAAAAAGTATTATATTTATAAATAGGTGCTGTGCAGAAAAAAATATGTTTCTGTGCAGAAAAAAAATGTGTTTCTATGCAAATATTTTGAACCTATTTGTAAATATAGTGATTTTTTTTAACATATATGTAAATCATCCATAAAATAATGTCAGCTCAATAATAATAAATACTCCATCTGTCCCGCAGGAATTTGCAGACTTTCCTTATTTGGACGTCCCACACAAATTTGCACACTACTAAAAAATGAAACATTGATTTACGTGCACACTCACAAACTTTTCCACATATTTACCCATATACCACTATTTTATATATAAAACTATTTTTTCTTAAAAAATATACCGTCCGTAGGGTGCAAATTCCTACGGGACAGAGGGAGTAATAATTTTTTATTAATTTAGAGGTGTGTCTTTTGCATTTGTCCGCTCCACGTCTTTTCAGAAAGCCTGAAGAGCACGAAAGCATGACCGTGCAAGTATTATCCACGCTGCACGGTAGGAGCACCTCCAATTTAACTCATACTTTTACTTTTATATATTTATAGAAATGAAATTGAGAGAAATAGATAGAGAAATGTAAGGATCATATATATTAAAAATAAAAGGAAAAAATTTTAATTGAAATGAACAGAAATTAAAAAATAAAAAGCTTTATTTGAAATAGAGAGTTTATTTCGGAAATCTTTTTGTTCGAATATAATTTATGAAAGGGTAAGTTACATATAAGGTCATTTATGATAGTGTTATTACCTATAGGAATACCAAAAACCCCTTGTTACAAGGAATGTCAAAAATAGTTCTCACCCAAATTAATATCTGACAAAAGTCATTGAACCTACATCTTACCCTACCCCTATCCTATCCTACCCTACCCTACCCTACCTTCTCATTTTCAAATTTGCAGATTTAAAACACCCTCCATCTCTCTCTCTCTCATCATCTCTCTTAAATCTGTCGAATTAAATTTGTGAGAATTAAATTCGTCTGGTTCTGTGATGTAGGGGACACGGCTGAAGCTGACGAACCTTGGTAGTTGTTGCGGTTCTTCTGGCGATAAGCAAAGGCGTCGATCTGGCGTGATTTCATACGGAGACGGTGAAGTAGAGATAAGCGACGACTGTGGGTGTTCAATCGAGGCGGCTTGCGACAGAGGTAGGCTTCAGGCGGTTATGGCTGGGACGGAGAGGATTGTATCTTTAGTGTGAAATTCCGGCGTGATTTTGGTATTCCTCCTTGTTTTTTTTTTTATCAGTAGAAGGGATTGTTGATGGGCGAGCTACCTAAGGATGATTAAGAGATCATTCGGCCCAAGGCTGGGAAGGTCGCCGGTATGTTCCAGAGGACCAAGGGGCCGACCTAGGCCTTCCTACGAAAATGGGAGCTCGCCCGGGTGCCTAGCCCTTCCCGAGAGGAGATGTGGCCGAAGGAGCTCGCTGACGTCCCGAGGTCCGTTCGCCTCCACGTAGCATTGGGGGCATAAGACATCAGACCTCGCCTTAGAGCTCGCCACTGTCCCAAGGGGGACCTCACCAAGGTCCGTCGATGATACAATTCCCGGAAAGGACACAAGATAGCAGAGCTCGCCTGGGAGCTCGTCTAAGAGCTCGTCCCGTAGCCTGCTAGATCCTGATGGTTGCGCTCTTTTTCCCTCCGTCCGGTTTATCCACAAGGGTGGTTTACGACGAGATTTTTAACGAGGCCCATCTAGTCTAAGGCATAGTAGTAGGACGAGGCACGGTATAGGGAGCAGTGTAAGGGACCAAGACGAAGGTTACGGACCTTCGTCAACACCGGAAGCCAAATAGGCTCGTAAGGTGTCACCTCATACTTGCACACCTATAAATGAGACCCCTCTTGTACTATTCACACAATTCAATACAATTAAGACATTCGTACATTTACTTCCCATCTCTACAATTACTCTCTCTCTATATATATATTATCCAAGAACATGGAACCCTTCGATTATTGTTTGGTAGAATTAATCCGACATAACTAGCCACATAACAAACACGATTAGTAAATTATATACTTATCCGATTAACACGATTAGGCCGGACCTCATCCGCTTTTGTGGGCGAGCTTCCTCCTCGCTCACCCGCGAGCCGTCGCCGCGATGCAGAGATCACCGAGAACCTTGCTCAGACTCGGACTCTTCTTGCCCTGAACCCTTCTTGGTCTGAGCGACCTTATCCTTCGGCGGCTGGGGGGCAGGGTTTTTCTTCTTTTGGGCGCCAGAACCCCCAGCTTTGTCGGCGGGAGGAGGGGCCTTGGCGAGCTCCACTTTCTTAGTGGCCTCCAACACTGCCCCAGACGGGATCCCAGAACGATTGGGGCGAGGTTTGCGCATCTTTAGCTGGCGAGCTAAGGCCTCGGGGACGTCTATGGGAGGAAGGTCGGCAGCGGGACCTGCGCCTGCAAAATGAAATAAGGGATTAGCAATCCGGTGAGCTCCATTTACAAAGTGGCGAACTACTAAGACTCCAAAATTGTGAGGGTTAGAACCTTGAGGAGCGAGGTGGTGGGGCGAAGTAATGAGACCGGCGAGCCTACGGCAGTGATACTGGCACAGATGCTTGATCTCGCGATCTTTCTTCTCTCGCAAGTAGCAAACAGTCCGCACGAACTCAAAGCCGACTGAAATCTCGAGCTTCCCGTGGCTCGACTTATGACGCTTCAGACCTGCAAAAAGGTAGATTAGATTAGTAAATCTAATCCAACGCACACACACCGAAGCACGCCACCTACTGCTGGCCTCCCCATATTCCTCGGGAGAAAGGATACGCCCTCCACTTCCATTTGAAGCTCGCCAGTCCCCGCCAATGAAGAAAAATTGTTCTTTCCAGTCCCGAACCTTGTTGGGAAGGATCCCCAGGAACTTCTCCCCCGGGCGAGCTTGGAGGGAATATTACCCTTTCCCGTCCCTCACCTGCCGGGTCACATTAAACAACTCACTGATCTCCGCCGTACTCAACCGGTTCTCATAGCCCTCGAGGCCGAAGATGGTCAACGTCGCCAGTAAGCTGCTCCATGCGTTGGGGGTTAGCTGCGTTATGGCGAGGTTTGTGTCCATCAGGAATTGCCCAATGATGGGGTGCAGGGGCAAGGTAAGCCCGGCCTCCAGGGCATGAATGTTGACGGCTGTGAGCCCGGCAGGAGGGAGGTCGGCACACTCTTTACCCTTGGGGGCGTACATGAAGATGTCCAAAGGAATGCGGTACATCTTTCGAATCTTCGGCAGGGCGAACTCGCTGATAATGCTCTCCACCTCGGTCGCCTTGAGGTCGGATTTGCCAACAGCCTTGCGAAAAACTCGCTGAGGTAGAAGGAAGCTCGCCGCGTGGGCCTCCACATACTCCCTCCATCCGAAATCATGGACAACGTCGGCAGAGACTTAGTACTCAGGAAGTTTAGGGAATGGAAAATCAATGAACCTGAGGTACTCATAAGTAACTTCCGTCCCCACATCGTCGTCATCCTCCTCGTCAACCTCGCGAGCCAGCTCGCTGGCTTGGTCGCCGGTCTCGGTGACCTCTTCCTGATCTCCAGCATTAGCCCACTCGAATTGCTCCCAGAGCTCGCGGAGTTCGGATTTTTCGCCTGAATTAGTAGCTTGCTCGCTGGAGTCGGAGCGAACCTCGCCCAGGAGATCGCAACTGCTCGAGCGAGCTACAGAGCTCGCCCCGGAACCCGATGAGATCATCACGGGGGTTATTTGGGGGATTGGTTGATCGTCAGTCATGGGTCTCTTCCCCAAGTTACGGTTCGAGGCGGTCCGGCTCGAAGAGTGTTCAGACATGGTGAATTGGTTATCGGGGGTGTTCGATTTTTTAAGTCCAAAAGTTTAAGGTCAGCCCGACAATCGCCGGAATACTCAGGTATGTGGCCAGAAATCCGAAAAGAACAGAAGAAAGAAAGAAGAAGAGAAGAAAGAATTGGGTTTCTACCTTTGGGAACACTCGGAGATGCGTCGGAGGCAAGGAAACAACCGCCGGAAATTCGCTCGGAAAAGTGAAGAAGCAAAGTGAGGAATGAACCTGGTTTCGCCTATTTATAGGCTCTGGGTGAGGTCGAATATCCGAAGAGTGCAGGGGCTCATTTGCAAAGAATTTGAAAGGTTATCTTTATTGGCACGGGAAACGACGCCTAAAAAGGCGTGCACAACGCCTCGAATCTCACCCCACGTCGGCCTTAGAAACCGGCTCACAGGAGCTCGCCCATAACCTCGCTTGTCAGCTCGCCCACACATCGGATGAACCATGATGTAGGCGAGCTGGGGGGCAAATGTTGATGGGCGAGCTACCTAAGGATGATTAAGAGATCGTTCGGCCCAAGGCTGGGAAGGTCGCCGGTATGTTCCAGAGGACCAATAGGCCGACCTCAGCCTTCCTATGAAGATGTGAGCTCGCCCCGAGAGGAGAGGTGGCCGAAGGAGCTTGCTGACGTCCCGAGGTCCGTTCGCCTCCACGTAGCATTGGGGGCATAAGACATCAGACCTCGCCTTAGAGCTCGCCCCTGTCCCAAGGGGGACCTCACCAAGGTCCGTCGATGATACAATTCCCGGAAAGGACACAAGATAGCAGAGCTCGCCTGGGAGCTCGCCTAAGAGCTCGTCCTGTAGCCAGCTAGATCCTAATGGTTGCGTTTTTTTTCCCTTCGTCCGGTTTATCCACAAGGGTGGCTTACGATGAGATTTTTAACGAGACCTATCTAGTCTAAGGCATAGTAGTAGGACGAGGGACGATATAGGGAGCAGTGTGAGGGACCAAGACGAAGGTTACAGACCTTCGTCAACACCAGAAGCCAAATAGGCTCGTAAGGTGCCACCTCACACTTGCACACTTATAAATGAGACCCCTCTTGTACTATTCACACAATTCAATACAATTAAGACATTCCTACATGTACTTTCCCTCTCTACAATTACTCTCTCTCTCTCTCTCTCTCTCTCTATTTTATCCAAGAACATGAAACCCTTCGATTATTGTTTGGTAGAATTAATCCGACATAACTAGACACATAACAAACACGATTAGTAAATTCTATCAACAGGGATTTTATAAAAAACAGGTACAAGTAGTACCAAAATAAGTACATAAGGGGTACAACAACTCAATCTCTTATGATCATTCTGGGATTATATAACCAATCACTAAACGTAAATCTAGCAACACATTGACCCTTTATCTACCAACTCCATTGTCTTACTTTAATTTCCTCAACAATTTTCGAGCTTGTAACCTCTCCATTCCTGAAAATAATACTCCCTCCGTCCCAAGTCTTTTTTCCTCTTTTATTATTTTTTGTGAGGAGGATATAATAAAAGTTGGAAGAAAGACCTGAGACAGAGATAGTATCATTTCTCCACTTCCAAATTAACCAAACAATATCAAGCCAAATAGTTGCTGAAACTTTTTTGCCCCATTTTCCTTTCCATGTATGTTCAAAGGCAGCAAAGTGCAAAAGAGATTTAGGGTGTGTTTGCAAATTCTAAAAAAAATATAGAATCATTTTTTTTAAAAAAAAATTGGGTCTTATCAACTTAAAAAAAAAATGATTCTACACTTTTTTTAGAGCTTGCAAACAAGCCCTTAAATTGGGATGCATTCCTAAAATTCATTTATGTATAAGTGATTTGAGATGTAAAAAAAAATTTCCAACAATCATGCCCGCATCACTACATACATTTAATTTGATATAAAATTATACATTTAATAATAACACCTGCATCAAAAAAAATAAAAAAATCTAACAATAATATAATATAATGCATCATATATTCTTACACATTTATTTTGATTTAAAATTACGTTCACTCTCACTCAAAATAGACACATATTATCCATGTTCATTGGAATTCTGAAATACCACATTTCACCATTTACCAGAATCCCAAACACAAACTCTTGAACTTTTCATCTATTTGACTTTAGATGTCACGTTGAACATCAAATATATGTTTTTATTACCAAATAATAAATAAAGGATAAACTATTCATCATGTTTTTTTTTTTTACAAAAACTTGTATGAACTCAATTCATGGTGAACTCGGATTTATCAATCATCAATGACATGTGTATACATTATTACTGTTAAATATATTTACTATCACTATTATGCATATACACTATCATTGTTAATAAATTAATTATATTTTTATAACAGTGATAATATATATGAATAACAGTGATAATGATAACACATAATATTGATACGAGTTCACGTGAATTCGAGTTCACAAAAGACCTATTTTTCTTTTTCTTTTTTTTATTAAAATCTTATATTGGGGCGGGTATCAAGATTTTTTTTAGTTGCATTTAGGGGAGGGGGTGCGGTCACTTTAATTGGGATTAAGATTCGGCAAATTTATTAAATTAGAGCTATTTTCAGATTCGTTTATCAAAATGGGGAAAAAAATGGCTGTGTTAGCAATCTAAAGCCAGTCGGTATTCCTGATACCACCGACTGGTGATGTTTATATGTGACCCCTTTGACTTAAGCAATATTTTCGTGAAGCGGGTTCAGTCGGTTCTATTGGAACCGACTGGGGGAGACAATAAACTGCATGTGTCAGTCTTCACTTATATTGAGTGGTGTTATCAATGGCAAATACATTAAACCGACTGGATAAATCTGGGAAATAACAAGAAAATAGTAAAAATAAAGACATCATATAGAGAGAGAGAGAGAAAGAGAGGGAGGGTATATCATGGTTTCTGCAAATCGAGTTTCAGAGCTTTAACCATTAAAGAAGAGTAGTAGAGTATTTCAAAAAAAAAAAAAATATTGGACATTTTTGGTGAGGGATGGGCCAATTTTTTTTTTCTTTGTCATTGTTGTTGCTGAAGATATTTTGGTTGAGGAAAATGAAATGAGAATTATAATTTAATTTAAATTTATAAATTAATGAAATCATTTTAGTGTGGAATATGAGTGGTTATGTCACGTACGTACAATTATTTTTTTTTTTAAATAAAAATTGGTCAAATGAATAACAAAGTATGATTTAAAATTTGATATATAAAATCAGTTTTCAAAATTTTGAAAATCAAATTTTAAAAATTAATATCATTATAAAATATTATAAATTTTAATTATAAAAACAATGATATCATAATCTACAGAAAGTGGGGTTTTGTTTTGTCCATATATACTAATAATTTTTTATTTTAAATAATTTTTAAAATTTGATTTTCAAATTTAATTTAAATTTATAATATTTTAAATCATACTCTGTTATTCATTTGACATAACCACCCATATTCTTATTTCATTTTCCTCAACCAAAATATTTTTAGCAACAACAATGACAAAAAAAAAAAAAAAACCGGCCCACCCCTCACCAAAAATGCCCAATTTTTTTTGAAGTACTCTACTATTCTTTTTCAATGATTAAAGCTCTAGAACTCGATTTGCAGAAACCATGGTATACTCACTCTCTTTCTATATATATATATACATATACACACACAATGTCTTTCTTTTTACTATTTTCTTGTTGTTTCTCAAATCTATCTAAAGTAAAAGGTGTCTCATCCAGTCGGTTTCATGTCGATGACTGGCTTTAAATTGCTAAACCCTGCAACATTTTCTCTATTCAATTAAGTGAAGACTGACACATGCAGTGTATTGTCTCCCCCAGTCGGTTCTACCAGAACCGATTGGACCCGCTTCATGAACTTAATGCTTAGTCAAAGAGGTCGGATATACACGTCACCAGTCGGTATCCCTACTACCGACTGGCTTTAGATTGCTAAGACATACATTTTTTCTCTATTTTGATAAACGAATTTCAAAACAGCGCTAGTTAAATAAATTTGCCTTCATATTCTCTCTATTATATGCATAAAATATTTTTTTTATTAATGTTTGGAATACATATAATTTTATTATTTTCTCTCTCTTGAATTTGTCACTCTTGATGACATCTTATGTGATATTAGTGAATAAATATTTTCGTCATGTATTACATTTAAAAATTTGAGAAAGCGTATATGAAATTGCAAAAAAAGTAAAACTCATGATGAAATTTAATTTAATACTTTATAAAGTTATAATATTACACTAATAATTAACAAATAATTTTTTAAAATATAAACTTTGTGTAACACAATTTCATGAATAAAACAGATAACATTCACTTCAATTATAAATTTATGAAGCTTCAGTGCAATGATATGTTATTGACCCAAGTAATAAGGTGAAACTTTATTTTAGAAAAGAATTTATATGAAGGTTGTTAATAATAAGTTTATCATGAAACTATTTTAAAATATCAGATATTTAATTAGGAGTATTAAGACTCTCATCAGGAGTATCAAAGAGTAAATCTCTTGTACACCAAGTACGATGTGCAACTCAAGTGTATTTTTAAAAAATTGCATCATTTATTATTGAAAAGTCACACATATTATTACTGAAAAATTAATTTTCAAAAATACATTTTCAGTAATAATATATGTGGTTTTTCAATAGTATTTTGTGTAACTTTTTAATAATACACTTGAGTTGCACGGTGCACCTGATGCATATAAGACTAAGGCAGTATAAAAATTTGGGATAAGTGGTATTACATTTTAATTATTGTTGATATTTTAACAAAAAATTTAATACTCCTGATGAATTTTTTGATAATTTTGATTAAATATTGATACTTTAAAATAAGGGTGATTTACATATTAGTTCAAAAAAGTCAATATATTTACAAATTGGTTTACAATATTTGCACACAGAAGCACATATTTTTTATGAACAAAAGCACATATTTTTTCTGTATAGAACCAATTTGTAATTAATTTTAATTTTGTGAATCATTTTGTAATTCCCCTTAAAATAATTTAACAATAAAATTATCATGAATTATTTTCGTATGAACATAGTATTTATCTTATACTCCCTTCATCTACAATAAACTTTATACTTTTTTTTAATTTCTCGTTACAAATTTAAAAAAATATGAATTATTACGGAATAAAGGGAGTATATAAGATCGTCTGGCATAAGAATTATTTTTTAATTAAATGATGAATTTGTTGAAAAAATGATTCACCAAGAGGAAAACAAGAAATAAAAAAACAAATAAAAATAAAAATCAACAATATAAGAATTTAAAATAGAAAATTTCAAAATTGAAGAAAAACCATGGCATACGAGAAAAACATCACTATATGAAAATATTTTACAATTACACATATTTTTTATCTCTCCCGACACTCATACATTATTATAAATATACATGACCCTTAATTTTCACTCGAATGGAACTTAACTAGAGTCAAAGGCAAGACTAAAGTATTTTAACCGATGCAATTTTAAACAAAACATATAGACTTTTTAAATTGCTTTTTGGAAATTCCTTTTTCTTTTCTCTACAATCGATATGGGACTAAAATATCATTTTGTTTTTATTTCAATAAACTTAAGCGTAACAATCTTCACCATTGTAAATAAAGTAAAATTCAATGTGTTTACCAAAAGATAATGATTCTCAAAATTAGAGAGTCATCATTCTCAAACCAAAAACCATATTCCACTATATGAGTATACCACTTAGAATTAATCATCCTAAGAATATTTTCTAGCACATGTTGACAAATGCTTCCTCCGCTCCGTAGAAATTTGCACCCTACGGGACGGTATATTTTTTTAAGAAAAATATATTTTATATATAAAGTAGTGACATATGGGTAAATATGTGTATATTTTTGTGAGTGTGCACGTAAATCATTGTTTCCTTTTTAGTAGTGTGCAAATTTGTATAGAACGTTCAAATAAGGAAAGTGTGCAAATTTTTGTGGGACAGATGAAATATCTTCTAAAATTTATGATGCAACAAATAATTCTTGATCCTCCTAGGCTTATGTTGCGAGCGTGTACCTTAAAGAAAATAACATCTTCTATTTATGTTGATTCAATGGAATGACTTGAGATAGAAAGCGGGGAAAACCCCAAAATTTCATACATCTCCATCGTCCGAAATATTTTGAGCATTGTTTTTAAAAACCGGTTGAACCGGTCAGACCGTGAATCGGCCATAGAACCGGTCCGGTTGCCCCCTGAAAACCGTTTTTACGGTTAAACCGGAAAAAACCGGTTTACTTTTATATTTTAATTTTTTTAATAATTCTTTTATTAAATTAAATCGTGAAACATGTCTCAATCCCAAAATTAATTTATTCTACAATTTATATATTTTAAATTTTTATAATAATATTTTAATTTAAGATTTTACTTATACATGAATTATGAAATATATCATAGATTATAATATGGTATTATACCTTGAGCTATTTTGAGTATTTTAATTTCGATTGTATGTGATTCTATTATTTTATTACTTTGTTTCAACATTAGACATATAATTTATTAAAATTTTATATGAGAATACTTAATTTAATTTATTTTTAATATAACATATATAATATTTAAAGATATAAGTCAAAATAAATTTAACTGTTAGACCGCCGGCCTAACCGGTTGGACCGTGAATCGGTGCTCTATCCGGTTTAATCACCGGTCCAGTTATGAAAACACTAATCTTGAGAATAGACAACTAAATAGCAAAGAATCAGAGGCAAAACACACGACCAAAAGAAAAAAAAAAAGATAAAATCCTCAAAAAGAAAATAAATTAAGGGCCCAAAAGTGGCTGCACACAATAAGATATTAAATGTCTGTTTTAAAATTTTACGAAATAATTTTAAAATAGTGTTTTTTTTTCAAAAATTGTGAGAGATAGCTTTAAAAAAAATGTATTATACAAACAATTAAACAGGTATTAATAACAACAGCTAGATTTTAATGCAACTTGGATCAAATTTATTGAGATATTTCATGGCAATTTCTACTTTTCCCATCTTTGGAACGATTCGCCCTCAGCTAATTCATAAGCCTAATTCCTACATAATGTTACATCCTGTCCAAAAAAAATAATGTTACATGTTCCTCAGCTAACTTGCTAACAACTATGCCTCTTGTGTTCATAGCTATAAATCACATCTCCTTCTGATTATGCAAGGCAAACATCAGATGAAATGAAACTGGAAAATAATACAAACAATTGCTAAAACTTCTCAACCTAGCGGAAGCTAATTTACACGATCAACGAGTAACAAAAATCGAGCAGGTCTATCCAGGTTCACGTACACAGCCTCCGGGGAGGAGAAACCGGAACTTCTCTGCTTGCTCAATCAAGTAAGCCGGGATATGAACAGCCGAAGATGACCGGGGAACAGAGCCCATCTTCTTTATCAAGTCCTTAAAAGAGTACTCCTCAGGCAACATATCAAACAAGTCATCTCCTTTACAAATCAGTTTCTGAATCCTATCAAGCTTCAAGAAATGCATATGCTTTACTCGATCTGCATGACTATAGGCCGTCATTTTGAACGCGAAATCTCTCAAGTAGCGGAAGCAAAAGCTACAATGCCAACCTGCATCGGAGAGAATAACATCAGACTGGCGCGAGTGACGATACTGAGTCCACCGATTGAAAATGTGGGCAGTGGCTCGCCAACTGCTATAATCTACGGGGAATTCGAATGAGTATAGATAATGCCTCAGCTCGAGATGAAGCTTAGGTGGGACCCCATCACACCACTGCAAGAGTTTAACAGTGTGGGGGCTCGGGATCTCATCTGTATCAGACATGATGAGTAGGTCACCGGTGGATATACCAGCCCGATGGAGTAAAAAGTTCATAGCTACACGTTGTTGGGATTCGAGCTTGAACGGGTCTTGATGAGACCCGAATGAGGCAACCTGGCCCCAAAATACATCATGCACAATCTTGTTGTTAGCAAAAGCAAATCTGTCCCGATTCTGAGCAAAATAGAGAGGCTTCCGGATACCTGTGAAAGTCGTGTTGGCTTCCAATATGACGAATTTAGAAACGTAAGGAAGGAGTTCTTTCCACCTGATCTCTAGCAGGTCCAATTCGTGGCTGAACATAATTGCATCAAAGACACGTCGTGGTTCAGAGTGCATGGACCAACCGTGGAGGGTGCATAGATAGGACATGGAGACGTTCTCTGCGTAATAATGTGGTATATGCTCGAACTCGGGTGGAGGGTTGTCCCAAAGTGGACGGAAAAAGTAGGAGACCTTCTGACCATGGATAAAAACAGCAATGATGACGACGAATCCAAGTATTAGTAACACTAAAATGCAGAGGAACTTTCGAAGAACGCGGTTAGAGGTGAAATTTGGAGATCTTTGGGCCATCCTATGGAACACATTCATCAGGATGAATCACTAACACATGAATTCCTCATCATCTGCACAATTAAAGAAGCAATAAACAAAATATGGTTCTATTTAGCGTCAATGAAACAAAAAATGAACTTAAAAGTCTCACCTATCTAATGGGACATGACATGCAAGATGCAACTATAGGTGCAAGACCAAGTGCATTTTACGTAGCACTCAACACATAATGATTGAACGAAAAACAGAAGAGGATGATCAGAATTTAACCTAAAATTTGCAGATCTTATTTAGGATGAAGCATAAAGGTCAGTAAGGCCAAGAAATGGGCCAAATGTACCTCTTTTTTTCCTTTTGGATTGTTAAGAGCATTCCTTTCCAAAACTATAAATCAAGTGAAAACAAAAAACGGACAGAAATCTAAACCATAAAAAGACTTCAATCATATACTCAGGTGAAGGTCTAAAATATAGCCTTTAGCAATTCGAGTTAATAAGGAGTTTCAAAACTTTCTGTTCCCATGTTTGTCGAGCAGTTATACCAAAACCATTTTAGCAATTATACCAAAACCATTTTAGAGAAGAACATCTTTTTGCACTTTTAGTCTGCCATAAATCTCTGTTTCTCTTTACATTCTTACCCCCACCACCTTTCTTTTCTTGATAACTCGGTATCCTTCCCAAAGACTAATTAATCAGGTGGCCCATAACCCTCCGTCCACTAGCGGGTGTTTATTTCAAGCCCCGAGCAGAGCTCTGTATGGACTGATCCATCTTAAATTTTGATGATGCCTTGTGAGTTTCGAACCTAAGATCTAGAGAGGAGCATAAATCTTAAGCTCTCGCCGCTAGGTCTACCCCTGGATTCCCCACCCCACCTCTCTTACAACTCTTAACATCTTTTCTTTATTGTCAATTGTCACCTATTATGAAGCCACAACTTCCCATTCAATATATTACTTCATCTCGGAGTGGCAATTGATCAACAACACTTACAATCCTAAGAACATTTTCGACAAAGTGGAATAACTCAAGTGTCGTTTCCTTTGCGATCATAGGTTCGAGTCACCATTTCATCAATTAAAAAAAAAAACATAAAAAAATTAAGCAATATTTCCCTGATTTGTCGGCATTATGAGTAGGTCAATCAGAATGTGTCCTAAAGAAGCCCTAACCGAGCATCTATGAAACAACACAGGACCTTCATTATTGTTGTACAAATAAACGCAACAATTGAAACAACTCATTAATCATCAACCCAAAGTATTTTTTTTTTAATATTATCCGGAGGTTAAGCAATCTAAAAACCAGAAATATTTGCAGATTATTAAAAAAATATTAAAGAAGTGACAATTGCTATTTAGGAAAAAAAAAATTAACAGAGTGGTATGGATAGCTATATTTAGATTTTTTGAATGCTATTACTATTAATCATAAATTTTCCATAAATGCATCTTGTTTGATAAATTAAGAAGAAAACAACAATCAGTCAATTCTTTTTCTCAACTAAATCCAAATCTCAGAAACTATTACCAAATATACCGAAAATTATAAAAAAAAAAAAAAAGTAAGAAATTCAGGACCCAGGTAATCTATTAATAGAGTAATTGCCGTATGAGAAACTCAGAAAAATAGACTTAGCAAATCCTCAAGTTTTTTTGAAAAATAATAATTAATTCATGAAATTAATAAATTCGATGAGATTTTTCAAAAAGACAGTGATGCAAATACCTGGAGTGGATGTAGCAATACGTATATATGGAGAGAGAGAGAGAGAGTGTGTGTGTGAGTGTGGAATGGAGACACTATAATTGCAGGGTGTATGGAGGTAGATCCGTAGAAAGAGGATTCACCGTCGTCAATGTAGTAATATTTTAAAAACCCGTGATCAAAGGTTTATGTAAGAATCACCGTCATCAATGTAGTAATATTTTAAAAACCCGTGATCAAAGGTTTATGTGAGAATCTTGTGGTATGTATATTTTGGGACTATCACGGATGGACGTAGGACTTTGCGATTACGTCTATACAAGAGTTTGGGATGTAATATTGGGTTTCACATCTCAAACTCAATCCACACCTAAAAATACCTATTAAACCTATTATTACTCTTTCCAACACTACACTCATAAAATACATATTATACTTATTATTATACTTATAAAATCAATCATTATCACATTTTAATTTAACATAAAGTAACATCCTACCCTACTAAAATCTCAAAACAAACACACACTTTTACTATTCATCAAGATTTTCACATCTCAGGATTTTAAAGTCATGACTTCCTACGACCCCCTTAATCCTAAAACAAACGTACAAGTAAGAACTTGAAAGAAGTGGTCAAAATGGGTACTACGTTTTCAAGAAAATTTTGAAAATGTGCTACGTGATACTCCTACGCTCACAAAAATAAATCATTTTTAAGTGCATATGATTTAATACAGTACTCGTTCTGTTGACAAAAGATATCCATATTTCATTCTAGTTCTAGGTGATTTAATGCAAAACATCCTTCTATATATTTTGAGGTATCATAAGGTGAATTTATGAATAAAATAAATATTTTTAGAAAGTACTTTCTCTGTTCATAAAAATTAGACTATCTTGACAATTCACGATTATTAAGAAAAATTAATATTGATATGTAAAAATAAGTGTATTAGTATAAAAAAATATTTAATTATTAAAAAAGTACTTGATGTGATGTGTAAAAGTGAGTATATGTGTATAAAAAATTAAAATAATGATAGTAAATTTTCTATTTTAGGTAAGAAGACCATTTATTGTGGACGACCGTTTAAGGCAACGTGGACTATTTATCGTGGACGGAGGGAGTATATCGTACGTACTTTTAAAAAATATTTACTTTATTCATAAATAGACCTCACAAATACTCCAAAATATTCTCTGATATATTGCATTAAACCACATGTAGAGAAAGGTGTATTTTTTTTGTGGTCAGAGGGAGTATGTCGGAGGGTATTATGTGATATATATTGTGAGTTCTGTTTGCAAATTAAAAAATTGTATATAAAAAAAATATGCAATATACTTTTTATATACAGTTTTTAAATTCGTAAATGGACCTCACAATATCTCATAATACTTCCGACATATCATATTAAACCACAAACAAAAAGAATATGACTAATTTTTGTGGACGTAGGAGTATATATAATACTTATCTCAAACAAAAGATGCGTCCAAATAATTTTGAAATATTTTTTTATCAGGTAAATAGTAACTCTATCACACACTCCCCTTTGTTCGGGATAACTTTCATAGTTGTCTCGAACACACGAATTAAGAAAAAATAAATATGTAAGTGTAAGTTAAATAATAAAATAATAATAAATAACGTACTTTATTTACTTTTGTAATGTAAAATTTTTTTTAGATATAAGAAAATAGAGTTGAAATATCTTAAATAACACAAATGTGAAAGCAGAGGTGAAACGAAGGGAGTAATTTTTTTTTCCAGATTTATTAAATAGGCTCTAGTCATTCTAGGACCACCTCTAAACTTGAATATTTTCTTTTTTTAAAAATACTTTGCCGAAACTGATTTCTCATTATACATTTCCCCAAAATTTATACACTTGAAAAAATCCATTTTTATTGGAATTTTTTTTTTTCAAATGTTAGTTTTAACTTAATGAATTGATGCACAAATCAATCACTCGATAAGAACTGAGAAAAATAATAATCAAATGAATTAATTTCTCATAACAATTATTCAGTTTAAACGAAATCTTATTTTGCGCTAGTTACTGTAGTACTTTTAATAGATTTAGTTAGTTTCATAATTGAATCTTGTGACCGGCCCAAACTCATCTGTCTCTGATTTTTTTTTTTTTGAAAATAGACCGTTTAAGGACCTTCCTTCGAACTAGCCAAAGTTGTCTGAATAGACTAGTACTAACTCATTTGATCAAATCAGATAAGATAACCTTATCACCAGCTGACCTGATTACACATCACCTGACTTACTTTAGCTAACTCTACTAATCTGACTTACCATCAGATGACATGAACATATCTAGTCTGACCAATGAACATCGGCTGACCTGGACAAAGGATCATCAGCTGACTTGAGCTGAACTCATCTAGTCAGTCCTCAGTTTATCATATTCAACTATCCTGAATCAACGCTCATGAACTCAGCTGGTCCAGAATATACTAAATATGATAAGAGCTGATCCAGAACAGACTCGGCTCGAAATTGAGCTCAGCTCGTTTAGATTAAATTAAGCATGAGCTCAAAATTTACGTGCAAAGCTCGATTGAGCTCGATTATTCTAAAAATATATATATTTAACTGATACTATATCAATAACTTTATAATTCAATATATTTAATTTTGCATACTTCAATAAAGATAAAACTATCACTAATTTATTAGTATGAGTGATTTGAGAATATGGGTTGTATTATTATTTTATACCCTAAATAATACAATATTTATAAAATAACCCTTATTTCTTGAGCCTACCGAGTTGAACCGAGCCAAGCTCGTTAAGCAAAATAAGTATTTTTTAGCTAGGCTTGACTCGTTTAACATATTGAGTCGAGTTGAGCCTTAACGAGCCGAGCTCACGAGCAAGTCATTTATTTTAATAGCTCTAAACATGATCTAAACCAAGTCTTCTAATTAACAGGCTTTTACACTCAACTAATTTTAGCAAATTGCATCGAACTTTACAATTCTCCAGAAACGACAAAATTAATTCCGAATCAAGAAAAATTACAAAATTATTAATATTAATTGTAAACTAATTTTGTACAGAAAAAAATATACTTTTATAAAGAAAAATATTATATCTTTGTGTAAATATTGTGACCTAATTTATAAATATAATGACTGTTTTAAATCAATATGCAAATGTTCGACAGAGCCTATCTCTAATCCGCAAGCAACCTCTACCTTCCAATCCATTACTAAAGTGTGGATAGCCAAGCACTTTAGTCGCTTTTAAAAACAAAATATTGTCTGATAATTTTTCAGAAACTTTTGTTATCTCTACTCAGTCAGCATTTTTCTTTCTAAAAATTAAGAAAGACCTTATCATCATCATCATCATTTTGAGACATTTTTATTAGACCACCTTGTACTATTTAGATAAAAAATTTTAGTTATTTCATAATCTTTGAGCTAAATATGTGCAATGTATCACTTAATTATACATATATTGTGCATTCTGTTTAAGAGACTAAATAGTCGATCCCGATAAAATAGAAGGCATTAATAATTCTATTTTAGCGTGATTGACTATTTAGTTTTTTAAACAGAACACACCGATAGTCTATTACAACTCATATTAAGAAAATTACTAGTATAAATAAATTAATTTTGCACCTCAATAAAAATTCATATTTAGACGACAATTTTCTCTAACAAGGATGAACTCATACGTACCAGCATAAACAAACATACATTCAGCTGTAGATAGAATTTCAGTTTAATCTTTTATATATTGAGCATTAGAAAGATTAATTACAACCGAAATATATATACATATCTAAAAAGGTTTATTAAGGAAAAAGAGCTTCTCCTAATTATCATCACTACACATTTTTTTCCAGCTTCAATCGTTTAACCGTCTTGATAAAATTCCTGCAAAAATAAAACATATACCAGTGTTAGCATGCAAATTAATGCTACTTTTTTTAATAGTTATAAATTTATTTGGCTACTTTTTAGAGTTCCCATTAATTTTTTTTTAATAAAATTGAAAATTATTAAGCAACATTTAATAAGATGCATGATTAAGGAATGGGAGCAAGTTCTTGTGCATCAGTTTAGGAATACAGTTCAAAACAATATTAGTTGTTTTGTTATGTAATAATTAATATTTCAACTTAACAACATAATTTGTACTATTTAAAATATACATAAATAAAAATATTACAGTGTACTGTACAATCGGATATAAAATTCATTGCGAATTATTCAAGATTGGCATGAATTTTGACTTTTATTAAATCAATTTTTAGAAGAACTTGGGTGAACATGGAATTGAAATCAAACCCAAATAAATCTTAATTTCAAATTATTCAATCAAAACAGAAAATTTCCGAATTAAATTATTTTTTAATACTTATATAGCATGTTATTTTTGCATAAAATCAACTTACTCCCACGGCCAATCTCTTGCATGTAGCCAATCACCTTCCTTATTTTGATAAACGAGGCTATATATCTCCACCTCTTCTTCACCTGTGTCACAACCCAAGTCCAACATACAAATTCTTAAAAAAAAAATTCTAAAATTAAATATCGGTAAAAACTTGTACCAACAACTCGAATTTATCAATTATCGCTATCATGTATATTCATTATCACTGTTATACATATATAATATCACTTTTTAAAATATTAAATATACTTTTATAACAGTGATAATGATTATATACAATAGTGATACGAGTTTATGTGAAGTTATAACAGTGACCGTATATATGCATGAATAACCGTAATAATAATTATAAATAATAGTAACAAGAGTTGACGTGAACTCCAGAGAGCTGCTCTTAAATATTTTGCAGTTCCCACATTATTTTATTATTACAATAAAAATTAAAATAATATTAAAAAAACAAAGTGATACTCACATAATCCAAACAAGGAAGCTAAATTGGCAAAAAGCGTTCGATAGGACCGATGAGTGCTTAAATCAAGCTTCCTCATTATTCCCACTCCTTCCATTTTCACCTTAACATACATGGAATTCGACCGCCGCCCACTACCACCGTCTCCGCCGCTATTCTCGACGGTGACATAGTTAGTGGCGTGGCGGCGGCGGTAGTGGTGGCAGACCTGCTTCCTCCACGATTTCACCGGCGGCCAACCCACCGCAGCCAAATCTTCCTCCATTTCAACATTTCTATTGAACATTCAGATCACAAATTAAATTAAATTTAATTAAAAGAAAATCTCTAATATAATAATCGAAAAAAAAAAAAAAGATAGGATCGTGAAATAACCTGTTCGATTCATGCCGGATAAACAAGGAGAGAGTTGGAGGGGCGTCACCCGAAAACGCTTCTTCAAAATCACGCTTTTTCTTCTTCTGATCTCGATTCGGGTCGGATCCTGGAACCGGAGTGTTAGAAAGTGCGAGTTCCAATTGAAGGTCCATTTGCAAAACAGAGAACAAATCCACTCGCCCTGATACAGAATTGTGGGACAAATGTGTGCCAATGTGTGTATATATAGAGAGAGAGTGTATGTATATATATAGAGAGAGGGAGTGTATGTGTATATATAGAGAGAGAGAGAGAGAGAGTTTACACGGGGTTAGAGGAGACATTAGTTGAGATGTGGGCAACATTGTCTCCATCATTGCTATAAATCGGGCCGACCTGAATGCTCTGCTGTTCCCAATTGCCAAATCGTTCTTGGACCCCACAATTAGTATATTTTGTATATTTTAAAAAATATATAAAAAAATTATAAAATAATTTACAAAATTAATATTAATTACAAATTAATTATGTGCAGAAAAAAATATATTTCTATATAGAAAAAGTTACACTTATCTGCAGAAATGGTAAACCAATTTATAAATATAGTTAATTTTTTATACCAAATATGCAAATGCCCCAAATATATATCTCTTTGTGGTCTCTAAAATTAGCATAATTTTCATTTGTGGTATAAAAGAGAGAGGAATTGTTATGCAACTTTATTTCTGTCTCACCGCTAAAAAAAAACTTTATTTCTGTCTTGATGTTAATATAATAATCTTAATTTTCAGACAAATATTGTTCATTTATTTTTATGTCCATAAATAATACTCCCTCCGTCCCAATATTTTTTTCAGAGGTGAAGTTCCACTCATATTAAGAAAAAGTGAAATATGTGAGTGTGAAGTTAAATAATAAAATATAAAAAAATGTATTTTATTGAATTTTATGAGTGTGAGTTATTTTCTCTTTGGGTATGAAGAAAAAATTGGGACGTCCATATAAAAAAAGTGTGAAATTTATCTTGAGACAGAGGGAGTATATACACCGGATAATTTTATTGCAAATAAGAAAGTATTGAAATATAACATCACATACAATTTACGAGAATATGCGTCAGTGAGCAAACCAACACAACAATAAATTGATTGTCCCTCACTTAGCTTCTAGGTCATTTGCTTATGTTTTCCAATTATTTTTTGAAATTCTAGTTTCATTTATTTGGTGAAATTATTTGTACAGATACTTTTTAAAATATATAACCACAAAAGGGAAAGAATTATGGGATTTATCATTTTAAAATCAATCGACATCCGTAACATCGACGGGTGACGTGTTATGCTTCTCTGTCCTTTGGTCTCGGGAGGCGCCCCAGTCGGTTCTTCTAGAACCGTCTGGAAGAGATATATTATCAATTATGATTTCAAATAAGATTTTTTTCTCTCTCTCATCCTATCCCTCTTAATTCATTCTATTTGTATCTATCCATTTGTGTGTGTATATATTTCCTCAATCGCAAAATTAAATGAATTTGATTCAATTTAAATTAAAAAATTACATATACATACACAATACATACAACCACGTGCTAAAGATGAAGGGTATGGGGTGGTGGAGGGGCAGACCCACCATGTCCGCCGCATTTCAAGAAATGATGTTTTTCTTCGCCACTGGAGAAATAGGTAGTCGATGATTTTTTTTTCTTGGTCTTGACGAGTGTTGATAGAATTTCTTAATCGATGTTTGTTTATGTGGCTTTACGACGGATTGATTCTACCAAACAATAATCTTATGATTTTATGTTCTCGGAGAGGGAGAATAGAGAGTTTAGAGAGAGAAATATTGTAATGAGGATTGTATTGATTATGTGAATTGTGAGAATTGTGAGAATTGTCCTTTATAGTTACAAGAGAGGTCTTATTTATAGGTGTGTGTGAGTGTGAGAGGGCACCTTACGAGCTTATGTGGCTTCCGGTGTTGACGAGGGTTCCTTACCCTCGTCTTGATCTCTCACACTACTTCCCCTATCACGTCTCGTCCTACTACTATGCCTTAGACTAGATGGGCCTCATTAAAAACCTCGTCGTAAACCACCCTTGTGGATAAACCGGACGGAGGGAAAAAGAGCGCGCCATCCGGGTCCTATTGACTAACAGGCGAGCTCATGGGCGAGCTCAGAGGCCGGCTTAGATGGTTTGGGCGAGCTCTGGGGCGAGCTCTAACGCCTTGCGTGGCCGACGAGTGTTGTGCGATGATGAACCTCGGCAAGGTCTTCACGAGGATATGGGGTGAGCTCGGGGCAAGCTGCAGAATGGCAGAGGCGACCTCCTGATTCTCTGATTCACCTCGAGTGGCTCGCCCATCAACAACGAGGATGATACTTTTTACTAAAAAAAGAGAGGAAACTACCTTTTTTTTTAAAATTTTTAATTTTCAGAAAGTATTAAAAAAGTTAAAAATTCTCATATTTGAATTTACAAATACACAACTTGAAAAATTTATATTATACTCCCTCGTCCCGTAAAACTCTTCATACCCCTTTTAACACATTATTTAAGAAAAGTGTGTGAAAAGTAGATTATTGATGGTGATGTGTAAAATTATATTATTAAAGTAATAAAATTTGTTGAATTGATCAGTATAAAAATAATGATATTTTGTGTAAATATGTGAATATTATGAGGATAAAGTTAAAATAGTTATTTCCATTTATAGGATGGACAAAGTGTTGTGGGATGAACAAAAAAAAGTGTGCAAAATATTTATAAGGAATAGGGGGAGTATATATTTAAAAACTTATATAGGGCTTTAAAATATACTCCCTCTCCCAAAAGTGTTTTCACCTTTGGGATGACACAACTTTTAAAAAAAGTAGAGTATTGTGTAAAGTTATATTATTAAAATAATGAGATTAGTTGGATTGTGATCATAAAGTTAAAGTAATAGTTTCCATTTATAGGGTGTGAAAACAATTGTGGGATGGACGAAAAAGAAAAGTGTGAAAACAATTATGGGACGGAGGGAGTATTGTGTTTCAACTGCCCCATTTTTATAAAATCTACCCATTCTGGAACATATTTAGGCCTGATCAAGCGAGGTTCAGCATGTCTTATAGAATCTAGTCTGCTAGCTTGATTTAATAATATATTGATATTATTTTATGCACATACATATAGATATAAACATATATTTAAATTAAAAATTTTAAGCATTAGATAAATAATAATATTATTTAAAATAAATTTATGTTTAAATTTAATTTATTCAATGCTATATATATTTTAAAATTGATTTAAGAAATATATAAAATTATACGGGAAGGAGTAGACTTGGCTTCAGATCCTTAAAAAATTTTGCCGGGCAGATTTTGGGATTGGTGAAACCCGTCCAAGATTCACTCCGTTACCATGTCTAGTAACACTTGGTATATTATGTAGAAACTTAATTTCATACTCCCTCGATTACATATGAATTTATATGTAATCATTAATTGGACGTTCCACACAAATCTACACTATTTAAGAAAAAATATTAATTTACGTGCACAATCACAAAACTATATATATTTATCCATATGTTACTATTTTATTTAAAAAATATATCTTTCTTAAGTAATGTGCCACCCTCTAAATTGTAAATTTCTCCGAGACAGGGAAGTATTTTTTTATTTTAAAATATTCCTTTCATCCACCAATTGAATTTTTTCCTTGAAGAAATGACACATGATTCAAAGAAATTAGTATTATACTAAAAAAAAATGTTGATAAGTATAGATATTGTAGAATCTAAATTTTTATTTATAAAAGTAGTTTATTATTAGAAAGGAAATGAGAGACAAATAGGTGAACAACAACAAAGAATGAGAGATAAATTGATATACAGAAAAGTACATATTATAAATAAGGTACTCTTTATTTTTTTTAATATCATTATTAAATATGTTTTCACGATTGCATCTGCTACGTCATGAAAAATCAGGCATGTTGACAAATGCAACTTCGTCTTTTTATTATTCAAGAGCAACCTGCAATCAATGTTTTCATAACCGGACAGGTGATTAAACCGGATAGAACATCGGTTCACGGTTCAACCAGTTTAACCAACGGTCTAACCGTTAAATTTATTTGGACTTATATTTTTAAATACTATATATGTTATATTAAAAATAATATAAATTAAATATTCTCATATAAAATTGGGGCAACCACACTCTGGTGTATAGTAAACGGATAAAGAAAAGACGAGTTAAAAAAACTTTTCCCTTTTACAAACAGGTCTAAACACGAAAAAAAAGACATGGTTTAATTAGGAACTAATAAAACAGCCGTATATCAATAAGCCTAAACCCTATACCTGAGCCTATGCTATGCTACAATAGGCACAATAGAAACTTGTGCAAGCATTGATATATACACTACAAGAGGCACATTAGACAGAGTAGAAAACTTCCGGGTCAAAAATTTCAAAGTGCATTTTCTTGGCATTCGATGGTAGCGAAAGGACGAGGGCTGGAGCAATAGCACACGCAGCAAATTCACTGGTAAGGTTCTCCTCCAATAGAATATTATTTTTATGGATCGATTCATGTTGAGATTGTTTTTTATTTTTTTTGCTCTGTACCAAAGGTGCGTCGACCCGCCGACGTGATTTAGGGTTGTAATAGATGAATGAGTATGTATTCTGGAATCTAAGATTCTATGAGATGGTTGTATATATGAATGACGTATTAACGGCCTTATCTACGAAGAGACTCGCGGTGTTCTGAAGATCTTCTTAGAAATGTGATACGTGATGCAGTCACTTACACAGAGCATGCTCGCCGGAAAACCGTCACTGCCATGGATGTTGTTTACGCCCTCAAGAGGCTGGGACGTACTCTGTACGGATTTGGCGGTTAAGGTTTTGTGGTGGTTACTAAATAAGGTTGGGATTTCCATTGTAGATTGCTTCAATTGGAAATTAGGGTTCGGAATTCTATGTTTTATGTATTATGGTTTTTGCTGGCTTACGAATGTATCTATGTTCAGAGCTATGTTTCAATTAAATGAAATCAAATTGCTTAATTTTCTAAAAAAAAAACATTATACACACAATATGCTAAATTCTGAATCATTAACAGGAATAGCTGGTTTTCTAAAAAGCAAAGTTCCCTAGTTTCGTTTCCGAGTTCCCCAATTTTCTGTGTGTTTGTCATCGAAATTTCTCCAATTTTAGTTCTTTAGAGTTCGAGAAAGAGTCCAGGAAGAACAACAATGGAGCTGCTCTCAAATAGGTGAATTTTATTAATTTCACTCACTCGATAACAATATTTATGTGGAATTATCTCTGTTTTTTCAGTTTCGGATTGTTGTTTGGGCTGATTTTGTTTAGTATATGTTTTCTTAATCTGGTATGTGAATATGAACGCGAAGAATCGAAAGGAGCAGCCTCAGACCAGGGGATCACATCTATTCGCGGTGCACTGCTTATATATATGCTCACCATGGTTAGTGTTACTTAGTTAATTTAAATTTGTTGAAGTTTCTCTTGATTGATTTGCAGCTGTGTAATTGCTGTAGGGTTTGTCATGAATGCTGACTCTGTATTTTTTGTTGTTCTTTTAGTTCTTGAATGGTAGTTAATACATTTGGTTTTTAATAGATTGTTACTTCCTTAGTATAATGACTGCATAGATAGTATAACTAACTTTATGTAATTCACACAATAAGTCTATTATACTATAGTTATGCAAAAGTGACATGCAAAGATATCTTTTCACCCGACCAAATAATTTTGTTTTCTTGATTAGGGTCAGTGCACTCGCATTATACTATGAGGAAAGGCAACAAAGTTGTTGCAATGAAAATCATTCATTTAATCAGTCATATAAATCGAAGAAAATCTCTCTTCGGGTGTGCTTTGAATACATACTGTCTGATTTCTCAAATTATGTATATCTCTATGCTGATTAAATATGCCCGATTCTTGCTTGTATTTCTATTGTTCCATTTATTTGCACATCAGCTGTTAAGTTATTTTACTGCTCTTGTTTAGGGTGATAGCATCCTGACAGATTCTGGCACAGAGCAGCTGGAATTTATTGCTCTCTCTCAAAGGACAGGGGATCCTAAGTATCAGCAGAAGGCCCCCCACCCCTCTCTCTCTATATGTATATAGCTCTATATATATATACACACATACACACTTTATACCTCTATATATTTATTTATTTTTCTTTCATCTCTTTGACATTAGAAGGAGGCTTAGAGAAGAATGAATTCATAAGTAACTTTGTTTAAACAAAAATTATTGCAACACTGTATTGTGTTTACAGGGGTTAAAACTGTATCTGGAATTTGAGGATTGGAAAGAAAAGATTAATTTTACTATGTAGAAATTATCTTCCATCAAAGTGATTTCCATATCTTGGTGTTACAGGTGGAAAATGTCATTGTTGAGCTTAATAAAACCTTTCCTGCTGATAGTTTGCTTCCTATTTATATTAATCCACATAAAGGGTCAAGATCGTATTCAACCATAACTTTTGGAGCCATGAGGGACATGTCATTTTACATCTCTATAATTTTTAGAAACGTTCTTATCTTGTGGTCTCTTTTATCCTGCAAATCATGTAAAGAATTCGGAATATGGAACCTTTTTTATGATCAAAGTGGTTGGTAGGTTTCTACTATTTAATAGAAGGAAATAAAATTATGCAGCTTTTACGAATACTTACTGAAGGTCTGGATGCAAGGAAACAAAACCGACACAGTGAAGCCTTATAGGTAACTATCTTAAGGTTTTTATATCCTCACAGGCATAAACATACTTCTGGTGGTACCCCATAAACTTTCGGTGCATAGCAGTGGCTTATCTGGTGGTAAAGGAGATATATCCAGCTTGTTAACTGAAGTAACATCACTGAAGGAAAGAAACAAAAGCATGGAAGAAGACCTAAAAGAAATGCATGAGAGATATTCAGAAATAAGTCTCAGATTGGCAGAGGTAGAAGGTGAACGACAACAACTCGTAATGGCCCTTCGTAATGTGAAAAGTGGAAAGAAGAACTAGTTAATTACAACAACTGTGAAAGCATACATAGAGAAGTTACGCACAACAAATATGATATGTACATCAATAATCATTTCCTGGGGCATGTCTCCATATTGTTGTTTGTTTTCTAATCTTTCAGAGCCTAAGACAATTTAAAAAAAAAAATTACTCTTCTTCAGTTGTACTTTCCATCAAACTATTACAACTTCACTTTTTTGCATACTTATGACCTCCTTATTACTATTATCCCTACGCGTGTTATTAATTAAACATAACTCAGCCATGAAATGGAGCGTGTCATTAATATCTTATCAATGTTCACGGGTTCATTTTCACTCACGAAAAATCTGTAACATTTAATCCGATGAACTCTTCATTTAGAGTTTATTTTTGATGAAATTGTTTCATTAATCTTAATACTAACATGAAATGAGTTTATATTTAATTCACACAAAATTCTATCCAATTTGAGCTGATTTGGTTGGTTTCAGTATGTTATACCATAGCAAAAATATGGACTGGTTAAATATACTATAGGCGTGTTATTATACTATACGATATAGTATACTATACTATGGTTTTAAAGTAAATATAGTATGGTATACTATAGTATGGTTTTAAGAAAGGGGAAGAGTTGGGCTCAAATTTTAATTCAAGATCTTAGACCAAGAGAGAAGCAAAAAAATGTGATCCAAATGTGCAGCCATATTAGCATAAAATATGCTTCTCAATACATTTCTAAAAACATAAAATCCTCGCAAAAAAAAAAAGAAAAAAAAAAAGAATGCCATATATGCTAAACGGGTGGCACAGCGCAATGTAGAAAATGCTTTTCGATTTGATCAAATTCACTCATGAGTACCACAAGTTTATCAGGCCCTGAAAACCTTTTCCTTTCGTAATTCCGGTTACATCAACATATTGCCCTGAAACAAAATGGCGGACATCTATGGACGTTCCCACGGGAAGAAGAGCATCCTCAGTCACTGGAAACTCCCTCAGCTTCCATTTCATGGGAACTCCTTGAGCTCTAAAATGACCCAATTCAGGCTTCCTCAAATGTTTCTCCTTTTTTTGTCCACATCCAATCTAGCTACGACCATATGAATGGTTGTTAACCTCATCAAGGAAATTATATAAAAAAAATCTTTAAGAAACAAATATACAAAGCAGTGCATATCAAATTTGAATTCAGAATGGACATAAACTGCATATTCCCCAATTTAAATTCTCCCAAATACTTGCGAGGATTGTGAGCTTGCAACCTCAACTTCATCATTTTAAACTCAAAAGGCAAATATTGTAGACTAAAGCATGGAATTCAGGTCATTTGGATTGGAAAGACAAACCACTCATTCAATGTTTAATATTACACAAACTTCATTTTCAGAGCCTCTTTAGGCACCAAACATTAAATATAAGACAGCAAAAAGTAATAGCAGAAAAAGAATGAGGTGAAATCCAAGAACCATTTCAATTTCATGTAATTTACAATACTCAACATGAAACTTTTACTACTACAAATTATACATTAAAACATCTAGAATTCATTTTAAACACATCAAGTAATAATTAGACGATTAATCATGCCACAATTTCTAAGAATAGATTCATGAACATTATATTAAAAGAGTCAAGGTTGTAGAAGTCGGAAATCGGTAATCGGGCGTTTTCAGACCGCCTAGTTTTTTTTTAATTTAAAAAAAATACAAAATTAAGGCCGTCTAGGACCGCCTAGAGGGCGCCTAGGCATCCGCCTAGCTTTTTTTAATTTTTTTTTAAAAAAGGACCGCCTAGAGGGCGTCTAGGCGCTGCCTAGGCCCGAAAACGCCTAGAATCACCGATTTTGCAGAAATCAGGTAGGCATGTGGCCGCCTTGCCCGATTTCTGCATCACTGAAAAGAGTTCATTATGTCGCAAACAACTTAAAAATCCATAAAATCCACACTTCACATCATAAATCTAAATATTCATAAAAATCAATCATACTTTCACAAATCTAACATAGCTATTTACTCAAACCATGGTATAAATCATCACCAAAACAATGGAAAAACTGAAAAATATGCATAAGTTACTAAAATAAGAGAAGTGATATGAAAAGACAGCAAGCAATGTGAAGAAAAGTGATAAGTGGGTGAATGAGGAAAGTACCAAGATGGTCATACCCCATCTCACCAAGAATCAGTCTACACACCATGGAACACGACCCCAATATCATCTAATAACATCATCAAATTGAGAAATAGATTGATTCTAAATGGCGTTAGTTTGTAGAGCAGAGTAATTAATGAGATTGCGAGGGAATAAAATCACTCACCTCAAAACTCTGCAGGTTCCTTGGAGGGCCTTTCATGTCCCCTTTCAGAGATGGCTTAAAAGATAAGCAGACTTGTATATATTGCTCAAAATGAAACTCATAAATGAGCTCTTTCACAAAATTAATTCTAATTATAAATTAATTTTATGCAAATATATGAAAAAATTATATAATTATAGAGAAATATTATAAATTAATTAATAAATTTTTAATCAGTGTATAAATACCCCTTGAAGTTTAGAGAAAGGATAAGAGAACTTCAAAATCTATGTAAAATAAAAAAATCACCGTCACAATCCACCGTCTCGCAGATTTGAAGCCCAGCCCGTCGCCGTTCAATTCATAACTCTGCCATCGGAAATCGCCTCACGAATCTTCATCCAAGCCGTGCCGGAAAGCTCCGTGACTACTCCCCTGCCGTCAACGCCAATCTGCCACCACTGGATTTCCAACCGCGCCTGAAACCTCCCCTGAAGTCGTAAACGAAGACCTGCAACCGTCGTAAACCGAGAAATGCGTTTGAGCCTAGTTTCTTATTTTAACTTTCTAAACCCTAAACCTTACCGCCGTCGTGTCGCCGCCGCCCCCACACCTGTATCGCGCCTCTAGATCCGGCCAAAAAGGCAGAGACGACCTCCACCGCCGCCGCCTCCAGAAATATAACCTCGGCCAATGAACGTATTTCTCCCCAATTTCAAATGTGAGAATTGGTAAAACGGGCATGCACCAAAGCTAAATTTTGAATTTTCAAATTGTGCATTTAATGTGCGCTGCAGATTATCGCATGAGGTTCTATTGGCCGGCGGATAATGGTCGTGACTCACCAGAGGTATAGGGAATCCCTATTAGTATGTAGACATCTTTAAGTGACTAAACTCACCTTTATTAGTATTGATTAATTAGGTTTATCAATAATAAATACTTTTAAGTATCATTATTAGAGAACAATTAGACCTAGATGTGATATGTGTTTGGAGCATGACTAGACTTTGGTTTGTGCATTAGAAATTGACTAGATTGTATTTTTCCCTATAAAATTTTAATAAATTATATGTCACGGATTAGTCTTGTATGCACCAGTTACACGGTGCAACTCAAGTTCATTTTTAAAAAGTTAAACTGTTTATAACTGAAAAGTTAAACATTTTATTACTGAAAAGTTAAACTATGAAAGATACACTTTTCAGTAATAAACTGTTTAACTTTTCAATTATAAACTGTTTAACTTTTTAAAAATGAACTAGAGTTGCACCGTGTAACTAGTGCACATGAGACTTACTCATATGTCACATATTGAAATAAAGTAATTAATAAAATAATAGAATCACATACAATCAAAATTAAAATACTCAAAATAGCTCAAGGTATAATACCAGATTATAATCCATGATATGTTTCATAATTCATGTATAAGTAAAATCTCAAATTAAAACATTATTATGAAAATTTAAAATATATAAATTGTAGAATAAATTAATTTTGGGATTGAGACATGTTTCACGATTTAATATAATAAAAGAATTATAAAAAACATTATAATATAAAAGTAGTATTAAAGAATTATAAAAAAAACATTAAAATATAAAAGTAGACCGGTTAAGCCGGTTTTGACCGATTTGACCGGTTTTTTCGGTTTTGACCGGCTTTTTCCGGTTGAACCGTAAAAACGGTTTTCAGGGGGCAACTGGACCTGTTCTATGGCCGGTTCACGGTCCGACCGGTTCAACCGGTTTTAAAAAACAATGCCGGCAAGTTAAGATTTCTCTCGCGCCACTAAAGAGAAAAAGAAAACAACTTTTTTGTTTGTCCCAGAAAGATATTGCATGGCAAAAGTGAAAGTTATTTACTATTAAATTTCATTTTAACCATTTATATATAATATTTATAAAAATATATTGATTATATCTTTTCAAACTGTGTACCCAAAAAATACTGCAATAATTTTTTAGGACAGAAGGAATATTTCTCTTAAATAAAAAATTGGTAATAAATCTTAATTGTTCATTTATAAATCAGTTTTACCTAGATTCTTAGATCTAATCCTACTTCAAGTATGCACTTCAACTGTTTCTGAACACTACACAAAAAACGTATGAGATAACAGTATATACACAGTATCACACAAGGTGTGTCAACACTAGTGAAAACACTACAATAGAAACCAAAAAATAGATCCTATCTAGATAAGATGTAGTGATAATTTTTCTCTCTATCTTCCTGAACGTCCAGCTCTTATCTTTATAGATGTGGGAAAGTTGTTGACGTCCATCAAAGTAGTGGTTCGAATGAGAGAGGTTTGAACCACCTTAGAGTGAGGTGATAACTATCCACTACTTGGGTAACTTCCACGTATTCTAGATTATTTTTGGCCTTTGATTAAATTCTGACATGTATAAAATCCAACTGTCATAAACTTGAAACAACATTAAACACAACATATTTGAACAACACAAGGCAAGAATCTTACGAAGTCATCAACGAGCTCAATATCTCCCTTAAAAATGCTTCAACCATCAAGATTAGACGCACCTAATTATCTCCCTGGATCCTGAACCAATAACTTTTTCAATTAAAAGCAGTCCCGCTAGAATCAACTCAGCGAGCTAATCATCTCGCAAATAAACGATTCAGGCAACGGGGTTCAGGTGCATCTCACTGAACCCGAAACTAAGACCTTTTAAAGAAAAATCCGTCAAGATTAATTCAGTGAGCTAATTATCTTGCATTAAATAATCTTGATGATCGAGTTCAGGTGCAACTAATTATATCCCTAAACTTAATCATAGAAAATAGAAACTCTTCAAAGATCAGTTATACGATATAGTCAGCGAACTAGTTATCTTGCTTAAAAACTATAGTCCATTAAGGATCAGACAAGCTAATTATCTCCCGATCTTGAATTATTATTCTTTCTGAAGGCAATGCCAATAATAATTCAGCAAACAAATCAGTTCATTTTAAGTTGTATTATAATCTCAATTTTTTTAGGTCCAAACATCAGGATTTCTGATAAGGAAGCGATTGGAAACTCATTCAGAAAATAAATCAGTCAGAAAATGATAAAGTGTCATTTAATTTAGAATAAAAGAGTTACAAAAGGTGCTCCACTCGGGGAGATTACATTACATGGACTTGACAACTATTACAAAGGATCTATTCCTATCACTGAACGTTCTCTAGCCAGACCCTTAGTCACTTTTGTGAAGAAAAGTAGCACTGAAAGGAGGGTTAGGATGGAGATCCCATTAACACTCCAGGGGTGGAATCATGGTCTGATTCGAAGAGACAGATCAAAAAAATTGGACCAAAATGATGAAAAGTTGCCTCTTCCGCGAAGTTTCCAATGGATTACGTCCATTGGTAGCGGGAGAGAATTACTGTACAGTTGACCTAGTTTTCACTAGGTCCAACACTGTCCTTCCGCCCAATGGAGCCCTTTCATTAGATCCACATAGTTCCATGGGTAAAAATGTGTATAGTTTTGTGAGTGTATACGCAAATCAATGTTTTATTTTTTAGAGTGTGGAAATTTATGTGAGACATTCTAACAAGAAAAATGTATAAATTCATGTAGAACAGGAGGAGTATTATCATCGTTCCTAAGAAGCCCTACTAGAAATTTAAGGAACAAACACATGGTGCAGAAATTGCTAGAAAATTAAAAAGGGATCAATAAACATGGCAAAATCTTACCTCGCAGGCTTTCAGCGCTAGTGAATACTGATTAATTACACTATGATGTTTACCAATTAAAAGGCCGGAAACTTTAAATAATAATTAATAAATAAGAAAACAACAAGTCAAAGAAACATATGCTCACAGTGTTTTTGTGTCTTGTTTATGTTTTGAGCTTATAACTGTAAACAATTATGCCTGTAATATACATACGTGTGAATGTACATCGCTTAAAGCACAAGGTACATGTACTTAGCAGGACTGTCACCATAGAGGATGACATTATTGTATGTGTCGAACCAAAGTGCAATCCCAGTAGTCGTAATCTAAGTTAGATTTGGGAGGGAACAGTAATCACGTGCATTTTTATGTGATAATTCCAAGACTTGGAGCAATGAATCTTTTGTCCAACTGATTAGTCTTGTTCTGCATGTGTGGTTTGAGCCCACGTGTACCAATACTTATTTTTCATTTATTATATTTTTTAAATAAAAAAATTAAATCTTGTATCAACAATCTCGTATCATTAGATTACACTTATTAATAAAAAATTTATTACTTTATAAAAGTGATATTAATAAAAAGTGTAATATTCTTTTTAATAAAGTAATAATCATTTTCTATTAAATTTATATCATTTTATATTAAAATTTTATCACCTTCTTAAAATAATAATTTTTTATTTATAAATAACAGGTGTCATATCATAAGATTGTCTAATATAAGTTTTAATGAAAATTTAAAAATTAATTTGTCTTTATTTGGCTTGAAAGTCGTTTCACAACGTGTTGTTTGTAAAATAAAGAAATAATCAACTTAGAGGTAAAATATATATATAGATTTTGCAAACTGATTTCGTAAAAAAGAAAAACAAATAATTGGTTGGAGTTTTGTGGATTAAAAATAGGGTGACTTATATATTGGTTCAAAAAAGTTACTATATTTATAAATTGGTTCACAATATCTGCACAAAAGTGTAATATATTCCTGCACAAAAATATATTCTTTTTCTGCACAGAACCAATTTGTAATTTTTATGAATTTTGTGAACTATTTTGTAATTTTCCCTTAAAAATACTCCAATTACACGTCCCAAGTAGGTCCGTTAAAATGCTATTTAAAAAAAAAGTTGTTGTATCATACAATATATATATATAT